>SJXQ01004897.1:264043-320766 GCA_006408695.1 Aepyceros melampus | reverse complement strand
TGCAGAGGTGGCTTGGGATGAACCTGGAGACCAAATAATGCAAGGGCCTTGTGGGCTACTTTAAGGAGCCTGGGTTCACTCTCAGTTCTGCGGAGGAAGACTCCATTAACAAATTAAAGCAGGGATGTGCCTAGAGCCAACTTATTTCCAGAAAGTTTGGTCTGGCTACTACCTGAAGAATACGTGGGTGGGGACGGGAGTAAAAGCAGAGCACCAGTCAGGAGGCTACTGTGCAAAACAGTGAAGGACCGAGGGTGGTTTACACCAGGGGAAAAGCAGCGACAAAGGGGAGGGACAAGTAAAGTCAAAAGACATTTTGGTGCCAGACTGACAGGCATTGCTGAAAGCTTGAATGGAGGAGAAGACGAGGAGGAGGAGTGGTTAGGTAGAGGAAAAGGAGATCCGAGAGACATGGATATCTCCCTTAGGTCTCCAGCTTAAATAAATGATTGGAAAGGAGTACTACACATTGAGCTGAATATCTCCAACACAAGCTGTTAACACTACGTGGACATTTTTGGAGCAAGATTTTTTATTTCTGAGTATCACATCAGGGCCAACTAGGAAGAAAGAAATGGGTTCAATTTTGAAAACTCCTTGGAAGTCCTTGGACACACACTAGCCTTGAACTTGTGTCATAAGACCTTTGAAAATAACACTGAACCCATCTCCCTAAAACAAATGATGTCCTTATTACTGACAGGCCAGGGAAACTGGAAAGATGTAATGGATTTTACAAATGGGAATGGGGGAAAAAGTCAGCTCATTAGTATTTCACAGAATGATTTCAAAGTGGAGGTACTTGTAGAGTGAGCTGAAAATATTTGCTCAGAAGAGCAAACTAATACAGACAGCACTTAGGCGCTTAAATGATGAAAAGAATTCATGTGGCTTAAAAATGACAAATTGATCCATTTTTAAAGCAAAATTATTTACAGTTCATGTATCTGCCAAGACTGAAGGCCACTGCAGCGATTTACATGGACAACAGGAAAAACTCCAAGTGCTGATGAGGTATTACGCCAATGTCATTAAAGGTTGCTCCAAAATCAGTCTCAAATACAAGCCAAAGCAGAGGATGGTCCTTTTTATCTCTTTCTTTTATCATTTATGGGTCTAAGGCAAATGATTTTTTCCAAAAAGCAAGAAAAAGGAAGGAGTTAATGGAGAAGAAATGGGAAGTATTGATTAATATGAAAATGAATGACGTATATTTTAATGGAGTCTAATACAACAGCAAAGTCTATTTTGTAGGGCTCCAAAGGGCTGAAGGTATGAGCTGCTGTGAGCAATGAGAGGCAAGAAGACTCACGTAAGCAGCTCTAGGCCTTCTACCATCTACTTTTCCCATTGCTTTTCCTTGCAGCTTGGACTTAGGTGGGTTGTACCACTGTCCTGGTTCTGGGTCAAGTGGCATTCGGGGCACTAAGGGAACGGAGAATTGAGAAAGAGGCAGCATTCAGGAGGATTCAGGCTGGGTTACTTAACTGTGTACATTGCCTAACATCTCTCTCTTGTATTTTTTAATGACTAGTTGTCAACTATGTCCTTAGCAGTCCTTCCAGGAGTAAGGGACAGAGAACAATGGAACAGAAACCTGTTATTGTTGCTACTTTCATCCTGTTGTGTTTGCTGAAGGTACTTCTTTGCCCATCATTTGGTGTCCTTTAGGAAAACTTTGTGTGAGAACTTTTTTTCAAAACTAGGAAAATACTGTCTATCTAGTGAACACATTATGCTTTTTTTTTTTTAATTTGAAAATAAAAGATAAGTAAATAATGTGGTTACCTACATTGCGTAGGCTGCTGGGGAACTCAGAAGAATTTCATAGCCCCATCACAGCATCTAACTCAATTTTTTAAATGGCTGTTTATGGCTTTGGATGACTACTTCACTAAGGTTATTATCATTAAGCACTCAATGACTTTTATTATGTGTGTACTTGTTCAATGTTATATTTCTGCTTTGCTACCTTTTAAAAGTACATGCTCATCAGACCTTAGGCCTCATGAGGACAGTGAGTATAGATTTGTCTTTTTATCTCTCCCCAGTTGTATGATGGCTTGAATGTTTTCTGTTTTAGTTCCTGGCTCTGGGTCTGGCTCATAGGAGATACCCAATAAATATCTGTTGATGGAACAAATGCATAAAAATTTTTAGTGATCTGTGACAGGGCATCCTTTTTTTGAAAGGAGCAATCAATAAATCATTTGTAGGCTCCAAGAGGGCACCTTCTTATTTATTACATCATTTCCAGTGGCTCACACCAAACTTGACACTTAGTAGTTTTTCAACACCAGCTTACTGAATGGATGGATGAAAGGATGAGTAGATAAAAGAGAAATGTATGGACAGATGGACAGATGAAAGAAGAGAGAAAAGAAAGCAACGGTTGGAAAATGAACTATCGAACAAACCTAGGTGAACACTGACTTCAAATTCAGTTTAGTGTGATACCGAGAGTTTTAGTTCTCACACACAAAATCCTTGTGTGTGATTTTGACAAAGAGTCTCTGTTAAACAAGTTTCCAGTCAAGATGGGGATTAAATTGGGCCACCAAATGTTTCCCAGTGAGGACTAAAACCTGACAGCAAATGTCTTATTTTTGTCTCTGCCATTTGGCAGAAAAATCCCTGATGCTATGGATGTCCAGGTATTAAATTAGAAAGATGTTATTAAGACACCACCATTGTCCCCCATGAGTATATAAACCATAAATTTAACATTTAAACTAAACCTAGTAGGTGAAATCGCTGATTGAGAGTAAGTTACAGAGACTATCCAGGAGGGGAAATGAGATAAAAAAGAGAAGTCCTTCTGTTCTAAAAAAAAGCCCAACTACTTAATTATTGAAATTTTAGGGGAAAAAAAAAAAAGGTATGAGGGCAAAGGAAGCTGTCAGTCACATGAGCAAGTCAACATCAGGAGCCTCTACCAATAAAGAACAGACACCATCCTCAGTTCAGACAATGTATCTCAGAACTAATAGTAACTCTCAGCCTATCATAACCCAGGCACAGACAGTGTACATTTCATTCTGCAGCCTAACTGACTCTGTCTGTCACTATGGGAATGGCGTTCTGGAACCAGGACATTCAACCTCCCCATGGATCCCCTCCCATTCTACCCAAAAAAATCTCTTCGTCATCTGTCTCTCTGGCAGGACTTCATCAAAATTCATACTGGGAAAGGGGAACAGCTTTCAACCCACCTGTACAGAACTCCCACTGATCACAGATGTTAGCAAGGCTCTAACTGGCAACAGCAGACCTTGGCTGATAGCCCCCCCAACCCAGTTTTGTGCAGCAGCTGCCAGAGGGTGCCAGCAATGCTGTGAAAACCACCATCCCTGTCCTGGCAGAGAAACCAGGGAAGGACAAGCCCCAAGCTGGGGGCTGGCTCTTTTCTAACCCAGCAACACACCAGTCTCTTAGCTTGTGGTAATTAAGAGCCAGCAGACTGTGGGCAAAGCAGTTAAGAGAGCTTTTTCCCTAGGAATGCAGCCTGAGTAATTGGTTTGCTGCTTGCTAATGACACGGTTTCCACAAAAATAAACGGTCATGGGGAATTCTTAACTGACTTGGTGAATGCGGGCCCCTATACCTGTTTGATACCCTTTGAGTTCAGCAGGAAATTCCACAGTGTGTTGGGGGAGAAAAGATGCGAATGAATCTACAAAGATCCTTTTGCACAGCAAGTTTAAATGGAATGCAAAACAACACAGAACACCTTGCTACTGATGTCATCCTGCCTGTGCCAAACTGCTCTCTCCCCCAGTACGCTCCATGTCGAGACTCCATTTCATGTGGAGTGCATAAAGTCAGTCCAGGCATCACGTAGCATGCCAGGGGGCGGGGGAGAAAAAAGGATGACTCCTGATAACTCAAGCTCGTGTGACACCTCTCTCAGTTGTGCTTCTATTTTTTTATAAAGGCTGAAAAGGTTTCTGACTACGACCCAGGGATGGGGAAACACATATGCATGGACACACACACACACACACACAGAGGCTCTGGAATCTCCATAGTTCCAACACGGACACCTACCAGCCCTTCTCAGCCTGGACATTAACACAGAATGACAAGGGAGACAGCCCCAAAGTCACATGTTCCCATCACCATGGCATCATGCCACTGGAATCACATCAATTATTGCATGTTTTTCTCTTTGGAGAACTTAGGAGTAGGGCTTATGAATGCAGGAAGCCCCCTCTCTCATCTCCTGAATAAACTTCTGCCTCTTGCTGCCAGTCTTGGAGACAGGTGGAAAAATTCAGCTGCAGCACATTAGCTGCAAAGTTTTTAAGGGTTCTCCGCTCCCTGATGGCAGAAGGTTGTCAATTTTCCCTCCCCCGCCCCCTAATATTCTAAGCCACAAGGAAGCACACCCCTCTCTCTGTATCTTAGTGTTAAAGATTTGGGAAAAGTTCTTTCACCTGGATCAACTGCACAGGCACCGGAGTTCCAGATTTTGAGTTTTTAAGTAGCATTTTAATTTGTTGTCAGTGCCTGGGAGCAGAAGCTCACCACCACCAAGCAAAACACTAGAGCTTCTAAGCTATTAGCTAACATGTCAACTAGGTAATGCATCTTCAGGGAAACCAGATTAGAAAGGACAGCATAACATTGATTTTTTTTTTTTTTTAAAGAATCCTATACCTGCAGCATAATGCCGCTAAAGCCGAAAAAACAACAAAGGACATTTCCACAGAAGGGAAAATGTCTTATTCTCAGTGCTGGGGCATTTTCCATGTGAGCATGGGCATATACACAGGACAAAGTTATTCCTCCGTAAACCTACAGGCTTTACAATTTTTAAATAATTTATCATCCAGTGCATAAGAAAGCTTAGGGAGGGAATCCACCCATGTGAATGGCTGGAAACACCAGTTGAGAGCAACGCTATTCAGGAAGCAGGTGGAGGGTTTTTTTCCCTCCTCCCAAAAGAAACAATAGCATTTGTATCAAGTTAAAACATCTAAGAGACTCATGCATTGGAATGAGAGTTGTGAAGCATGTATACAGAGAAGATTACAGACGTGCATTCTTTATCCAGGCTCCTGCAGCCTGCCTACAAATCACTGGACAGTTAAAGACAAACCCAGATAATACCTTCTATACCAAACGGAGCTCCAGAACTTAATACAATGAGCCTTGGTTCTTGTCTCCTCCACTCACTCTAAAACACATTTAGTGAAGTCCAGCCAGATAGTGTCTTCTCCCACCACCAGCCTCCCACCCTCCACCCCCAAAAAACCAGTACCAAGTAACTGACAAGTCCTTACCGACTTTGGGCTCTTCTTGGGAACTGGCAGTCCTGGAAAAAATGCAACAAGGAGGGAAGGGGTTGGGAGGGGGGGAGGAGAAATCATTAGCATATAAATGTTACCTTTTCCTTAAAGAACAATCCCCAGGTGTTTCATGGCAACCTAGCCATCTGCAGAGTTATGTCAGATTTCTCCCCAGCATCGGAGTTACCAGGCTGTTCATATCGAATCAAAGCAGAGGGAGGAGGAGAGCGAGAGGCAGATTATCTGCATTAGCTATGCTGACTTGTACTGCAGCAGCCTGGAGGCTGGGAAAAGAAATTCACAGACCTCAGCGGCCTGGGAAATTGAACACTTGGACAGAATCTCAAATGCTCTTCTGGATTAAGAGAGACTTAACTTACAATTAAGTCCAGGACATTTCCTTTCCACACGATCCACTTGTCAGTTGATGAGGACCAATCAGGACAGAGGAAGGGGGTGTATATTTAGTTTCAGAGGAGTCCACGGTTAAAATTAAAAAAGAAATTTTTTTCTTAGTCTTTTTCCCCTCCCTGCCTTTTAGGAGAGGAAATGCCTTCTTTATTTGGATGAGCTGAATACCAAAACAAAGACAGATCGTCTTTTGCCAGCACACACAGATCATGAACCTAAGCCAGTCTAGGAACCCCTCTGGATCACGGCACACCTCTCCACACGTCACTCGTGCAAGTAAACTCCTATTCAGTTTCCTAGGACCAGCCCCTTGAAAGCAGATGGTTAGGAAGTAAAAAGAGAAATTTCATGGTGCTGAGAGAAAAAGATAATAATGTAGAAAGAGAAAGGCAGAGGAGAAAAGGTGCTCACAGATCCTAGCAGGCTCTTCCAAAACCCCTGTCTTTACTGGGAGAGGGAGAGCTGAAAGGGACCATTGCGCTCACTTCTGGGAAACTCAGCAGCCATTAGGGGCAGACTTATGGGAAAGCTGTCACCAAGAGGAGTGTGGCCAAGGAGGGCTGGAAAGGAAAAGCACAGCGTTTATCGGTGTTTAAAAAGTAATCATTTCTGCAAGCTGTCCTCTCTTTTTTAATTTTTGGTTTGAGCCAAGGTTAGATTGTAAAACGCAGATTCCACCTGTGTTAGGCACAATACAGGTCCTGATGTATTGGGATCTGATGACTTGCACCGGAAACGTCAACCTTTTTTAGAACACGATCCCTAAGTAGTGATGATTTCACCTCTACTTGGAAGTGACTTGTCAAACCACGAGGCGTGCTAAGTTCAATGCAAGTAGCGGAAGGTGGCGGAGTGGGTGAGTAGGAGGAAGCCGTCCAGAGGAGCACTGCTAATGGGGCCCTGCAAGAGGGCATGGCGGGGGCTGCTCGTCCCCACAGGCAGTGGGGACACTCTTCTGGGATGGACTGTCATCTCACTGAAAGGAGGTCACCACAGTCTGGCACAGGGGCTCCAGGACTTCAGAGTGCATACGGAGGACCTGGCAACTTCTTACCAAGCAGAATCCCAGGACCCACCGTCAGGGGCCTAGGAATCTGCAGAATGAAAACACATCCCAGGAGATTCTGACGCAGAAGGTCTAAGGACTCTTTTAAGGAAACTATGCCACCGTAAGACGCGGATTACCACTGTCTCAATTCTGGCAAATTTGCACAGGTTCCCTTCAGTCAGTTGCTTTACCGTCCTTCATTTTTCAGTTTAGGAAACGGAGAGACTAAAGATTCTTTGTGCCCATTTGGGGTAATTTAATAGACAAATGTTTAAAAGCCTCAAACAGAGCAGGTGGGACCTCAAATGTCAATCCTTTTACCTTTCTTTGCTAATTTACACCATTCAGGAGGAAAAATAAATGGTTATGGTTATCTTACTCTAATTAGGAAAAATCATTTGTCTAGCATGTTAAAATTCAATATATATAAAAAAACATATTTGTTTATATTTATAGAATATATTTATATTATTATTTATAACAATTTATATATATATATATATATATAAAGCAACATATATATATTGCATTTTAGCATGCTAGGGGAAATATTTTGCCTATGGATGAGAATAACTGTCTTGAGCAATTTAGATGTGTCATTTTTTCTTAAAAATAATCATTAGGTGCTTTGATTTGTTCATTAATGAGATTCCCTTAAGGAATTTTATCAAGACTGTGTAGACATTAAAATGGTCTAATATTACATCTTTAAATATAGAGTTTTCTCTAATTCAGACTGATCTTATTGCATTGGAATAAATAATACTTCACTGGAGTGAGCTTTTGCTAGACTTGTCATGGCCCAGGATTCTAACAACCCTCTACAAAGTGTAAAGAATCTGCAACTAGTTAGGAGGAGTCAGGGAAAACAACTTCAATTTACACTCTGCTTATCAGTTCTAAAACTCTGACCATCTCAAATCCTCAATCTCCTATGATTTTCACATACAAAATAAAGGGGACTTTGGATCCTCTATCATAGTGAAATATTCGCACCCACATTCAAAGTTTTGCAGGCACATGCTGCTCACTGCAGTGTGGCTAGTACAAAAAGAATCTGGAAACAACTGGAATTTCTAGATAAACTCAGGGATGGCCAACCTGTGAAGCAGAGGTTAAATGGTACAAGCTATTTCTATTAGTGATAGCATGAATGGTCTCCAAACTGTAATGCTGAATGAGAACAGCATGAAGCTGAAGGGAAGGCACAAGAGATGGGTATTACACAGATTCAGACACATCCGTGCTCTTGACTGTCACACACAAATATTGGCAGGTGAAGTATTTCCAGTGGGGAAATAAGGGGCAGGGAGTGGACGGACTATTTTAAGCAGGCTTCAGCCTCAATCTAGAATTCTTTCCACAAGAACATACTCACATCTTGTTGAGGCAATAAACTAAACATTAATTAATTAATGGCCCTTCCATTAACTGTACAAAATCAACCAGTCTAAAGCATATTGTGGTAACCAGTTAGTCTGTTTGCTCTGAGAAGCAGTCCATGGACCCTTCTAAAAAATCCCAGGCTCAAGTGACCCAACAAGTTGTTTTACAAATAAAGTTCTTTAATTTAAAGAGGGATTTGCTCTTCTGTGCTGGCTAGTTGCCAAAACTCTTCTTTTTAAAAAAGCCACACCACTGACAGGAGCCAAATGTGCCCACAAAACAGTATTTAAAAAGTCAAAAATCAAGAGACTCCATTTGACTGCTAAAAAAAGAAGAAATCAAAGATTTGTTTTAGGTCCACATCATCATTAAACCTTAAAATCTAATGAATATGAATGTTGGAACCAAGCTCCTGATGACAATTTATAATTTATTTCAACCAAAGCTATTCAGATGGGCTGAAATAGCTGTGAAGACCTAATGGAAAGCACTAAAAGATATCCCTTTTCGGCAGACTTTTCCAAGACTGAGAAATCCTGCTAAGTGGCTCTGGTTTCGCTGGAGGTGACTGCAGGCCATCGTACCCTGGATGGGCCACAGAAAGCAGAACCATCCTATACCAACAGCATGTCAGTGGTTTTCATTAGGACAAAGGTAAACTTTGGGTTCCCAGGGGAAGCAGGAAGCCCGTCTTGTAGAAATCATGTCACATGCTACATAGCAGGCATATGGGCAGAAAGAGCACCTGTCTTAATGGGCTCATCTGCTCTCTTCAGGGAAGGGAAGGGGGATTGTGAGAAGAGGCAGAAGAAAGAATCCACGGACATCACCATCTGCTCTTGGAGCCTGGGACTTCAAAGGGATCCCAGAAAATTTCACGGGGAAGTGAACCTTCAAAGTATAAGTCTGGGTGTGATCTACACAAGTGAGAAAACCTGGGGGCCTGAATTTCTAAAGTTTCCAATGAACAAGGTGTCCCTCTGGAGAAAACAAATGGCAAATGATCTGCTAGTGACTGATATATGACCAATTAACAGGAGGAGGAGGAATCTCTTTCCTTTAGCTATCAAGGCCGTAAACTATGCTACTGAACATGTTCTCATACAACTAAACGGCAAGTGTTATTCTTGATGAAATTTTAAAATGGTTGTACATGAACGTTTATATGAAAAAAGTAAAAATGTAACAGAATACAAAGCATTTGGGAATAAAGCACAGAAATTTATACACTAAAACTGTGTGTTCTTGGGCCAATGATATCATGGATGGCTTTATTACCTATTTTAGAATCTTCCACAACAAGAAAAGCTTTGCTTACTTATGAACATATACATACCCACAGATATCACAATAAGGTCTATACTGCCTCTTTAAGTAAGATAAATGCAGCAAATTTCAGAACATTTTATTGCATTTTAAAATCTCTAGAGCCACTACTGACTTCTCCAAGAGTTGCTTACTTTTTCCCAAAATGAATATATACCATTGAGTTTCTTTAAACATCCTGTTGAGATTAAGACTTGTGTTTGTCCTACTGACTAGATGGAAATAGAGAAGACACTGGATAGCTCAGCTGGGTATCAATCAGGCAAGCCAAACAGAAGTCAATCTCTTTCCCATTTTGTCACCAAGATAAACAAAACCTGAGATGCTGGGAAAGAGATTGGACTTTCCTGGACCTAATTTCCTCTAGGTTGAAAGAAAGTGAGAATGTCTACCAACCTTACTCTCTGAAAGAACCAAGAAAAACTGCACAAAGGGTCTGGAAGGGGGGAATGCTAAAGTCATTGTCAAAAGCAAAGTGGATCTTCAAAGAAGAAAAATGTACTGTGTCATCAGTTTCCTTTTTTTCACTGTGATAGTCATTCCCCTTTTCACTTAGTCTCTACATTTAAGAATTTTAATGGAAACATTTGGTTCCCGCCTCAGTATTCTACCATATACTATGTCACTACTTTATATCATCAAACACAAGGGATTCCTTAGAAGTGTGCAGAGCAAAATGATGCATTCACAACTGTACTGCTGAATATGGTAATGCCATGTGTAAGGAGCAAGGAACTTATATATATTCAGAAAGAGAGAGGTAGCTCCCAGAAAAGCCACAGAAGGAAAACTAAGAACTTGGTCAGAGGCTAGTCTTAGACAGACTTCAAAGAGAATAAGACTACTTTTGAACACATTTTCATTTCAGACCCTACAAGTTTTCTTTCTTATTCTAAAATTTATCAGTGCATAATGCTAAATGCAGGATTCAAAGATTACAACTGACTTTAACTCAGTAAACTTATCATTAGGATTTGTATTAAGGGAACAGGAAGAGAGTCTCACACAGATACACATAGAAAAGATGTTCCACACAGTGTTATTTAAAGAAGGCAGAAATGGAAACAATTTGAACTTCCAAGAACTGAGGATGAGCAAGCATACTGTTATATCAACAAGATGGAAAATTAATTAAAAATGAATGGATTGTAAAAGTGAAGACTATTGAGCAACATGGGAAATGGTAACGACACAAGACATGAAAAGCAGATTAAAACCTGCCAGACAATATAAATTCGTTTTTAAAAACTATTATATCACACACATACATCATACACCCAAAGACTACAGAAAGATGTATTAAAATATCCTTCCAGATTGCTAGGATGAATAGGTGATTCATCTTCTTATTTTTGGTATTTTCTAAGAATTTACATACACTACAACTAAAATTGTAAACAGTTAATTTTTATTGAACATTGTAGCCACACTGAATGCACTTGGACAGTGGGATATACCTACTGGCTTTAGTGCACTGCTAGATTAAAAAATAACTGGAGTTTGTTTTAGCTCTCTCTTGATTCAATGATGCCATTTCTACTCAAGTGTCTGTACTGCTAAATTATGGGCCATGGCCTCGACTGAAAATGGGATACAAAGCTGTTAGAGCCTTTCTGAAGCAAAGCTGCAGAGAAGCATACAGTTTTGCATACAAATTCAAAGAGCCTCTGAAACCTTGACCAGGGAGCCTGAGAAGCCCCTTCTCTTAGGGTATATGATCTGCAGGTTAAATCATCTTGTTCAAGCACATGAGTACGGTGTTAGAAGCAATTTCTAGAATGAAGTTCATTTCTGCTGAGTTTGTGTCTCTAAGAACAGGGTATGCAAATACTTCATCTGCAAATAGAGGGGACAATGAGAAGAATCGAGCAGAAAGGGGAAGGTTTCGCTGCTTTCCTCTCCTTCTTTCTTGGGAAGATCTCAAGGGCACAGCTAAAAAAAAATTTGAGGAGCGATACTAAGAACACACCAGAACACTAATATTTATGGGCAAAAATGCTACTGCATGAAAAAATCATGAAACTAGTAGGTAATGCTTTTACTGGAGGATAGAGTAGTATGCTCATGGATCCAAATACCAAGAGATCATGAAGATACAGATGGGAAGAGGTACAGAACAAAGAGAGTGAGAAAATTTGTGATGTTGCTGGTAATGCAGAATAATTGCAAACCAACAGCTCTGAACAATTAACATTAATGGCAGTAACCTTTCTGGAAGAAAGCCATCTGCACCATTCTCTACCAATTAGTATTTCGTTTGTTTTGTTCAATACATAATATATAAACCACAAAACAAATTTAATTTGCCCTCACCTCACCAGTGAAATGCTAATAAGGACAGTCCAGAAAACTGAAAAAGGTAGGTACAGTTTGCCCTAACTTTTTTCGCTAAAGGCAGGAAGGAAATTAGGGAAAATGCACTCACTCATTTAAGCAAACTGCGCTAAGGGCCTGCTGTGTGCCAAGAGTTGGCATGAGATAGGGCATTTAACTGAATCTGTTTTTGCAGTGTTCACATTCTGTGAGGAAATAGAAAAAAAAAAATTCCACAAATAATTTCAGAGTGATAATTTTGATGAAGAAAATGAAGCAGGATAGGACTTCCCTTATGGTCAGTGAATAAGAATCTTCCTGCCAATGCAGGGAACACAGTTTGATCCCTGGTTGGGAAGATTCCACATGCCTCAGGGCAGCTAAGCCCATATGCCACAACTACTGAGCCTGCGCTCTAGAGCCCATGGTCCACAATGAGAAACTATCATGGTGAGAACCCAGAACACTGCAACAGAGTACCCTCCACTTGCCAGAACTAACGAAAGCGGGTGTGCAGCAGTGAAGACCTAGTGCAGCCAAAAAAACAAATAAATCACTTAACTTTTTTTTTTTTTAAGGAAATTAAGCAGAATAAAAAGGAGTTCATGGTTTGAGCTACACTCAGCTCCTGGTCTTGTTTTTGCTGACTGTATAGAGCTTTTCCATCTTTGGCTGCAAAGAATGTAATCAATCTGATTTTGGTGTTGACCATCTGGTGATGTCCATTTGTAGAGTCTTCTCTTGTGTTGTTGGAAGAGGGTGTTTGCCAAGACCAGTGCATTCTCTTGGCAAAATTCTATTAGACTTTGTCCTGCTTCATTTTGTACCTCAAGGCCAAATTTGCCTGTTATTCCAGGTGTTTCTTGACTTCCTACTTTTGCATTCCAATCCCCTATAATGAAAAGGACATCGTTTCTGGGTGTTAGTTCTAAAAGGTCTTGTACGTCTTCATAGAACCGTTCAACTTCAGCTTCTTCAGCATTACTGGTTGGGGCATAGGCTTGGATCACCATGATATTGAATGGTTTGCCTTGGAAATGGACAGAGATCATTCTGTCATTTTTGAGATTTCAAATCCTGAAAGATGATGCTGTGAAAGTGCTGCACTCAATATGCCAGCAAATTTGGAAAACTCAGCAGTGGCCACAGGACTGGAAAAGGGCAGTTTTCATTCCAATCCCAAAGAAAGGCAATGCTAAAGAATGCTCAAACTACTGCACAATTGCACTCATCTCACACGCTAGTAAAGTAATGCTCAAAATTCTCCAAGCCAGGCTTCAGCAATATGTGAACTGTGAACTTCCAGATGTTCAAGCTGGTTTCAGAAAAAGTCAGAGGAACCAGAGATCAAATTGCCAACATCCGCTGGGTCATCGAAAAAGCAAGAGAGTTCCAGAAAAACATCTATTTCTGCTTTATTGACTATGCCAAAGCCTTTGACTATGTGGATCACAACAAACTGTGGAAAATTCTGAAAGAGATGGGAATACCAGACCATCTGACCTGCCTCTTGAGAAACCTCTATGCAGGTCAGGAAGCAACAGTTAGAACTGGACATGGAACAACAGACTGGTTCCAAATAGGAAAATGAGTACGTCAAGGCTGTATATCGTCACTCTGCTTATTTAACTTGTATGCAGAGTACATCATGAGAAACGCTGGACTGGAAGAAGCACAAGCTGGAATCAAGACTGCTGGGAGGAATATCAATAACCTCAGATATGCAGATGATACCACCCTTATGGCAGAAAGTGAAGAGAAACTTAAAAGACTCTTGACGAAAATGAAAGAGGAGAGTGGAAAAGTTGGCTTAAAGCTCAACATTCAGAAAATGAAGATCATGGCATCTGGTCCCATCACTTCATGGGAAATTGATGAGGAAACAGTGGAAACAGTGTCAGACTTTATTTTTTGGGCTCCAAAATCACTGTAGATGGTGACTGCAGCCATGAAATTAAAAGATGCTTACTCCTTGGAAGAAAAGTTATGACCAACCTAGATGGTATATTCAAAAGCAGAGACATTGCTGACTAAGGTCCGTCTAGTCAAGGCTATGGTTTTTCCTGTGGTCATGTATGGATGTGAGAGTTGGACTGTGAAGAAGGCTGAGCGCCGAAGACTTGATGCTTTTGAACTGTGGTGTTGGAGAAGACTCTTGAGAGTCCCTTGGACTGCAAGGAGATCCAACCAGTCCATTCTGAAGGAGATCAACCCTGGGATTTCTTTGGAAGGAATGATGCTAAAACTGAAGCTCCAGTACTTTGGCCACCTTATGCAAAGAGTTGACTCATTGGAAAAGACCCTGATGCTGGGAGGGATTGGTAGGAGAAGGAGAAGGGGACGACTGAGGATGAGATGGCTGGATGGCATCACGGACTCAATGGACGTGCGTCTGAGTGAACTCCGGGAGTTGGTGATGGACAGGGAGGCCTGGTGTGCCGCGATTCATGGGGTCACCAAGAATCGGACACGACTGAGCGACTGAACTGAACTGAATCTCCTTTTTACAAAGAAACAAATATTGTGTGTATTCTTGCTGTAAAAGCCAACCTTTAGGTTATAGAAATGCACTTAGGTTGGGCATACCTTTGCCCTTGGTCATTTTTTTTATTTGTTTTAAACCAAGTAGGTCTTATTGGAAATGTGTAACAGGAAACATTTCCTGCAGATAGATGGGAAAAATTATTGAGCAAGGTTACAAACCCTGTGAAATCACTCAGTCTGATTTATGATGTCTTTGCCCTTCAACCCGTTTTGCTTTTATTTTAGAAATCTATTTCATGGGGGGTTATTTTTATTACTTGGATGTATTATGTTTGGATGGCTCTTGTTTGGTCTTTCTTACTAAAAATTTGTTTTCTTTCTCTTCCTGACTTCCACTGATACAAACTGAATAAAGAGTCGGACACGACTGAGTGACTGAACGGAATGGAACTGAAGCAGGATAATGGAACAGGCAGTGCTTGGCATGCATGGCTACTTTATAGTCAGTGGCCAAGCCTCTCTTTCTTAAAGAGAGTATTTAAGATAAGACCTGTATCATGAGACGAGACTGTCCATGTATCTAGTCATCCATGCAAGATTTATTGAGCTCTGCCAAATGCCTATTGAAGCATGAAAAGTAAATCAGACATGGCCCTGACCTGGACGAGTTTTACTCTGTCTAAAAGAGAAAGAGGTGGGACTTCCCTGGAGGTCCCATGGCTAAGTCTCTGAGCTCCCAGTGCAGGGGACCACGAGGGAAGTCCCACCTCTTTCTCTTTTAAGACAGGGCCTGGGTTCAATCACTGGTCAGGGAACTAGATCCCACATGCCACAACTGAGACTTAGTACAGCCAAAAAAAGAAATATTTTTTTTTAAAAAGAGAGAGAAAGATGCAAAACAACAGTTATGATGCCATGTGGTCAGTACTAAGTGCTGTGATAAGAGGGAGCTCCATTGCTCTTGGGAGCATGAGAGAAAAAAAGCAAATCCAAAGTGAAGAAGGGAGCAGAGGGGACAATGACCATTGAAACATCTAAACATGAGGTCAAGAGGTTGGGAGCAACACGCAATAACTGATTCGTGATTGAATAATGATGATAACCTTTTTTTTAAAAAGTTACCTTCCCTTCAAACAAAGTTAGTGTGCCAGCATAAGCTCAACGCCAAGTTTAAAACTAGAGTACGTTTCCACTGAAGGACCTTATAAACACAGTATGTCACAAAACTGAATCCATAAAGCAAAATGAAAAATGGTCCTAATTTAGATATGTTTGATTTTTTTTCTCCTTCTTCCAGCCAAATACCATCATCAACTCTGCAGCATACTTTTTCAAATCAAATATGATACCAGCTGCCAAGAACAGGTGCATCAGACTCAATGTCTCTAAAAAGATGAAGACATTCTTTCCTTTGGGGACCTTATAATGGTCATTATGAAATAGTACAGCCATCATAATTTAAAGAGATGCTTAGACTTCTGATGTATGGGCTAAGTGAGCTCCCAATGCTATGTCAGGTGGCATTTTGTTAAGAAGATTAAGAATACAGTTGTACAGCTTTACAGCTACAGAGAAGTCTGCTTCAATTACACAGTACATATAGCCTAATAAATATGTCCTGAAGAGAAATAAATGGCTTGCAAGGCTGGTGATTGCTAATGGTTTACAGAGCCTTTCACCTCAAAGTCATAGCCTTGAACTGGCACAGGTGAGGAAAGACCCAGAGTCAATAATACTCTGAGCTACTCCAAAATCTGGGTAAGATGGATGGATTGTCCTCATGCAATTCTTGAAAGATAAATGGTCATTTCAGATAGAGTGTCACTGACATAACATGGATAGTCCTACTGTTGACTTTTGAAAATATAAAAAACACCTTGATGGGTCTCTGACTCAGCTTCCTATTTGTTAAGAAATAAACAAAAAGGGGGTCTTCAAAAGCAAGAGCTAAATGCAAAAATAACAAGAACTGACATACATTTATTCTTCATAACTGCTGTCCAAGTATTAAAAGCATCTCTATGATTACAGATGAGAAAATTGAGACATTGATGGGTAAATAACACGGCCAAGGTCACACAGTTAGGTGAGCAGTGGCCTGAAGACCTGGTCTAATGTCAAGTTTATGCTTTTAAACACTGAACTGTACAGTCTCATTTAAAGGTGCTTCATCTATTTGGATCGTAGCCCATCATGAAGTGATTAAAATGACAGTGTTTGTGCATCAAAATTTATTCATAGCAAATTTGGCATATAGCTTCATGGAATATATGAATATCAACCTGTAGGTCAGTGGGTAGAGGTATCTTGGACCCATAATTGTAATGTGAATTTAGAAAGAGAGTTTCCTTTCTACAAACAGCGTGAGAGTTCATGTATGGTCAATCAAATTCTAAGATGTCTGTGATATTTTACTCCAAGTCACAGTATGGAAATAATTGGCCATCTAAAGCTACACATACTAAAATGTAATAATCTGAGTCTCTGATTTGAAGGCAATTAAGCCAGCCTTTTAAGCTACATAACTAATAGGGTGGCTGGACATCAAGTCCTGTGATATACTTTTAAAAGTTTCTGCTTTTTTCTAGCTTGAAAATGCATTCTGACACTACTTGATAACAGATTTTGTTGTTGCTGCTATTGGGAAAACAACAGGGAAAAAAACAGACAGAGTGAGAAGGAGAGTGGGTTGTGGCATCATCTCTCCAGGTAGAAAAAAAAGTAACTCAACAGTCAACTTAACAAGTCCACTAAGTGCTCATGCTGGACTATGCGGACCAATCTTTCTTCTCTAAAGAATATTCCTACCAAGATCTACTTAAAACAATGGAATTAACCCAGTTTTTCAAGTGGTTCCAGGGAACCTCTCAATGTGGATTGGAAATGTTTCTAATATGGGTATTTGGGCATAAGATCTTAGTTTATAAATGCTTCTGCCTCTAAGGAGGACTACCCAGCTGGCTTTCCTACCACCTATATTTCAAATCTGAAATACTTGTTGAGCACATGCTTACGGGTTGGCCCTGCTGTACCCATTCTCCTTACCAATAGTTCATCAAGGTCTCCAAGGGATAGGAGAGAAAACTTGTCTCCAGGGCAGTGCCTCCAAAGTTAAGTTCGACTTTTAGCTGCATAAGGTTATGGAGGGGATCATGAAACAGCTCACTGAAAGAAAAACTGGTGAGGATTCCTTTCCTGGGGTGAAAAACAGGATGCTATGTGGGTCCTTATTTTAAATTAAGGTCACCGGCCCAAAGGGAAACCTATCACAAATAGCACTGTAATTGGTGCTGAGATGTTTCTAGGCTAAAAAAAAAAATACATGCCAGAATCTTTTTCTTCGGGATTACTGACCTTGGGGATGATTCTTATCCTGGCTGCCTATTTTTAGCAATGTAAGCTGGACACAGAACCAGGTATGAGATCTATGAGGGTATCCCCAGTCTTAACCTTACCAGACCTCAAACCTCTAAAATTTGAAGCCCTTCTTGAGGCTTATTTATCTTTCTTATCATGTCCATCTCCTAAATGTATTCTGAAGCGTCCGTCCACCTCCACTGCCACCACCTTTTCTTGCTTGTGTGACTGCAAGATCCCAAAATCTTGTCTCTCTGTTTTATTCTTCATCCACTTTAATGCACTGTCCAAGAGAGGCCAGAGACATCTTTCTACGGCATAAATCAGATTACATGGACTCCTGACTACACATCCCTGTGGCTTCCCAAAACAGTTTCACAGACACAAACTCTTTCTGTGTCCCACAAAGCCCTCCTTGCTCTGAGCCTGCTTGCCCCTTTAAATCCCACCACTCTTCCCCTTGACCATGCACCACAGCCAGAGGTGCACTCTCTCCACTTCTGGGCTCATTCCTGTCATTCCTCTGGGCACTTTCACTGGCTGTTCCCTCTGTCTGGAACACTGTTCCTCCAGATCTACAAGGGGCAGCTTTCTCCCATTACTCAGGGCTCTCCTCAAATGTCCCTTCCTCAGAGAAGCCACTCAGGAATCCTGGCCAACAGAAGAAAAGATCCCTCTTATCCCACTATGTTCACATAGCTCAGTTTGCTTTCACAGACCCTGTGACTTATATATTTATTGGTCTACTGTTTATATTGTTTATTACCATTTACGTGTTTATCATCTCTGTTTCAGGGACTTTGCGTTATACTAAAGTTAGTTCCCCAGCCCTTGAGGGTATCTGGCCTCAGTGCAATAAGTATCTTGGGAATGAATGCATGACTGTTGGGATCTCAGAAAGTGAGTTTGTGTCTTGAGGACTGCAAGAAGAGCTGACGAGGCAAAGGGGAGGGCGACTTGGCCTTTCTTTTGATCGCCATCATCACGGCTGCGGCCGCTTAACAGCTCTTGATCCTCAGGCTGCTCCTTGATTTACTGGTGAGCCGCCAGGCTCAGCTTGGCTCGCCGCTGCCTCCCTCTGCGCGGAGAGCAAGGTTCCGCTGTGCCGCCTTGTGGTCTAAATTCCTTATCACAACGAATGGGAGTCGCTCAAGTCCCAGGGTTAACTGCAGGCTCACAAAGCAACCCCAGGCCTGACAGTTATGGGTCTCAGCAGAGGAGTGCGTTCCCAGGGACTCCTGGAGAATCTAAACACATTTTCAGTTAAGGACACCGTCATACCTTTCCTTAGAAAAGCAACTTCTTATGACAACACTGAGTTAAAAAGCTCCAAATGCTTCACCCTTCCTGACAAAAGGCAAACACAGGAGGATGAAAACTATTTCACGTTCCTTTCTTCGTCAAATCCATGAATCTCTTGAGCAGTTTTAACTGCCTTTATTGGGTGTGACACTCACTTTTCTGTCACGGTGTACTTTTGCCAAATAGGAGGGCAATCTTCCCGTCTGCTCTGTAAGGACATCTATTATTCAGCCATTTCAATTAACTTCATTACCAAACTGCTTAATTGCGACGGAAGCCACCCCTGGCACTGTATCAAACCTGACTCCAATCTCTTAAATTTAGAAAATCGTATTAGCTTTTGGAAAGCATGGGTCATGTTAACAAAGGCAGGGAGATCCAACTTATGAGTCCGACAGCACTGCATTATTCAAAGTGTCTGGCAGTCAGACCCAAAGAGCCATTTACTAACAGGTCATGTTTTTCCAAAGAGCAAAGGACATATGATGAGCAGCCTCATTCTTCTCCCATGGAGATATTAAATGTCTTCAAGATCCTCTTGCTGAAACAATATCTGCCCTGGCCTAAGTGATTATGTGAATTACAGAGGGAAAAAAGCTGTTACCTTGACTTTGTCAATTTCTAATGATAGCTGCTTCATATGGCTATGGGAAGCAGTAGAAGCTCATGCTTTGTTCAACTATTAGATTGCAGGTTTCAGTGAGTCAATACTCATTTTGCGAATTGAATTTGCTTAAAGGCAGAATATGGGAATCGGTTTCACCCACACACACCCCAGCACACACAATGTCCCACTCAGGATGAATCTCAATTAGAAAGAACTTTTATAGGTCAAGTACATTTAAGATGCAGGGAAATTCAAGGACTGCAAGTCCTTTTAATGAAATATTTCAGCTGGGAACAAGATGTACAACGGGGCATTTGCCTGAAAGAAGTACATTGCATTTATGGCAAGAAGAGTAAGTAACATAAATTCATATTGGAAATGACACAGATGATCCCCCAGTAAGCATTTACACTGAAGAAGGTACTCAACACATTTCTCATGGTGGAAATCAAATGCCAGAATCCTTCTGCTCCCTCCCTTATCTGATTTTGGCAGTTTTTTTTTTTTTTTTTGTAAATAAAGCTCTAATCAGGTTGAGTCAATGCAGAGGGAGAACTTAATGCAAACGGACCCACTGAAACTGGATTTTTTTTAAAAAGCTATCATTAAGTTTTTTTTTTTTATCATTAAGTTTTTGACACTGTTTTACACATGCAGAATTAGCCATGGATATTTTGGGATGCCTCATGCATCATGAATGTGTACAGTTCATCCAATTTTTCTTTTGCGTTCGGATTTAACATTCTCTGAGTTACCTTAATAACTTACACATGACAAAAGAATTTCTGAAAGAGTCTAACCAATAAATGTAGTATTTTGTAAGGGCAACACAGGGCAGAGAGATGAATCTACCCTGGCCTTGAACTTCTCACTCAGTTTCTCCCTAAATTAAGAGACTGTGGAAGCCCTGGTTAAGACCAAGGAGGTTCCCACTGCTCTTCCTGTGGCTTGGATTCTAGACCCCCCACTCACACATTACTTCCAAGCATCCCACCTCCTTTCCTCTGCTCTAACATCCCAACAGCCTCCTTTCCTACAGCTGTGATTCCTGCATTTCAGATTTTAGGAACCAGCAATTTTTCACTAAATGGATTTGAGCAACTGACCACAAAGTGCCAATTCCTTATTCTGCAAACTAGAACCATTAAAAAGGCGGTGGAAAGGTAACAACCAACTACTATTCCATAAGTAAAAGGATACTTCAAAAGAAAAAAAAAAAGAGGGATATAATCTCCCAAAGAGTCTTTGAGAGATTATAAAACTTCACGAATATCCTACTTCTCTATCCCGTTTTTTCTCATTTCACTGTTTACTGAAAATCTCTGTCATCACAGAGTAGAATAAGAAATATCTTCGGTCACATTTTTTTCTTGAGGTGACTCCTTTTTGCCTTCTCTTGTCTCTCCCCCAGAAAACCTCTTCTGAAGTACTGAAAACGGGAGGACCACCTGAGTATTTCATCCACCCCCTTTCTCCTAAGCCCCATCCAATCATACAGTCAACCCTCCATCAGGACAGGGCAGCAGGGTGAGTAGACGAGTCCTCGTCTTGTTCCGTCCTTAATGAAATACTGAGGAAGGTACAGATCCCCTCGTATTTCAGATGACAATGCAGAGACTCAAGGATGTTGCCCATGGCTGGCCCAGGCAGAACTGCTGGCAAGCGGCAGAGAGGAGGACTGAACGGAGAACATGATGTGGCCAATGGGCTGCTTCCATCAATGAGCGGATACAGAAGCAGCGATTGAGAAGGAATGGGGACTTCTCCCATGAACTCTCTTCCATCCAAATTCAACACACAAAAATCCACAAACTAATTCCATTTACATCTAAAAAAAATATAAGACACCATTTTCAAGAAGTAAAAACAAAGGGTGTCTAAGGAGTCTCATTCCAGGTTGCTACTGCCCTTCAGGGGACACCGCCATGTCTGAATGCACTGTCGGGTATCATTGCTGGGAGGAGGAGGGGAGTGCTGCTGGCATCTAGACAGCAGGGGCAGAGGATGCTGTGACACATCCCATGATGCACAGGGCGGCCCCCCAACAAAGAGCTGCCCGGTCCATGGTGTCACTAGGGCCCAGCTTGAGAAACTTTGGGATAAAGAAAAACTGCACCTTCCTCTTTCATCACCAAAGTCAAAGTGACAGGTATTTTGCAGGGGCAAACTACATAAACAAAGACTCCATGAATTCATGGGCACTGTTGTTATTTTTCCAGCACAAACATTTCCCACTTTGGCCATTGGTATCTATGGAAAAAGTAATCACAGAGAACATTTTTCAGTTTAGAAACAATATAAATATCTCAGGAAGCATAGATCTAATTCCAACTGTCTCCAAATGATTAAAACAAACTGATTTGTATTATGCAACTGTAAGAAAGATTTTTAAAATTTAGGGTTTTTTTGATGGGTTCCTCATGCCATGGACCCTGAACATACCAAGTGTTAAAATGTCTAATAAGAACAGAAGGTACTTCCCTGATGGTCCAGTGGCTAAGACTCTGTGCTCCCAATGCAGGGGCCCTGGGTCTGACCCCTGGTCAGAGAACTAGATACACAGGCCACAACTAAGATGTGGCACAGCCAAATAAATAAACAAACAATACTAAAAGACAAAACAGGTGGCTGGATAAGGCATGCTGATGCCAACACCTGAGACAGAAAGGAATTCCCTCTATTGCAGGATCTTAAAATTGCTCCACACTGCAGTTTCCTAGCTATTATGACTGCTATCCTAAGATACAGTGCAAAAGGATCTTTTGAATAACTCTGCCTCAAATGTTAAAATTACAGAACTAGGATATGAGAAGTTTTCTCGGCAAAGGTAATATGCTAAATGGAATTTGCAGAAAAAGAACTGAGCATAAGGAAATGGAGAAGATATGATTAACCACACTGTATTTTAGATGTTCACTTGCATGTCATTCATCTGTAATGAGAGATTATCACAGTGCTGAAGGCCCATTGCATAAAAGAAAGGCTGAATAGCATTTGTTGCATGTGGTGAGAAACAAGAAACATCAAGAACATTAGAAACACACACACTAAGCAGGAGTGTAACATAAACCCAGGTATCAACGTGGCATAAAAAAGGCAGGTTCCATGCTGCCAGTGGAAACAACACTTCTAACGACCCAGTGCTATTTTCAAAGATGTTAAAATTCTACCAACATGATTTCAGAACCGAAAAGGATTATGTTCATAAATGAAGGACATGACTAATCTTTGAGCAGGAATACAAACATGTGAAATACCAGGCAGGATACAAGTTGGGAAATGTTTTAAAATTTGCAGGTGCAATGCAAAGACAGACTCAATAAAAACCATAGCAGACACTTAACTCCAGATGGTGGTAAAGAACCTGTGATTTAATTTAAGGAAAATGAAGGAAGGTGGAAAAATATTACCCTGAGTAAACTCTCTGCCTCAATCACTGTTTTGAAAATGTTCAGAACTGCAAAATGCTTAGAGGAAAGGCTAGGAAGATACCTCTTCCAATCAAGAGAAGCTTAATGAAGTGAGGTCACAAAACTAGTATCAAATAAGGGAGAATAGTAATTAAAAAAACATAATAAGTTCCTCATATCAGATGCCTCTCACACCACAGCCCCCATTCCAAGGAGGTGATCACTAATTTTCATATAGAACCAAAGTAAAGGAAGAAAATAAACTTCAATGTCAAGAAAAAAAAAGTCTGAGGATGTCATCTTTATTTTGTCACCAAAAAAATAATAATAAAAAAAAGTATAATGAAATCCAAAAGAAAAGAAAAGCAGCCAGTTCCTGAAATTTTGAGATAAGGATGGTAAAAAGAAATTCCTAGGAAACAGGTCCTCCCTACAGTGCCTGCACACATGCTGTTTTGGGGTCTCAAAGTCCATAGCGGGCAGGAAATGCCCAGGAGTGTGTGAGGCCAGATGGGATGAAAAAGGAAATGGCAGGTTGTGGCAAACTGGAATTGTTGGCACCAACCAAAGGTATGTAAACTTAAAAATACTTTTTAAAGAGACCACTAAAAAATACATGAGTGGGTCATGCCAAATACTACCCATGGACCACCCATTCACAACTCTCAATCCTTCAGGTACTTCAAAGTTCCAGTCTAGTAGTTCTCAGCAAATGGTAATTGTATCCCATTCCCACCCAGGGGTCATCTGTCAATGTCTGAAGACATTCAGGAGGGAATGTGGAGGCAGGCACACTACTGGGCAGAGACCAGGGAAGTTGCTCAACGCCTGGCAATGCACAGGATGAACCCTTGCAACAATTATCTGGCCCTGAGTGTGGCGGGGCGGGGACTAGGAGACTGCAATTGACATATACACACTATTATATACAAAACAGATAACCAATAAAGACCTACTGTATACCACAGGGAACTCTACTCAAAACTCTATAATGGTTTATATGGGAAAAGAATTTGAAAAAGAATAGATGCTTGTATAACCAAGCCACTTTGCTGTACACCTGAAAGTAACACAACACTGCAAATC
Organism: Aepyceros melampus; assembly: GCA_006408695.1. NCBI lineage: Eukaryota > Metazoa > Chordata > Mammalia > Artiodactyla > Bovidae > Aepyceros > Aepyceros melampus. The sequence goes on along the minus strand of SJXQ01004897.1, from coordinate 296,745 downwards.
AACTAAACTCCAAAAAAAAAAAACAACAAAACAAAAAAATCTGACCCTAAATGTCAACAGTACTGAGGCTGAGACACTCCGCTGTGGCCTCATGTCAATTAAAAGTGCCATTGTCATCCCTTTCCTCCTTGATGCACCTCTTACCCAAATCTGTAGGCACAGGTTTCAGACTACAGATTACTGCTGGTCACATTCACAGGTTAGTCTGGTCTCTGTATCTGGGTTCTGGGTACCTTGTTTTTTCTCCCCTTATCCTAAGGCTGTGCACATGGAATGCACTCAGACCTCGATTACACAATGGGTCAACTGGAAAAAGGCTTGTCACCAGTTTAGAACAAGGATGCGAAATAGAGGAAGAACAGCTATAATATATAAGCTCAACTGATTCTACTAACAGAAAACCTCAAATACACAGAAATTTCACTAGCTTAATTTTAGGAGAAAAGGGAGTCACCAAATCTAGTTCTGTTTTTTGCAATTTACAAATACTGTTCCAAAGGCCAACCCCTTCTCTCTTACGTTGGGACCTACTTCCTTCCCTTCTTAAAGCCCTCACTCCTACAATGACACCCCTTTCTCCTCTGCATCTCCAGTTTTTCTATGCTCTGAGTTGTTTCCATCAACATACATGTTGTACTGTCTCCCATGTGAAAAAAACCAAAGCAAATTCTCTCAACTGCATAGCCCTCTCAACCTCTCTAGCCAGTAGCTCTTTTCTCTGCTCCATTTCACAGGGAGAATTCTTGGACCACTTGATCAAATCCCCATCCCACTCCTGCCTTCTATGCCCCACTCCAGGCTGCTGCTTATAGACACATCATAAACTCTGCTCTCAGAGACGACCAAGGCCACATGCAATCTTTCCGCCCTCATATACCTCCACCTCCTGATGTGGAAGGAATACACTTGAGATACTTTCTTCTCTGGGACTCATAACACCACATTTCCTATTTGCACTGGGTGCCCCATGATAAGCTCTGTTACCAGTCCCTCTTCCTCAGCTTGATCCCTGCAAGACGATGTGCCCCAGGCCTCTGTCCTGGCTCTTTCTTTCCTTTCTACTCTTTCCCTAAGGAATTTCATTCATCCTCATGGTTCTATATACTATCTACCTGTGTGTTTGACAATGGTAGTGAACATAGTCCACAGTGGGAAATGCACTTGGTAACAGATTCACACACATATACATACATGTGTTTGTATGTGAGTGTATATGTATATGCACACACATAAGTCAAAGTTTCATGAACGTGTGCTTATCTGTATTGAGGAAGGCATATTATTATTGTTTCTATTTTATTTTGCTTTTGAGAAAAACACTGGTCATAGCCCAGTGCAGTAGTTTCAGGACCTAGTAACGGGCCACGGCTCGTGGTATGCAGCAAACTTACTAAGATGATGGCTCATAAATGTTTCTCTCTCCTGCCCTAACTTGCCAGTAATGAACTCCAGGCCCCAGACAACTGCCTGTGTTTCTGCTCCACTTGGATGTCAGATGGGCATTTCGCAGTTATGTCTGAGAAGGCGCCCTTGATGCCTGAGTTCAAGGCCCATCTACTCCTACCTCAGTATTCACATCTTAACAAATGGTCCCTCTGTCTATCCACCTGCCCCAGCAAGAAACTTGGGGGTCATTCCTGGCTCCTCTCCTTTCCTTCCTCAGCAGGGCTCAGCAAACTGTAGCCCTAGGACCAAATAATGTTTTCTTGGAACACAACCAATCCATTTGTGTTCGTGTCATCTGCTACAAGGGCAGAAGAGAGCAGTGCTAAGAGTATGTGGCCCACAAAGTGAAAATACAGACCACCTGGCCCTTCAGAGACAGGACTTTGCCAACCCTTATCCTGAGTCAACCTACCCAGTGCTGTCAACTCTCCCGAACACTCCTCAACACCACCCCCACCCCCAACATCCCTCTGTCTCCACGGCCACCACAAGAGTTTACATAGCAAACACCCTTCTCCAGCCACCACAATGGCCCTACTGGGTCTCCCTTTACACATCAGTTCCTCTAAAATATATTCTCCACAAATACGCCAGACGGATTGTTTAAAATGTTAACGAGATCTCATCCTTGCATTTCCTAAAAACCAAACATCACACAGAAAATAAAATCCGAATTCCAGACCCTGGGTGCTGGTCTCTGAACTCATCATCACTCCCCTTGCTCACCTTTCTTCAGCCGTACTGTCCCCCATTCTAGTTCCTTTTTGGGGCCCTGGCATTAACTGTCCCTTGTTCCTGGAATGCTGTTTCCTTCCTTGCGGTCACTCGAATCTTGTCACCTAATTGAAAGCAGCCCTCTCAGCCCTACTCCCCTGTCACTCCCACAGCACTTCATCCAGTTTCCTCACAGCGCTTCTCTCTAGATGATGTTTTCTTGCTCATCTGAGTATGTTCGCTCCTTTTCTCCTTCCTGTAGAATAAAAGGGTCAGGAAATCTGGAGTAAACTTGTTTTGCTTGTGGATGATCTGTTTCATTCCCAGCGCCTAGACAATGCCTGGCCCACAATGTTTAGGAATTTGTCCCCCCAAAAAGGGAAAACAAAAGATTCTTTTTACATTTAAATGCAGACCTGTAGGTAGAATGAATATTCTACAGCCCACATACCAATGCAATAATTCTAACTTGAAATTCCTACACTCTTCCAGAAAGGGGAGACATGTCACCACTCCTTAATGAAAATGATAAATCCCGTACACATTTATAATAAATAATGCACAAAAGCAAATAACTTGGTACATTAAGTTTACATTTAATCGCTAAGAAGTTATTAGGGAGCACACTGGATTTAATGAGAGGACTCGACTTTCAAAATTACTATAAAAACCAAGCATCACAGGTAAGTGGGGAGGTCAATTAGTTTAAGATACCAAACCAGATAAACACACCAAGATGATTTCTACATCTTCCTTTTTTAGGTAGAGGTCTGACAAACTGTAAATTGCTGATAGTTCATGCAGCAGATTATATACTATTTTATGTATAAGAATTTAAGGTGAATTTTTTTTGTGTGTTAAAGTTTCTTCCCTTTTTGGGATAAAGATACTTTACATAATATAAGAATGTAAATTAAACTCCTTAACAGCGGTCCAGTATTACACATGAGCTGCTTCCTGGCCAGGTTAAAAGCGGATACGCTATCTCAGGACTGGAACACAGCAGATAGCCAAGTGCTGATATGTTTCAAGTGTTTTATGTTGTCCTGGGCTCAATTCCTTGTGACCCCCTCATGTCCAGTTAACACGTGTAGAGAGCTGAAAGCAGTACCTACACATGGAAAGAATTTAATAAATAGGACCTATTATGATTATTATCTTTATAAAAGAAGTACATGAACCATGAAGTTGCCTTCAATTTCACATTTTTCTTCTTTAAAAGGCATTAAACATAAGAGAAAGGATAAAATGAAGGATAATCAACATAGCACTTTTGAGGGCAAAACAATCAACATCTCTAGAGCAGCACTGTCTGACAGCGTTTTCTACGAGGAGGCAAAGATTCTCAAACTGCACTGTCCAATATGGTGCCATCGGCCACATATAGCTCTTCAGGTCTTGAAATGTGGTCCACCAGACGACATTTTACATTGTAGTCAACTTTAATTAAATAGCCACATGTGGACAGTGACAACTGTACTGGACCTGTGAACAGGCTTAACTGGGCCATGATCCACTGCCATATAAGGTATTTCCTTGTCATTTATTTATTTACTTGAACCAGAATTGATTTACAACGTTGTATTAGTTTTAGGTACACAGTGATTCGGTTATACACATGTGTGTATGTGTGTGTGTGTATGAGTATATACACACACACACACATATATATATTGGCTTCCCAGGTAGCGCAGTGGTAAAGAATCCACTTGCCAATGCAGGAGACTCAAGAGACATGGGTTCGATTCTTGGGTAGAAAAGATCCCCTAGAGTAGGAAATGGCATCCTGCTCCAGTATTCCTGCCTGGAAAATCCCACAGACAGAGGAGCCTGGCAGGCTACAGTCCGTGGGGTCACAAAAGAGTCAGACATGACTGAGTGTGTGTATGTGCGTGTGTATTATTTTTCAGACTCTTTTCTCTAATAGGTTATTATAAAATATTCCCTATGCTATACCGTAGGTCCTTGTCATTTATCTATTATATAGATAGCAGCGTGTATCTATTAATGCCAAACTCCTGATTTATCCCTTCCCTTTGGTAACCATAAGTTTGTTATCTACTGTCTGTGGGTCTATTTCTATCTTGTATATAAGTTCATCTGTACCATGTTTCCCTTGCCATTTAGAACAGCCCATGATAGAGGGATGGGTTTTGTAGGCCAAGAAGTCTGGGTTGGAAGTCAGGCTATGTCACCTTCATGCTGTGTGATTTCTGAGGTGGTCTATCTCTTGCTGCCCATCTTCCCAGCTCTAATGATAAGCACTCATCTCAGAAAGTTCTGTCCAAGATGATGAGTACTTATGAAAACAAATGGCCTGGCATTTGTTTCTATTTTTCTTTCAATATAGAGAATTTTCTGAAGACCTACATGTGCCAGGCACGATTTTAGGTGGTGAGGGTCCAATCGTGATTGAGACCCAGTCTTTGCTCTCACGGAGGAAAGAGCAGAGCATGATGGCAGTGGACACTGTTTGCTATGTAGCAGTCAAGAGCAGAAGCCTAAAGGACAGGAGTGAGAGAGCCCTGCAGCTCTCTACAAGAGGAAATACACAGACAGAAAAAAGAGCAGCTCTCGGCTGCGACACAGGACTTTGGAGTTTCCTCTGAATGATGGGACGTCACCCTGACACTAGCAGTGACTGGATCCAATTGACTTTAAATCACTCTAGCTGGAGAATGGACTACAGGAAGCGTCGAGACCTGTTGCAAGGCCACGGCAAGGCCAGATGCCACATGATGGATGGCAGAGGCCGGGGAAGACGTGGGAGGATGACAGGACAGAGGAGGGGGAGGGGATGGGTTGTGCAGTTGTGAATACACAGGACTCTTCCACCTCTATTAGGATATCACTCAGCTAGCAACCTGAATTTTCCCTTCCGAGGCCCTGCAGCTCAACTGAAGAGATTCTGGCAGTCAAACCTTAAGTGGTGCAATTTGCAATTCATTCTCCAGTCCGTGACCAGAGGGCAAAGAGAACAGAGGCGCCCGATAACTCGGGTTTAACTCTGAGGCAGGGCACAGCTCACTGCGGTTCTAATTATGATGGTTCTACTCGTTTCAGACAGAGGAAAAACACACAACAAAGAAAAGCTAATGCTAATCATGTGCTTGGATGATGAGATTAGATATTGCTTTCCCTATGTGGATCGATGACGATTTAATCAACTAAATATCATCATTAATTTGTATGAAAATTAAGTTGCATTAATTTGCCACAGACTTCAGACCTTATTCATTCCTTTTTGTATAAGGCGTACTGCTCAACAGTTATGGTATTGGAGCTTCTTATCTAAAAGCTAGGAGGCTGCTTAACATAGTGGGTAAGAGATTTGTCTTTGGAAGTAGAATCACTGGGTTCAAATTCAGCTGTGTGATTCTGGGTAAATCAGTGAGCTTCTCTGGGCCTCAGGATCCTCTCCTCTTAAGTGGAGGTAGAGACTCCCTGCTGGTCCAATTTAAGACTCTGCCTTCCAATTCTTGGGGTGCAGGTTTGATCCCTGGTCAGGGAACTAAGATTCCACATGCCTCGGGGCCAAAAAAACAAAACATAAACAGAAGCAATATTGCAACAAATTCAATAAAGACCTCAAAGATAAATAAATAAAAATATAAATGATTTCCTGTTTAAAAAATCTTTAAAGGGGAGATAAGGTTTTAATCAGGCTTCCCTGGTGGCTCAGCAGTCAAGAATCCGCCTGCCAATGCAGGAGATGCATGTTGGATCCCTGAGTCAGGAAGACCCTCTGGAGAAGGAAATGGCTACCCACTCCAGTATTCTTACCTGGAAAATCCCATGGGCAGAGGAGCCTGGTGGGCTACAGTCCATGTGGTCACAAAAGAGTTAGACACTACTTAGCGACTAAACAATCACCAGGTTTTAACTACTTCAGAGGGCTCCTGAATTATGACATGTAAAATGTTTAGAACCAACTCAGCCTGGCACACTGTAGAAGCGTTTAGTGCTTTTATTACAAAAGCTTTAAGCAAGGAAGTGTCTTATACATACTTACCAACTAAACCAGAAATTTCCCTTTTGCTTTATACTAAGCAAATTTAACTGTGGAGTCTCAACACTACAACAAAAGCAATTCCTTTTTTCCCCTACCAATCACTGCCTTCATTTCCCACAGAGCACTGTTCAGAATCACACTGCAAATGGATGGTTCCAATGTGATCGCAACAATGGGATGCTAAGAGGTTTTATTTAAGTGTGTATCACTTGTACCATGGTAACAATTCTGGTACACAGTATAACCAATAATATTTTTAACACTTTATCATTAGTATCTGTCGGGGGCCAGCATGAGGAATCCCACCTGTGACAGGGTCACGTGGCAAACTCAGATGGCAGGGCAATTTGAGTCATCGGATTTCTCCCTGGTTTTTCCTGAACATGTGCCCCCCAAAATAAGAATCTGTCTGTTTTCCCATTATTTTCTAATTTTCTCTGGAAAAAGTTAATTCTGAGCTTTGGTTTCCTGCATTTGAAAGTGTTTCAGCCCAACCTCCCCTTTGATAATACTCTAGCCTGCCTAAACAGGGTCCCCTGACTTTTTGCAAGCTTGTGAATTGCTCACAATCTCCCAACTGTGAGAGGCACAAATGCCTTAAAGTATCTTAAAGTTTCAGAGCCTTTTCAAATTCATATTGGTGACAGGATTTCACAGTTGACTCAATGATTACTGCCAGACCTCCTTATTTTTTATCAGGCACCCAGGAAGATGTAATCAATGTAAATGGGATATGGAAAAGGATATATAGTAGTTTTGCCTTTTATTACAAATTGCTGTATTTTTATTTAGTGTTTTCTGAGAGTGGCATTCAGACTTTGGAAAGATTAACACAAATGAGTCTTCTGGTTAACAAAACTTCATCAGAAGAGAGCCATAGAAATGTTAATAGGCCTCTTGGCCAGAAGATAATGCGGACCACCTGAGACTTCTGTAACAGGAGAGTATGCAAAAAAGAAAGCCTTGTCTCAATGAGGGTCGGGACTGCTACCTCTGCGTAACTCTGCATATTCTATTATGTATAATTTGGGGTATATAAGCTGATTCTGAACAATAAACTCTCTCTTGGAGCCTTACGCCGACGTTGGATTTCCCCTTTTATTTTTTTATCTATCAGGCACCCAGGAAGATGTAATCAATACATATGGGATATGGAAAAGGATATCTAGTAGTTTTGATGTTAGCAATACTAGACTTTTGCTATAAATCACTGTACTTCCTTTTATTACAAACTGCTGTATTTTTATTTAGTGTTTTCTGAGAGTGGCATTCAGACTTTGGAAAGATTAACACAAATGAGTCTTCTGGTTAACAAAACTTCATCAGAAGAGAGCCATAGAAATGTTAATAGGCCTCTTGGCCAGAAGATAATGCGGACCACCTGAGACTTCTGTAACAGGAGAGTATGCAAAAAAGAAAGCCTTGTCTCAATGAGGGTCGGGACTGCTACCTCTGCGTAACTCTGCATGTTCTATTATGTATAATTTGGGGTATATAAGCTGATTCTGAACAATAAACTCTCTCTTGGAGCCTTACGCAGACGTTGGATTTCCCCTTTTGCCCCCTTCCCTTTTTTCCCTTTCCACCCCTTTTTTCCCTTCTCCCCTTCCCTCTCGGAGAGTCTTACACTGATGCTGGGCTTCCCCCGTGTCTCCTATTTTCTCTAATTTCTGGCTGAATTCCCATCTGGGGCGCGGAGGCTCGCCATGTCTACTTACCTGTCCTGGCTGCTAAGATCCGTAAGAGAGAGAACCCAGGGCGGGGCACTCTCCGATATTCAAACGACTGCCGGTGGCCTAACGTAGATGGGGCAAACCTCTTGTCTTGAGGTTTTATTAGCTTTCCACGTAAACCAAGTTATTCATCCTTCTTTTCTCCGTCTTAATTTTCCTACTATACTATTTCTTCCTAATCTATTCTTATATTTCTAAATAAATAAGTTTTTCCTCACCGACGCCGTTCCCCCTTCGAATTCCCTGGATCCACCAGGGCTGGACCCTGCAAGTATCACTACCACCATTTTTATATCTAATTTGTTGTCTTTTAACATCTCTCTCTTATGTTTCAGAAGTTATGAAGAGTGACTGTGAAGCTACGTAATTAATTTTCTAATGTGACTTGCAGAGGAAGTTAAATTTATCCAGTTGGTATTTAACTGAGACCCTACCACATACCAGGTTCCCCATGAAGTCCAGAGATACAAAAGTACAAGTTGGATAGAGTCTTGCCCTCCAGGAATCCTAGGATTTCATTACTTTACATTCAGATCTTAAAATATCTCAGTGTCCTGACAAGAGCACTCAGTAAACAAAGCATCACTTCTAATTCCTTTCTGATCAGCTAAAGCCACTCAGGGAATGAGCTCAAAAGAAGCATCTCTGAGACCAAGTCCTCCTTTCTAATCTCCTCTAAAGTAGAAAAATATCAAATTTGGGAGCCGCAATGGACCTTAGCGAAGATGGAGAAATCTGTTGCTTAGAAAGTAGACTTTAGAAGAATATTACTTAGAAATGAAAACAACTGTTAAATTTTATAAACTTATTTTAACTCCCATTTATATGTCACAGAATCAAAATGAGAAGGAATCAGGAGGGCAGGAGCTGATTCCAATAAAACTGATTCCAATTCTGATTTTATATCAAAATTGCTGGTAGAGCTTCCAAAAAAAAAAAAAAAATACAGCTGCCTGCACATCGTGTACTCAGATTAAGATTCTGCAGATACAGGATAAAAACTCTTTTAAAAAAGAGGAAAAATAAGCTACCACACTCAGGGGCTTCTGATACCAGATAAGATCAGTAATACACTACTCATCACGTGACTGCTTCTAGGTCAGGAACTGGCACAAGTGCTACTTTTTTCAGATGGCTTGCCTAAAGTCACAAAGGGGATAAACGCAGGAGTGGGAATTTAAACTTGCATCATCTGACTCTCGAATCTTTCTTTCCTCTACACACCAATGAAAGTATTGGCATAAAATTAGAGCGGTCAACCTTAACATGATCTAGTTCAAAATATCCTTTCTTTTCTTTTTTTTTTTTTTTTAAGATAAAGAAATGAGTCTCAGGGCAGGAGTTGTAACCCAGTCAGAGTTATAGAGGAGTTACAGGCAGAGGTTGAACTAGAGGCAGACTCCTGGAACCCTCAGTTTAGCCTTTTCTTTTAAATATCACTTAAGATGATTAAAACACGCTTACTCCTTGGAAGAGAAGCTGTAGCAAACTTAGTGCATGAAAAATCAAAGATATCACTTTGTCAACAAAGGTCCATTATAGTCAAAGCTATGTTTTTTTCAGTAGTCATGGACAGATGTGAGAGTGGGACCATAAAGAAGGCTGAGCACCAAAGAACTGAGGTTTTCAAACTGTGGTGCTAGAGAAGATTCCTGAGAGTCCCTTGGATTGCAAGGAGATCAAACCAGTCAATTTTAAAGGATATTAACTCTGAATATTCATAGGAAGCAGTGATGCCAAAGCTAAAGTTCCAATACTTTGGCCACTTGATGCAAAGAGCTGACTCACTGAAAAGGTCCTGATGCTGTGAAGGACTGAGGGCAGGAGGAGAAGAGGGCGACAGAGGGTGACACGGTTGGATGGCATCACGAACTCAACGGCCAGGAGTTTGAGCCAACTCCAGCAGATAGTATAGGATAGAGAGGGCTGGCATGATGTAGTCCATGGGGTTGCAAAGAGTCGGACACGACCTAGTGACCGAACAACAACAAAAACAAAATGATATGTACTTTCTTTCTTTCTTTCTTTCTTTCTAATTTGGCCACGCTGAATCTTAGTTGCGGCATGTGGGATCTAGTTCCCTGACCAGGGAATGAACTCAGGCCTCTTCATTGGGAAATCAGAGTCTTAACCACTGGACCACCAGGGAAGTCCTCAGTTTAGCTTTTTCAATACACAGCTTCTGTCAAAGTAAAACACACATGCTTCTCTTTCAAAAAATATTCCAAGTTGTTTCTTGAAGCATTGTATTCTGACTCACCCCCAGTGGTATCTTCAAAAGCATTGTACTTCCTACTGGGTATAAATTAGCCAATATACAGGGGGCACAGGTAGTTATGCTACATATAGTATAATTCCTTTTTAAAAATAAAAAAACCTTTAGGAAACAAATTCTTCATGTTTTGTAAATTTAAAAAAGATTATTCAAAACAATAGTGATAACCTTGGAGCATCATTTTCCAAACACGTAAAAAAGACTCTAGACTCACACTGGTGTCAGGTGATGGGTCTTCTGAATGCAAATACTCTGTGAAAAATTAAAAAAAATAAAAGGCATTCTCCTGACTGGACAGCAGAGGGAGAAGGAGGAATGGACTGGCCATGGGAAGATGGGAAGCCAGGCAAAGGAAGAATGGGCTGCCCTTTATAGAACTTGACTGCTAGCCACAGACTCGGACTTGTTTACGGAGAAGACACCTGTAAACATCAATAACAATCCCAATTGACAAGGCTATGGATGGACACCCCCAGTAAGCCCAAGCCTGACCCAGAAAACTGTCTCCAGAAATTTACAAATAATATTTCAACCTCTGCTTATTTTCAGGTTGGCAGGAGGGAGATGAAAAGAAAAACAAAACACACCTGATCTCAACCAGAACAAAAATAAAAAATGAGTTTAGGAGACTAAGAGTGAAAACCAAAATGCAAATGTAGCTAAGTTTTGCCCCCAAGTAGAAACACTACTTCTTTAAAGCACAGAAAGCGCCATCCTTGAGATATGAAATCCTGAGAATCAAGAAAAGTGTGGACTTAATGAGTTTATCAATCTGCTTACCAGCAGTTGAGACAGAAACGGGATTCATTAGAAAGAATCAGCGAAGTGGCCATTTGCTTTCTCATTTAACCTAGCTGCTATCCTTATTGATCATCAAACCTTCTCATTTACACTCCCATCATACAAGAAGAATGATTAAAATGCCAGCCCTGATTCAAATAACTGATATATGGCAGAAACAAATATATTTATATGCTTTCTAGAAAGATTAATAGTAGCTGGTGCTGGCTTGCCACGGGAAGATGTACAAACTTTCTATCTGATACATAAATCAAACGCAAGCATATAGCATATTTTAAAGACTGCTGATGTTACAGTGATTTTAAATTACTCAGGTTCTGGAATAAACTGTGCAGATGTTGACTAACGTGGTAATGTATTCTGGAGCTTCTCTTATTAATTTAATGTTATAAAATGCAATGGCATTAACTGAAAGATAGTCTGAGGAATTAAGAGAGAAAATAAACATATTTGAAATCAAGGGTATTTTATTTTTAACTCATACCTTATTGATGAATAGTCTGATCATTTCCATTGTATTTCACTGTGGTTAAGATTCTTTAACATGTTTCCTTGTACACTCTTCAAAAAAATTTTTTAATTTAATTTTATTATTGGAGTATAACTGCTTTACAATGTTGTGTTAGTTTCTGCCATACAACAAAGTGAATCAGCTAGGGATATGTTTTTATAATGAGTTGTCTGCTATCTTGGGCAGATTCATTACAAATGGTTCCATTAACCATTGTGGTTTAGTAGATTACAATGATACTTTGTTTTTCATCCCTTTGAAATTAAATTGAATGGAAAAGAAAAACTGAACAAAATGAAAAAAGAAATGGAGGGGCAAATAAATGACGAAGGAGAAAAGTGTGATTTGTAATGTCAGATGAGCAGTGGCTCAATCAGAGATCCCCTGATGTACCAGAAACTATTTACAAGTTCCCAACTTGCGGCCACTAAAACCATGAAATATGCAAAAACCAGCGGTATTCAGAGTTAAGCAAAATAGAATACTGGACTGGAAACCAAAGAATCCTAGTGAACATCTCAATCCTGCTCTTGGTTGGTACCTGCCTACCTTTCAGGGACATGGTAGACAAGGCCTGAAAGGTGCATGTAGGTTTGAAAAGCACTTTGTAAACTGCTCTCCTGCTTGTGACTGCCAGGTACCACCATCCTCCACCTTCTCCCCTTCCTCCTCCTCCTCCTCCTTAACCTCAAGTCACTTCCTGTAACATCTTGGTCACTGTTTAAAATAGGTCTGTGAAATCAAGTGATCTGGGTACAAGAAGACACTTAAAATATTATTGGTAGAAATAACTATTTGAAAAAAATGTGCAAATGGCTTTTATACCTGTTTAAGAACGGTGAACTGAGCACTGTGATTCACACACAGTTCTGAATTCTGGATTCCCTTCCAACAACCCCAATCATTTTGATCACAGAACACATAGTTTCATGAGAACCCAAGACCAACACTGTTGCAACAGACACAAGCTTTTCCACCTCAGTGAAACAGAGAGAAAGTAGAAGTCTGGTCCTGATCTTTTTTCAGAGGGTCAGAATACTCTCTGCATAAACACCTCATGTTGGCAAGAGTCAGGGGAACTACCAATCTCCTGCCCAGTGTGGGAGGTAATCAATCAAGATTAGCCACAAACACTGACCCAGGAAATATTTCTCAGTGTGAGGTCCTGGAAGTGCTGGTGGGCTGGGGGTGCTGACAGGGGAAAAAGAAGAAAGCCAACTGTCTCAAGATTTATTTAGAATACTTCACTTCTCTGAGATTCTTAACCACTTCATCAAAATGTGCGCATGCTGAAATGTTTTTAATATGATTCATGGAACTGTTGCTCCCACCAAGGGAAATAATAATCACATGTCCATTCATTCATTATCTGTTTATGCATGAACACCTAGCAGGAGTCAGGTACTATGTTAAATGCCAGGGACACAACTGTCAACATGCAGACGTGGGCCCTGGCTTTAAGGATATTAAATGCATTAAATTCTTATGAAAAAGGGAGAGCAACAAAGAAAAATAAGAAAATGTACAAAACAATGGCTTGCGATAATAATGAATGTGATAAAAGCTAAGAAGAAATGGAGTGATCCAACAGGGATTACACAGGATTGCTGTGGCTACTTCAGAGAAATAATCAGAGAATCCCTATCTCAGGAAGACACTTGAATGAGACTGAGACAGCCAAGTGAAGAGTTGGGGAAAAGTTTTCCAAGCAATGGAAACAGAAAGTGCAAAGGCCCTGAGACAGAAGGGCTTAGAGAACTGAAGGCATCACAGAGAAGCCAGGTGGCCAAGACACTGAGGAAGGGAGAGGAGTGTGAGATGAGGCTGGAAGAGCAGCCAAGAGCTACATTTCACATGCACGCTGTGCAGACCAGGTTCAGGAGACTTCCAGGATAAAGGTTTTCAAATCTTAATGGGTTTTAAAAGGCACAGTTTGATTTACATTTAAAGGAAATTGAAACAGAGCAGGATACTATGGTTCTTTCCCTCCAGGTCTTCAGTCTGTCCTTTGTCCATAGAAAAACTTTAGTCAAAGATTAAGTTTAATCAGAAAAGTGAGAAAATGCAGAAGCAAATGAAAACAATCAAACAGAACCAAAAAATATTAGTTTAGTCACTAAGCAAAGTCAGGGACCTTGAGGTCCTCCTCAGTGGCTACAGACAGCGTTTGGAGCCATATCCTTTGATCTGTTTTATAGACACTGAAACCCCCATGAGGTGGAATAAGCTACCTACCTGACTATCAGAATGTAGCCATGACATAAACCGCCACAATTCTGAGAACTGGCCTCAAAGAAATGGGAATAAACTGACCCTGGAACTGAAAACTAACTGCCTTTGCAACAATTAAGATGACACTGATCAGAACACTGCTTGACCAATTTTAAGACGACTGTGCTATTTCCACATGTAACCTCTTCTCTCTGCCTGTACAACTCCTCCTTCTGCCTATAAAAGTTCTGGCCCACTGAATGTCAGTGGGGGAAGGGTGGGTGGGGATTGGCCTCTGGACATGAGTCCACCCTCCCTCGACTCCAAAACAAAGCGAATTTTCCTTTCCACTAGCCTTGCATTTTTATTGGCTTTTGAGTCTCTAGCAGCTGGATCCCACTCTCAGCAAGTATTACCCTATGTGCATGCCCTTTGTATAAACATATAACATATAAACATAACCTTTAGTTTAAAGAGGCTAGCATTTGGAGAAATCAGAAGGCATTCTGAATGCATTTCCCAGTATTTAAATAAAAATGATCTTAAAGGAGTAGACATTTAGAAAGCCCCAAAGAGACACCTGACAACCAGTATATATAACATGGATGTAAGGTTTTAAAAAAATGAATCAAAATAAATCCACATACCTCCTCGTTGCACCAATAATGTGACCTCACTTCCCTTTGGACATTCGATGAGCATGTCCACGACTTGGTTGTGAGTCAGGGCCTGCACATTCTTCTTATTAACTTCCACTATAAGATCCCCTTCTTTCAGGCCTCGGCACCTTGGACTGTCAACAATCTGTTTTACTCTTTGGCCACCACCTCCAGGACTGTCCGCGATAGTAAAACCAAAACCCATTGGCCCTTTGACTATATGAACAGTTATGAGTTCTGGCTGAGTGGCTATGGAGGAAGCCAAAGAGACAGTGTCATTGGGGTAACCATGGGAACCATTTGAAGCCACATCCGCAGGGCTGCTTGGCCTGGCATCCTTCATACTGCTGACTTTGCCTGTTTTACTACTGTGACTAGCTGGCGAGTCATAGGTCTCTTGCCCATTCACAATAATTGGTTCTTTGTCCAAAATGGCCACCGAAGTCACTAAACTTGTGTTGGGGTCATCTGGGTCAAAAGGCAATGGATAACCTCGGCAGAGTTCAAGGTCCACACTGGCACCAATGGGAATGGACTGGAAGATTTTCACGACTTGTGCGTGCGTGTGTCCCAAAACACAGGTGTCATTCACGCTCACAATTACGTCTCCTGCAAAAGAGTTGGGGATTAAAAAAACTGCCCAGGAAATTTCTATCAATTTTATACTATAAAACCCTACCAATAAGAAGTTGAACTGAAATTGGAGTACGGGGTGATACTGCAAGGCACAAAAAGACAGCTGCTATTACTTTGTTTATGCTAATAAGGCATTCTTGTAGCATTTACTGTCCTCCATGCTAATGGGAATATAATGATCATTGAAAGAACATTTGAGTTTTGTATTAAAAAAAAAATCACTGCAGAATACGAAGTTGAGAATTCATTCATTCATTCAAATGGATCTGCATTTTTAGTAAATTACTCCTTAACTCTACTCAACAGCACCCTAACAGTTCCCCAAAAGGAAAATGTTAAAGCAGCTTCAAAGTTTTTCATCTATACCAGGGATCACATTTACGTAGTACAGGAAGCTTGCTCATTCGCCAAGTTTTTAAAGGACAATGACAAGCTCAGGAAATCATGGTGCTGTCTGGTCCTGACCACACAGGACCATAGTGTCTCATACCTGTCTCCATCTTGCCATCCAGGGCGGCAGGACCATCTAGGACCAAGCTCTTGATTTGCAAAAACTCATCAGGTTCATCCCCTCCAACAACTGTGAAGCCAAAGCCACGACTGCTTTTCCGCAGCTTCGTGTGAATGAATTTGCCTTTCAACTCTGAAGGGTTTCGTGTAAAAAAGGGTTTGCCTGCATCAAAACAAGATGTGGAAGTAGGGTCACCATAAGTGAAAGATGAAGTAAATAAGAAATGATACAAGTTAGACATCTCTCTCCAAACTCCTGTGCTGGGGCATGGGGGCACAGAGGTGTTTCAAGAAAGTCTTTCTTGATTTCAGTTATAAGGGAATTCCCAGACCGTTTTGTGTAAGGAGGGGCCTAGGGTTCACTGTGTGTCAGCACGAAGATCCAAGGAAAATGTAACAGAAGGATGACACTGGTGCCCACTCTCTGACACAGATCCTTGGTCTTGTTTCATGCAGTTTGACAGCAACTGAGCTGCTATGAGGCCCTTCAAAAAAAAAATGGAGTGGGTCTTTGCTTTGTGTCTTTTGTTTTGTTTCAGATTATATTTTCTACTATGGCTTCCAGTACATTGTCTTGAGTTTGGCTCCCATTTGTAGAGTCAATTACACAGAAACTTTTCAAAGAGGAAACTCATTCTGAAAATAAACAGATGATACCAGGAGACATAGTATGGTCACAAAGAATAACTCATAGAAATAAAAAATGGAGAATCATGGGACTTCCCTGTTTGTCCAGTGGTTAGGAGGTCTTCCCTGTGGCTCAGTTGTTGGTAGAGTCTGCCTGCAATGCAGGAGACCCGGGTTCAATCCCTGGGTCGGGAAGATCCCCTGGAGAAGGAAAGACAACCCACTCCAGTATTCTTGTCATGGAGAATTCTATGGACAGAGGAGCTTGGTGGACTACAGTCCAGGGGGTCACAAAGAGTCAGAAACAACTGAGGGACTAATACACACTCTCTCTAAGACTTCACCTTCTAATGCAGGGGACATGGGTTCAACCCACATTCCCGGTTGTCTGGGAAGATTGTACACGCCCCAGCACAACTAAGCCTGTGCACCACAACTACTGAGAACCTGCAACACAATCACTGCACTGAACAACCTAGAGCCCATGCTCCAGACAGGAGACACCACCACAACAGGAAGCCCACAAGTCGCAACCAGAGAGTAGGCCCCCGCTCGATGCAGCTCGAGAAAGCCCATGCTCATCAACGAAGATCCAGCACAACTGGAAATAAATAAATGAACAGAGAATCGCTATTTTAAAAATTAAAAGGAGTCACTACTTTGAATTGAATTCTAAATTCAACTGATTTTTCCTGTCCATTTGCATCATTTAACAATTTGTGAAATAGCCTGCTGCTGCTGCTGCTGCTAAGTCACTTCAGTCGTGTCCAACTCTCTGTGACCCCATAGACAGCAGCCCACCAGGCTCCCTCATCCCTGGGATTCTCCAGGCAAGAACACTGGAGCGGGTTGCCATTTCCTTCTCCAATGCATGAAAGTGAAAAGTCAAAGTGAAGTCGCTCAGTTGTCTCTGACTCTCAGCGACCCCATGGACTGCAGCCTTCCAGGCTCCTCTGTCCATGGGATTTTCCAGGCAAGAGTACTAGAGTGGGGTGCCATTGCCTTCTCTGGTAAAATAACCTAGGTATGTCCAAAATCAGTTGTCTCGTTAAAAATAAATTAACAGATAATACAGCTAAATAGCTTCCAAACATTTAGTGAATTCTCTTGATAACATTCACAAATAACATTTTGCACACAAATCCAATATTTTATTTTGAGTTTGGGCATTTCTCTGTAATTGAGAAGCTCAACTGAATTTCCCCAATTATCCCAAAGTAGTGAACATCATTCTAGTGCAGACTCTTTCAACTCTCCTATTATACTTCCTATCTCCTGCCCTTGACACAGCTTCCCCATATGCCCTATTACTTTTCTACCAAAAATGTTATCCAAAAAAAGGAGAAAAAAATCTCCATGTCTCCAAATACCCCTGCACTAGGAGGCTGGCACGCAGGAAGGAAAGTTATTTTTGGTTAGCTACATCTAAAAGGTCTTTTTAAAAAGGTCTCTGGGAACACATACAATTTTTAATTGCACATTTCAAAAGTCTCTGGCTCTTAAGAAGGCTTCTTTAAATTGCCTGGAGTCACAGGTCTGCTCACTAACCTCCTCCCCTCTGCTGTGGTCCCAAGGCTGGCTGGAAGCACGACAAACTATAGTCCTGTCAGCATGGCTAAAGAAAGGCAAGACCGAGCTGGATTCGCCATGAGAAGTCATCTGCCAAAGCACCAGGGAAGGGATGTCAAGCACAGTCAGGGACTGTACTGAAAGAGTTGCCATGGCAATTACTAGATGGAAAATTGAGAACGGTTCAGATAACCCCCAAATTTCCCTTTACGGGGTATGTGAATAGCAGCTATTTTTGAAGCAGAGGCTACTAGGGAAAGCTTTAAGGCAAACACATATTTCACTTAGGCAAAGGCATCAATACCCATTAACTTTTCAGTGAAACACTCTCTGTCCCCTTATTGAATACTGCAATATCTCTTCCAGCATTCACAATCCCCCTTACCTGCTTTATTTTTGATCTCAGCATTTATCACCATCCTACACAGGATACAGCTTACTCACTGATGGGGTTTTATCTCCCTCTCCCCAACACCCCATTGCAGGAGGGGCACTCCATATGCTCACACATACAACACTAGAACAAACTCCACAACGATTCCTGATTGCATGTCCAGAGTGTAAATAAAACATGGCCTGTTTCATCGTGTGTGCTCCAAAAATGTGTGTTGAATGAACGAATGAATAAGAGCACAAAGAAATGAAATTTAACGTGTCTTTGAGAAAGATGTAAGAGGTGGCTGGGTGTGAAGTTTTTCACCCTGATTATAGCAAAGTTAGAAAATGTAAAAATGTGTCTGGCAGTTTATCTAAATGAATGTTTTAAAAAGCCATTAGCATATTTTGAGTTGAGAATGCTTTCAGCTTAAAAGAGACATGAAGAGGACTTTGAAATTACACACTGACTTTCTGTTTCAACATTTAACTAGGGAGAGAAGATCAGAGGGTTCCACATTTATGCACATTTTATTACGTTTTATGTACAGGTAGGTCATCAGTTACTGTAGCTTTGGAGAAGTGCTTTTCTATATACAAGCAGTGGAATGAGGAGCTCTCTGCTGCAGCCTTGTGGCACATGTAATTTTCTAAGACAAGCTTATCTGCTGACTAGTCACCAGTTGTAAGATCTGGTGATGTGGAAGGATCACCTGGATAGCTTTTTAAAAATATACTCATTTCTAGGGCCTGCCCTGGATTCACTGAATTGGGAACTTCTGGGTCTCGGCCCAAAAACATCTACTCATGAACAACCTGTAGCTGCTTGCTTCTCTGCCAAGTTGGTACTATTCTTGGAACTAGTATTTGAATACCATAGAACAGCGTTGCCCCAGAGTACTTCCTGTGACACAGGAAATGCTTGGTATCTACACTATCCAATACAGCAGCCACTAGTCAAAAACAAGGCTCTCCTGACCCCTTGAAATGTGGCCAGTGGAAACAAGAAACTAACTTTTTTATTTTTTAAAACTGTAATTAACTTAAATTTAAAAGGTAACATGTACCCAGTAGCATCCAAACTGAATGTCTTAATGAAGACAATGAGGTATCCCACAAAATTAAAAAAAAAAAAAAAACACAACAAAGAGGTTTAAGTCAGAAGTTAAACTGTTCCTAATGACACCCAGGGTTCAACTCTGTGCTCTACTACTTCCTGGCTGTGTGTGAATTACTAAACCTCTCTCTGCCTGAGTGTCGGATGTATAAGTGGAGTGGTGCTGGAGAAGACTCTTGAGAGTCCCTTGGACTGCAAAGAGATCCAACCAGTCCATTCGAAGGAGATCAGCCCTGGGATTTCTTTGGAAGGAATGATGCTAAAGCTGAAACTCCAGTACTTTGGCCACCTCATGAGAAGAGTTGACTCATTGGAAAAGAACCTGATGCTGGGAGGGATTGGGGGCAGGAGGAGAAGGGGACGACCGAGGATGAGATGGCTGGATGGCATCACTGACTCGATGGACTGAGTCTGAGTGAACTCCGGGAGTTGGTGGACAGGGAGGCCTGGCATGCTGCTACTCATGGGGTCACAAAGAGTCCGACATGACTGAGCGACGGAACTGAACTGAATTGAACCTCACTATTTACATGATAGTTGTAAGAAGGAATGGTGACAGATAACATAGCTGAAGTTCTCAAGGAGGTGCCTGATGCATAAAAAGAGCTCAATCAATATAGGTTAGTATTTTGTTGATGGTGGTAGTGAAATGGGTAGGGTGAAGGGTTAGCTGCAAAATCTCTGAGCATAAAGCTGGAAGCTGGAGAGATTTCCCAAGAGCAAATCTCTTTAAAGTTAACATTTTCTGAGTTGAGAAGGATACTCTCTTGATCAGAGGAAAGTTCAGTTGAGCAATGAACTCAGAAAAATTAATACCAAACAATCTAACCCTATTAGTTACACAGCTTCTTCCTGAGAGTACTGTCAGGAACGTAGACCAGGATCCTTAACAGGTACATAGGGAACTCAGAATTGTAACCAATGGTGATAAGGCCCAACTTAATTGGCACCCCACTCCAGTACTCTTGCCTGGAAAATCCCATGGATGGAGGAGCCTGGTAGGCTTCAGTCCATGGGGTCGCTGGGTCGGACCTGACTGAGCGACTTCACTTTCACTTTTCGCTTTCATGCATTGGAGAAGGAAATGGCAACCCACTCCAGTGTTCTTGCCTGGAGAACCCCAGGGACGGGGGAGCCTGGTGGGCTGCCGTCTATGGGGTCGCACAGAGTCGGACACGACTGAAGTGACTTAGCAATGTTTCTTACAACTGTAGCTTGGAGTCAAAGAGTATGGATTTAAATGTCTTCTGTGGTATTGGTTATACTTTGAAGTTTACGATTATGCTTTAAAGACAACAATCAATACAGAGACTATAGAGTAGAAAGTTTTAAGAATAGGCTATTTCCCACAGGAAGTTCAGTGAGCCTCTTCCAAACCCCAGCCACTAGGGGACCCAAGAAGATTAAAGAAGAAAAGGTGGCGGGGGGGTAAGAAAGAGAAAAATCTGAAATAAAGTTCCTCATACAGATCAATACTGTCTGGACTCTTAACTCAGTTGGTGCACAAAGCATTTGACACTCAGAATCTGAAACTTTAAAGTTCTAATTTATTTAATCTCTAAGACAATCCTTTAAGGAAGCCAGGCTGTTTATCACGGATATACACACGTTATTTCACACAATAATAAATTTAGCAGAGAGGATGAGATCTAGTTCAGGATATCCTACTATGGAAAAACAAAACAAAACAAAACAAAACAAAACACAGTCTCATACCTCCATGCAATTTAAAGTCTGAAGAGGAAACTTGCTAAATAACTGAACTCAAATGAACACAAATTACCAACTGTTAAATTCTATAAAGGAAAAGTTTGACATGAGAAGAGTGAATAGGACAGAATCCAACAAAAACCTTAGATGAGCAGAAGCTGGCAAAGCAAAGAGTGGGAGGAAAAGACAGCTGCAAACAGAGAACAACGTACGCAAAGACCCTGATGTGGTCCATAGTTTCGAGGATTCAAGGAATTAACAAGAGGTTCAAGGAACTGAAAAGTTAGTGTAGTTAACTTACCATGAGAGAAACAAATAAGACAACATGAAGTTGAAGAAGGAATTTTATACTTTAAAAATACAGAGGAGCCCACAATCCTGTTGATATTAATTTATATATCATTATCTTCTATGTTTTGTCTCTATTAAAAACATTATCACCATTAAATGGTATCAAACTATTTTATACAAGTTGATATTAATACTAATCTCATGATAATATCAGCTAAAAGGGAAATAATTTTTCTTATAAAAATAAAAGTGGAGGAATGAAATTAGGGAAAAGGGGTATCTTACCTCTCTTTTAATATCTAACACATTTATATCTTTAAAAATGTAGAGAGAAGAAAAGACAAATTTTACAGCTTTTTATTGGTTCTGTAACATACTCCCCAACACTATTAAATATTATGTTTATTCTATTTTTTTATTTAAAAGAAAAAAGCTAAGGAAAAAATCCTCAAATCTTTTCTATCCTTAAAAAGTAATGAGGCTTGAAAGTAGCAAGATTCTGAGTTTCCAATTTTCTGTAATGAATCTCAGTAGGGATGCACCCTATTTGTGAATGTAAATAAGTGAGAACCAATGAAACGTTGTAAAACATGCATAAAAGCCCAAACTGCAACAAGAACAGAGGTTAGAGTGTATAACACAGTAATATCAAACCATTTTACATTTACAAGAAAATCTTAAGTCAAAAGCAAATACATTGACTAGAATCTTAAAACATGCAGTGCTGAAGTTTCAATGTATCTTATTTAACACAGCATTAAATGTGTGTGTTCTCTAAATTTAGGGTTCACAACTCAACATGATTTTGTACACCACCCTCCGCCCCACTCCCAGCAGCATTTGGCAATATCTGGAGACAGTTTTGTTTGTCACACTGGGGAAGGGTTTCTCCTGGCACTGAGTGGGTAGAGGCTGGGAACACTGCTCATTCCCTACCATATATACAGGTCAGCCCCACAACAAAGAACTATCTTGGAACAATCTTTTGGAAAGATTTGGGAATTATCAGATTTCATTTTTTAAAGTTTCTTTAAAAAAAAAAAAAAATCAAACTTTTGAGCCAAAGTAGGATGCAATTATAAAAACACTTTACCCTGAAGTGAAGCTTCTCTGGCTGGCTCCGGATTACTCGGGGGGTGGTTTGGAATAGCAGGAGGCACAAGCGATGAATGATCTTCTGTCCATTCTACAATGAAAACAAGAAACAGTTTACTGTCTTCCTTCCGATCACTGGTCACCTTGCTTAGGATTCACCACCTTCTTCATTATAAAACTACCCAAGGCATAAAACCAGAATCAGAGAGCTTCACCTGAAAATTGGTATCTGATGCTAGTCTATGTAGGGCTTCCCAGGTGGTGCTAGTGGTAAAGAACCCTCCTGCCAATGCAGGAGACATAAGAGATGTGCGTTCGATCCCTGGATCAGGAAGATCCCCTCGAGGAGGGCACTGGCAACCTGCCCCAGTATTCTTGTGTGGAGAATCCCATGGACAGAGCAGCCTGGCAGGCTACAGCCCATATGGCTGCACAGAGTACGACACTACTTAGCATACCGACTCTCTGTTAAGGTCCCTCCCTGTGTGTGTGTGTGTATGTCTCTTTCTCCTAAGACCTCTGAGGACAGAAATAAAACCAACAAAAACACAACCAATAAAATCTCCAGTTCTCTCTGGCTGCAGAGTTCAAAGTGAGATCAAGTAAAAAACATCAGAAAAGATATACAGTAAACTAAAGCAGGCCCAATAAGGCAGAAACTTCTATAATTCATCTGAGACTTGGCTGGGCAGCTGAAGTCTGCTTGGCTGGGGCAATAAAAGTAGGTTTCAAGAGTTTGGTAAGGTGCTGTCCCCTATCATCTCTAAAACCCGAGGGGGACCCATTATGAAAATCCCTGAGTCCTAACTAGTCTAAGTGGACGAGCTAAGTGTAGTCTCGCTCACTTTGAAGACCAAGAAATAACTCACTGCGAATGAATATTAAGATTCATCCCAAACTCACCTTTCCAGCTAAGCTAACAAAGTCAATTGTGTATATATAGTCAATTTTACACTCATTTTTCAATTGTACATTCTCACTCCCCAAATTCATAAAAATATTTTTTTTAATTTTTAAATAGAAAAGAGGTTAAAGTAGAAAGGGGAACTTTTCAATAGCTGAGTGTGTGCACACGCACACACACACACAGATACATACACACACTCTCTAAAATACAGTCTATGGCTGTGGTTGGCAAACTATGGCTTACAGGCCAAACTGGCCCCCATGCCTATTTTTATAAAGCTTGCAAGTCAAGAATGATTTTCACAGTTTCTGTATGATTAAGACGAATATTTTGTTGACACATAAATTACATGGCACTCAAATTTCAGTGTTCAGTGTTTCAGCCACATACATTTGTTTACAGTTTATAACGTGTTTCATACCATAAGGGCAGAGATGAGTAGCTGTAATAGATGCTGTATGAATAGCAAAGCCTAAAGTGTTTATTATCTGGTCATTTACAAAAAAGGTCTGCCAACTTCCATGCTATGGTCTATATTTATTAAGTTCACTATGATAATAAGAGAAGTACTGAATTTTATATTCAGATAAAAGGAACAGTAAACCTATTATTTTTAAAGACTGTGATGAAAAATAAAGAAAAACCTAAGCATCTGCTAATAAACAGAGGGCTAAATGAAGTAAAGAGATTCATAAAAGGAATATTATGCAGTCATTAAAAATCCCAAGGTAAATCTATATTAAGCAGCCTTGAAAATGTGCAAGAAATATATTTAACTGAGAAAAATAGGCCAGAAAACTAATATGTATGTAAATACAGAATGTATTCATATACATAAATTATGACCTGGTGTTTGTTAAAATCTGCATATTTGTACATCCCTAGAAAATTTCTGCACATTGCTTATTGCTGAGAATAGAATGGGAATCAGCAGGGGAGATGTAAATGTTCTTTACTTCTGAACTGTTCATGTTTTTGTGAAGAGCACGAAGTAACTTTTAATTTTTTAAAAGCACTGAAAATTACCAGCTTTTTCTGATGCCTACATGCCTACAATTAAAAGTTAGTTCCATACCCTGCACATTTTAAAGTGGTTTGGATTTAGATACCAGGTGCTGTGCAAAAGCTCCCAGCGACAAGGGAATTCTGTCACCATCAGAAATGTTCTCCAATCTAACAGTCCCTTTCTAAATCAGAGTGGAGATTGGGTGCTTTTAAACTGGGCCCCCCACTTTAGCTGTCTGGGTTCAGGGTGTGGACTCTAGCAGAGGTTCTGCATCACTCTCCACGCTTCCAGGACATTGAGTTCCTAGTACCACACAGGACTGATCCTCACAGCCACTTCTGACCACACGGGGGTGTCAGTGCCCAGGCTTTGCCTGGAGCTCCTGGCCCACAGATAGAGGGAAAGCCAACCTTCTGGCTGCTGTTGCTGTTGCTGTTGCTGTTGTTGCTGCTGCTCCAGCTGCTTCTTCCGTTTGGCTTCTAGAACTGGGTTCTCATATTGTGTCTTCCTGTTGATGTGGCTGAAGCAGAAGGCATATTGCACTCAGTTAGGAAACATTTTGTCCCACAAGCAAAATGCCAGTCATGCCAAGTTCCCCTGATTAGACCTGAGCAAAGCAGGTAGTTGAGCATATTGTGTCAAAAAGCACAATTAGGAAGATACAACAAAAACAGAAATGAATGGTTTCCACATACTGACTGCTTACCTGTACCAAGTATTGTAAAACCAGTTTTACATGTGATTTATTTTAAAAATCTTCAGTAAATGCCAAGATGAAGGTGCTATTTTTATTGTTATTCTGTGGATAAGGAAAATAAGTTTCTGAGCAGTTAAGTACCAGCGGACCTAACAAAACAGCTAGTCAGCACTAAGGAGGCTTCAAGCTTAGCATGGCCAGCTTTCAAGTCCCAGGACTGGAAACACCAATTCTCCCATATGTCCAAAGAGTCACGTGACAAAGAATGTTTCTTTAGTTCAACAAGAAGTCAGTTACAGAGTTATTTTAAAATGGAGCTAAAAGTGGAGATGTGGTGTGGTCTGTAACACGTAGTGCCAAAAACTCTGTGTAACTTTCTACAGTTCATGGAACCATAAGCACCCTGCCCCACAAAGATCAAGTTAAAAGAAGGACTCTACCAACATCTGTCAACTATTTTGATCAATAAGCATGGAGTCAGGATTCAAAGTATAAGCCCTAGGCAAAAAGATTCCAAATGCAGCTAACCTAAGCACATGTGATGTGTTCAAAGTGACAAAGACCCAGATACTTCAGATGGCTCTAAAACGAATAAGGCCAAGGAAACATAAAAACACACACACACACGTGTACAAACACATATATAATCCAAAGCATTTTTTTTTTTTTTGCCATTCTTATTCAGTGTATGTATATGCAGGCTTCCCATTTGGCTCAGCAGTAAAGAATTTGTCTGCCAATGCAGGAGACCTGGGCTTGATCCCTGGGTCAGAAGGATCCCCTGGAGAAGGACATGGCAACCCACACCACTATTCTTGCCTGGGAAATCCCATGGACAGAGCAGCCTGGCAGGTTACAGTCCATGTGGACACAAAAGAGTCAGACACAACTGAGAAACTAAACAACAACTGCGATATATGTATATGCATATATACACATATTACATCAACACATATATATACAAGCCTACACATATTCTTTTTTACTTCATCAAAATCACATTTCATAAGAAGTTTAGAAATATTCCTACTCTGTGATTATTTAGAACTCAAAATACTAAAGCCAGGCTTTAGTTTTTAAGAGTTTCCCTGGAGGCTCAGCTGCTAAAGAATCTACCTACAATGCGGGTGACCTGGGTTCGATCCCTGGGTTGGGAAGATCCCCTGGAGAAGGAAACGGCTATCTTCTGGTACTGGAGAATTTAGAAAGTTTAAATGAATAAGTAATCACTGAGAATCTCAGACCTGAGCAGGGCAAAACAATAGGCAAAACTGATGCTCTTCCTGAAGATAACTCATACTCATATGGTCTACTGAGTCGTTGCTTTTTACATTCATTCAAATAATACCTATTATTAAGTACCTGCCATAGACCAGGACTATGTTTGGCTTTGGCAATACCGTAGTAAACAGAAGACATGTTTCCCTCAGGGATTTTATTATGTATCATCATCAGATTTGCTGAATATTTTCTTATTCATTAAACTACTTTTTCATTATAAAATATAATGTTACTATTACTACTTGTTTTTACCTTATCACAATGGCAAATTCTATTCAGCATAAATGTACATAATTACAGAAGAATGCAAACTAAAATGTGTCTTAATAGGCACTTACTCTACATAGTAGATACCATAGACAGGGTCTTCAATCTTTTCCCAACCACAGGCAGTTCTGAAAAATAAAAGGACATTCAGAGCAAGAAGGAGATATTCCTGAAGAGCCTAGAGATTTTCAACAACTGATTTAGGCCAAAAAAATAAAAAAAGAAGAAAAAAAAAAAAAAGTCATAAAAATACTGTCTAAAGCCCAATTAAAATCCAAATAAAAATACTGTCTAAAGTCCAATTAAAAAGTGAGCATTATTTTATCAGTGTTTTTCTACACAAACAGCAATTCTTTACTGATATTTTGTATAAGCAAATGAAACTTAATATAATGCAGTCTTAGGTGCCTTCATTCTAAATCAACTATTAAATTAGATTTTAATGAAAATATATTTAAATTTTGCCTTGAATGCCTGGTCCCCATCCTAAATATCTGGAGTGGTCTCATTCTATTGCTAGACTGCCTTACCACACAAGCAAAAATGGATGAAAATAAACGTTCTTTTTCACTTTCAATATAAGTCTCATTTTTGTTCTCCCTAGAATACTTAAAATTTGCATCTAATTTTCTCCTTGTTCCTAATCAAAATGCTACCAAGTAAATAAAAATGCCCACCTGGAGTTGAGTTCTTGAGTTGTACACACCTATCACTCAACTGGCTACATCTGGACAGGCCCAAATCTTCACCAGGCTGTGCCTATGAAAGCAGAAACATCGGTCCTGCTCTCCAAAAACTCTCCACATAACTGGGTATACTTCATTCCTTTAAATGGTGGTGGTAAAACGGCATTGGGGAATATACATGCCTTTCGGAAAACTCATCTGTGCTCTACTGAACTTCACTTTATAAAGTTTCATATCAAAAGTTGCAACTTCATTAACAAGGTAACAGAGGGTTCTGTCATAACAAGTGCTTATTTCCAAAAGTCCACTGCACCAGATAACTCGGTGAAAGAGCAACTATGTTGTATTTTGTGTCACTAAACAATTCTTCAGGCAGAGCTGCAATTCTCAACTTAATTTCGAAGCCACTCTGCTTGGTGTGTAGTTAAGGCAAGGTGGTATAACACTGTACTCCAAGCGAACCTTCATTCCTAGAAGAACACGTTAAGACTGACTTGAACTGAACATTACACTTGATTAAAAAGCAAGACTTAAAAAAAAAAAATCAATGATTTTGTGGTCACCATTTGAAAATAGTGACCTATTTCATCAGGGCTTAGGTTTTCCATAAGACACAAACAGTGCTACACTAAAATGGAGTCGTGTGCATGCCCATACACGCACACACAGACACACACACACACAGGCTAATTACTCAAAGTTTACATTTTGCTCAGATTTGGCTGCACATCAAGAGACATTAATTTTATGGGTTTTGCTCCACATGTTATTTGTTTGCAAACAGAGACATGTTTTCCCCTCCCCCTTCTTCATGGGTGTGGGGAACACTTAGCAGGTTTTAAAGAAGTCTTTGAATACTGGGAGACATAGCTACTAAAATGCAAGGCAGGTCCAATGTGCAGATGTTGACACAACTTGGCTTTTTATACACAATGTCTTGTGAACTGATGCAAATCAAATGCCTGGGAAGTGGTTTCCCCTTACAATGCTGGAAATTACCATTTAAATGAAAACGAACCAGGAAAAATATTTCCAAAGAGCTGGGAAATCTGAAGATTAGAAAAATGCAAATTGGTGCCCAGGCATATGTTTGTGCTGGCACAGGGCAGAAGAGTGAGTGGGTATTAGGGGACTGCACCTTGTTTAATGAATCAAACTTCTTTTCAAAGTCAGCAACCTTAATATATGACCTAGGGACTTTCCTGGCAGTCCGGTGGTTAAGACTTTGTCTTCCAGTGCTGAGGGTCCAAGTTCTATCCCTGGGAGTTGGGGAGCTAAGATCCTACAAGCCTCTCAGCCAAAAAACCAAAACATAAAAAAGAGAAGCAATATTGTAACAAATTCAATAAAGATTCTTTTTTAAAAAAATGGTCTACATTTGAAAGAAAAAAAAAAAAAAAACAAGATATATATGGCCTGATCATCTTTGGCTAATATAGGGAAAAAATTAAAAATTCGACTCATTCCATTACTGGTCAACATCTGTTGAATGCCTACTCAAACATTTGTTGAGTGCCTGAGGGTGTGCTAGACACCAAGGACACAAAGATAATTACAAGGGCACCATTTGGGCAGACAATTCAAATATGGCACAGTGAGTGCTCTAATGGAGGTCCAAGAGGGCTTCAAGAAAAGAAGCCACCTTTGGCTTAGCCGTGCCACCTACTCAACAACTCACATACTACGGTTGAGACATGACGTTGGCCAACTGGCATTTCTGGACACTTGCTCTTCTGGGACAGATTAACAAACTCCAGAAATGGTCCAGTTTTTCAAGATAAAGCTCATTTAACATTGAAAAGATAGATCTCTCACTTCCAATGTGGTGATTAACTTAATAATAGGCATTCCTTTCTGAAAGCTTAAAATAGAAATTGGTCATCGATTTAAAAACAGAAGATGTTTGTCTTGCAGTGTGCCATTTGGTTCTAAAAAGTTGAAAATGGGAGAAAATACTGAAGCCTAGAAAATGATGACATTAAAATTTTTTTCTTACTCTAAAGATACTTAAGAGAGCCATGCCCTCATGTCTAACGACTGTCAGAGCTCAGACCAGTCTGGACGAGACGTCACTGAGACTGAAGGTGGCGAAGACCCTTTTGGGGTTGTCCAGACCTAAGGCATGAACCATAGCCATACTCTTTTCTACCTGCCTCGTGTTCAGCTACTTACTAATATCTCGAAACCACACCTTTCCCCCAGATTTACACCTCGAAGGTCAAATGTAGATTAAATAAGGTTTGAAAACCTTTTACATAGCACCTGGCACCTAAGCTTAGCTAATGGCAATTGTAAAAAAGCCCAAAAGGAGCAGGACAGATCCACATAGCCTATTAGCCTGCTGTTCCTACCACTAAAAAATTCACGCTGTACTAATCATCACCATGGAAGCGAATATGAAGCAGACAAATGTTCCCAGAGTTTTGTCAACACACAGATTAAAAGTCATGTTCACAAACAGAGATAAATTTCTAAACTGTGATTCAGTGTTGGCTGGGAGGGACCTCATTTCTCTGTCTCTGCCTCCTAATTGGCTGCAGCACACGAATACTCTATAATTCAAAAAGAAGCTTCTTCAAGTGCTTTTTGATTCTGGGAAGTTTACTGCAGAAGATGTGATAAATTCTACAAAACCAAAGCGCATAATGGAGCTACCGATTCAGCACGAACAACAGAGCTCAGAAATGACAACTCTGTAAGCAAATGATCTGGGTCCAACACCCAAGCCCACCACCGCTACTTCTCAGAGGCAGACTACAGGGAGGGTGTCCTCGTCACATCTAGAACCATATTTTTCAATGAAAACCTTGACAGTTGCTATTGTCTGAAATTAGGATCCTCTTATTAAGAAAATGGGCAGTAAGCTTGTCAAAAGAACCTGAAATGAATGCAAGGAAAAAGTGTGTGTGTGTGTGTGTGTGTGTGTGTGTGTGTGTACACATCACTCTTTATACAGAGGACACATAGAGACAAAAACCAGGGAGTCCTATCTCTATCCACAAGGACACATTTGGGCCAACTCTGTAGTATACATGTCACTCTCCTGTCCCATATTAAACACAAAATGTATTGCAAGGAAGAACCAAAATGTCCAACAGGGAAGAACTGGTTAATAAATCAGAAAATTGGAAAAAACAATATGTGATCACAGGTACAAATAAACATTAAGATACAATATCGTTAAGTCTTCTCTTAAGCCCCATGGGAGCTCGTTTTTACAGGTTAGGAACAGGAAGCTAAGAGAAGGTGAATGACTTCCCCAAGGTCACAAGAGTCAGTAAGTGAGAGAGCCCAGAAATGAAGCCAAGCAATGTGCCTTGACCCCAGAAACAGCTTCTGCTTTACCAAATCATCTCCCAGAACCGTTGGTCTGAACATGAAAAGGGATATTATGCAGCCAGTAAAACTTCCTTTGCAGAGTTTAACAGCACAGGAATGTTTCCACAATGTTACAGGTACACCAAAAAAGAGGACAATTGATTTTTCCCTAAAAATTTCAACATTCAAGCTTCCATAGAAGCAATAGGCTGCGCCCCTGTGCACAGTGGAATTATCTCACATGGTGCTGGGCACTCACACACATCAGTCAGGCGGCCAGGGGCCACAGTCCATGGAGTTGCAAAGAGTCAGACACGACTGAGCACACACACAGAGCAGTTTAAACAGGTTCCACAAAGGACTGAGGCACTCATTTTTCATCTGGAAAACCTAGTTCTTTTTCAACAATCATTAATATCACTAGATTAATATATTTTTAAATTTACAAAATGAGTTTCAAATTGTTCTATCTACAGAGGCTGAATCTCAAATCATTCCTAGTACAATGACAACTTACTGTATGTCTTTAAAAATATATCTTTCAACAGTTATTGACCACTGTTGACATATCCACCAATAACAAGAGGATATGTTCCAAACATTAACAAAAATAGAGCAAGATTCTATTATATCCTGAGCCAACCATGATAAATCATCTTTATTTAGATAATAAAAAATCAAACTGAACAAAAGCCAATAATCTGTATTAAATATTTATAGTATCAGTTTTTAAGACAAACTTAAAAATGCTAGTCTGATTGAATAATCTCAGGACAGTTCTATTCATATTAATATTAAATAATCTTATTTTAAAAAGATATTATTGTCAATTTTCAATCAGCCAAGGATTTCAAGCATAATTTAGCCAAAACTTGTGCTTTCCCATCTATCTTTTCATACATGCATCAGATGGAAAGCAAATTAATTTTAATACTGTTCAAAGATGAACATTAAACATTTAACTTACCAGGGAACATAATTCATTATGTTCCAAGAGCAAAGATAAAAGAGTTTGGCATTATCAGCTAATGTAAATTATTCCCAAACTGCAAGAACTCAGAGTAGTCAAGACTTGATTTCTACTGACATACACATTCAAAGGAAAATAACACAGAAACCGGCATCTGGTTTTCAAGCCATTCACCACAGTTAGAAACTCAACAAGTAGCCTGTGACTAACAATTTAATACTGGGACTTAGCAACCATTCAGTTCATCAGTGGAATGTTGTACTGCTGTTACTCTCCCTAAGCTCTTTCAATTAGTCTGGTAGATTTTTGTTTGTTTTGCTTTTCTGTATTCCCCTTGGAGAAAGCGACTCATACCAAATAAAGAATTGAGACTGAGATAGACTATAAGAGAGTTCAGGGGACACAGCAAGCATCTATCCCTCAGTTTTTCTTAATCCTTAATTTACGAGAGTACTGACCTGCTAACTCTCATTCTAGCCCCAATTCCCTCAGATATTTTCTTTGTAGACACAATTTATTACAACTCTGTATGATGTCTGCAGTCAGACACATGGGTTGTATATGACTGACCTTTTGTGCCTAAACCGGAATGAAAATCGTAATTGAAGAAGTGCACACTAAAGAAACAGAGGGATTAAGCAAGTCCCTGGAAACCAAAGCACCCAGAGCAAGTCATGCAGGCTGGGAGAGTTTACCTAGTTCACTGTCCAGCTCCTCCGTATGGATCCCTTCTTCTCCAAAGGAATAGCAGGAATGAGACAGAAAAGAGAGAAAGAAAAATTCAGACACCAGCACCAAGGAAAGAAACTCCCTTCAAGAAAAACAGCAAACACATCACTTTATTTTGTCCTTACCTGCATTGTGGCTATTTCATTGGCTTGGCTACTCAACTCGAGACCTCAGTGTAAATCACAAAATGGGAAGAGCTGATATTGGCAACATAATTACATGGCTCATTTCCTTGCATGTCAAAATAAGGTTTGACTGGTTGTAAAAGATGACAAACACCTTTGCGGTTTTTGGTGTTCTTACGTGGGAAGTCACTTATTACAGACCTTATTTCAAGCAAACAAAGCTGCTAGACCTTTCAATATTAGTCCTTTTAATCCTTCTATGATCCTCTAATCTGCAAAGCAATTATACTCACTATTAAAAATTTACTTAACCTATAAGTAATACTGCTGTCTGAAAAACAGAAGGTGATGACAAACTGAGAACAAAGATTCTAAGACAAGCTATACTTTGCCTTCAAAAGGAGTTAGAAAAATGAACTATGTC
>SJXQ01004897.1:121110-263676 GCA_006408695.1 Aepyceros melampus | reverse complement strand
TATAAGAGACAGGGTGAGGCTTGAAGGCTGCCCTGAAAGGACAATTGGGAAGCTGAGTTTACTTTGCATAAGATTTCTAAGTCAAGAAGCTCAGAAATATTAGAATGAAAATGTTCTCTGTAATTTCAGTAAGCAAAACAAGTCAAGATCCTTTTCACTCCTGACCACCTCTTGCTGTCAGTAAAACATTTTGTGATGATTGCAAAGAGAATAGAGGACACCATACAGCAAGCCAGTCCATACACAGCTATGGTTGTCCCCTCCCCCGCAAGCTAAACAAGCACAGGGAGCAAGTCCCCTCTCACTGCTGCATCGCTCAGCGCCCACGGGAGCTCTGGATACGTAACAGGCACCAAATATCTCTCAAATGGACGAATAAATAAATGAATGAATCGATTACTGACTTTAGTCACCAACTGCCAACAATAAGGTAACAAGGTTGACACTGGCGCTGTTCCCTAAGAAGGGAATCCTATTTACATAAAATCTTTCATGAAAATGTCCATTAGGATATTATTTAAAATATCTTTGGGGTCACTCATTCATTCCCTTAAAAATTCTTTAATGAGATTTACTATGTGCAAGTCCCTGAGTGTCATCTGAACGTTATGTAAAATTTAATGAAAAGACTTAAGAGTGAAAAATGGCTAGAATTCAAGCTCGGCTGGAGTGGGGCTTCTTGTTTATTGTGTTCAGTGATACAACTGACATTCCCAGAATGCACCTGACATACGAAAAGCATTCAACAATTATCTGTGGAATGTCAGAGCATTCTAAGAAGGGAGAACTGCACATCTAACTATCACAGAGCAGGGACTCAATGAGGACTGGGGGTGATGGACCTAGTCAGACAAGCTAAGAGGCTAAACCCACAGAGAACTTGGAAAGCTAAGCTTTGAACCTGGCATTCACTGAACAGACCAGAGGGCTACAATATTAAACAGGGCTTGAGGCAGTGGTGATAACGCAAACACATTTTCACAGACTGCTCTGAATACAGTGCAAGAAGGAGAGTGGGCAAGAGTGTGGGTGGAAGATCAACAAGACCTTGACTAGGATGGTATACATGGTAAGGAAAATGGAGAATGAATTCCAGAGACATCTGGGAGGCAAGGTGAACTCAGCTGGTAGTACTGACAGGGAAAACTTTCAGAAGACCAGATTTGGGTTGATGGGAATCATTAGTTGGGTTTTAATCAAAGTGAATCTAAATTCTCTTTAGGACAAAAAACATTATAAAATAATACTGGCCCGGAGCTCACAAGCAAGGGAGAATCTAAAGGAACTACTAAAAGACAGAAATCACAACAAGGGTTATACACTGAATATCAAAATCCCAAATTAGTTTCTGCTTTTTTGAGACAGGAAAAAGAAAACATAACATTCTCTACAATAATGTTGTCCTGTTACATTCAACATGCGTATGACCTACAGAGAGCAGAAATAAACACAGTATTGTAAAAGAACAATGTGAATCTTCTCTGTGACATGATGTAGACAACACAAGACAGTTTTGGGGTAGTTGGCAGGAGAAAAGGCAGATATGGGAATGGATACTTGCCACTGTGGTAGAATCTGCTTGTAAATGCTTAAACCATTTGTGGTTTTACAGGCAATGGACATATATATAGTTTCTACCAGAAATAGAACATATGAATTCTTATGGTGAAGCGATGATCACTAAGTGAACGGCTTTGGATATGAATACATACTTGTTTCAAAGGGAATAATGTTCACACCAGTGACATGAACTCTAAGAATTAAAAATTATTAGAATGGCTAAAAAGAAAATTCAGTAATTTTATCAACACTTTCACTTCATTTTTCTCAGTAAAAGCTATTGGAGTCTATTATCCATCAAATTATACTAACAGGCATTTTCATACATTCCCAGTATAATTATAATGGATAGTGAAACTGAAGATCTGATGGTAATAAGAGGACCTAAAACAGCTTCAGAATCTCAGACATCAAATGAAGATTACATTCTGTTCCAAGAAGTTTTATGGCTGGATGTATTTTATGTACTTATCTTTGAAAACTGGTCACTTCTATATCATATGTTAAAGAGAATATGTGAATGATCATGATAGCCCATTATCCTTAAGCATGCAAAATAATGCATTTGCCCATGCCTGTTCCTTTTCTTCTTTATGACTAAGCAATCAAAATAAAATGAGTCTCTCAGTTATGCCTCCTCAGTCAGAAGGATTTGTATTTCCACTTGAAGTTACTCAGATAAACATGAACACACAATTCTATGTTCATTTCATGCAATCTTACAATCCACATATATCCTGTAGTTTAAAGCTTTCCCAGGATCATACTTTACTGGCTTATATTTTCAAACAAACATCAAGTTTATACAGACAATAATTCTGCCTCATAGAATAAATTAATAAAGTTTCACTAACTTACAGTAAAATGTATATTCAATAATTATACTAATTCAAATGCTAGGAATGAATAATGAGTAGTAAAGCAAGCCATTTTCCTTTTAATTTGTCCATGTCAAAAAGCAATTTTGGTATAACAGGACAAATCAAAAGGGAACACTTGTTCAACCTTAATTTCTTCTTCACTTTTGCAAAAGTAACTAGAAATCCCAAAGCCCTGAATTAGACTTTATTGACAGCTAACCTTTTTTCTTTAAATTAACAGGAAGAGTGGGGCTAAGGTTAACACCTCAGCCTCTTTTCTGGAAGAATGTACTTTCTCATATTTAGAATACACTCTAAGTCACACAGAGAGTCCCAAACATAATAAGATCTGCTTTCTTAATGCTAAACCTGGAGAAATACTCAAATTATGAAGCATGAACACTTCAAGAAAAGTTCCTTTTTTTCTCTAATGCCTTTCTTTCTCTAATCACAATATATGATTATGGTTCAGCAGGTAAGTGACCAAAGCATTTTTGGTTTCTAAATTTGCAGAGACTTTCTAGAGTTTTCTTCAAGTTCCTGAAGGGCTTAGGTTGCATCCACATCTGAATCCTTCCTGACTGGGCTGCAGTTCTGTTTCTAATAGAGAGCTGAGTATGTTTTATGTTTAAACAAACTGTTCTTCTAAAAAAATTTTACAGATTTCTCTACTGCTTTTGGAAACCATAATGCACTTAATAGAAACTGGATTACCTTTCAAAATCTCTTTGTTAGAAACCTGGCTGACCTTGCTACAACTCTAAATTTCACATGTGGGACTTCTCTGGCAGTTAAGATTCTGCACTTACTGCAAGGGGCACAGGTTCAATCTGGTTGGTGAACCAAGATCCCGCATGCCACACAGCACACCAAAAGAAGGAAAAACGAAATAAAATTTGCATGTGTGAACAAGCCCCCCTAAACCCAGACTTTCTTAGCCCCTTACCATCATCTTCACACTCCTCCAGAGGCTTCTGCTGCTTGTTCAGGCACCGAGGGTCTAACCAAGATGTTGTTTTTGTGTTGTGGCTGAAATTCAGAAACAAGAAATACGTTTGAAAGGGTGTGTGGGCAGGTAGGGGGCGGGAATGTAAAAGCTCAATGACAAAAGATTTAAACAGTCTTGAATATTTACTCTTCACTAAAGCAAAGATACTGTCTAACAGTCAACTGAGGGCAAAAGAGAGCCCTGGAATAAGGAGAAGCTTGGAGAGGCTGGACATGAAATTCTACTACCTTAGGAGGGTTGAGCCCAACCGGAGATGAAGTCTTTCAATAGACATGGTTGCCCTTCGATCAAGAGAGAAATGATAGGCAAAATGACTGGGCTGATTGACCTGAAGCAGATCTGGGACAAAATTCTGCTTGAGCAACCAGTCCATTCTATGCAAACTAAATAAGAGGATCAAAGAGCTACAAGTCCAATAGTTCATGCTGCAAACCAAAAATGAAACACAGAAAAAAAAATTTTTTTCCACAAGTGCAGATAGTGAAGTCTTAAGTTTAAGTTGTACTAATAAATATGTTGAAAAAATTGTCAGTTTTTAATTCTAGATTCAAATCTTATTAATTGATAGGAAAAACTTAAGGCTTAAGTGAAAAACAGAATATGCAAAAGCCTACAAACATTGTCTAAAATGTGTTCAAAAAGAATAAAACGAATGAAAGGTAATACAGTTACAAGTATCTCAACCAACAATACTTACTTGTCTATGTAGAACTATCCTAATCTAATCTATCCTAACTTTGCCAGTCATGCATGCTTTTGCAGGCATGTTAAGAATTTGGGGGTTTTATCCTTAGAACAAGGAGAACTTTCTGAAGGTTTTAAGCACCAGTGTAGTTGGCGGGTGGAAGGTGGGGAGTGGAGAAGAAACTGGAGGGCATATTTGGGAAGGGTATGTGGACAATATACAAGACTAGTGTTCAGAACAGTTTGGACCTGGACATGAAGGAAGAGAAATAAGTGGCCCAGAGAAACAGGGTATAACCCAGGGCCTGGCTGAGATGCCTGCAGCAAAGACTGGGCAGAAACAGATCTCTTGTGAGATGGGGTCCAATCAGCAAAGAAAGCTGATGGGGAAGAGATAGGGAGCTGGGGGACCATCAGGAAGTTATTATCTTTATTATGAAGCAGGACCTATAGAATAACCAAAAGCCCAATTAAAACTTTCTTAACCTGCTTTGTCATTCACATATAAACTACAATTTATTTAATCCTTACCAAGAACCCTATGACAGGAGTATCATTAGTGTTAAAAGATGACTCCCTATTTTGCACATGAGAAAACTGAGGACAGAGATGTGGAGACACCTGAAAAGGACACCCTGTTGACACACAGAATCAAATCCAAGGAGTCCCACTAGAAACCATGGTCTGTGCTATTCTTACAAATAAGAGAGCAAATGTGGAGAATGATGGGGAGGATATTCAGTTCAGTTCAGTTGCTCAGTCGTGTCCGACTCTTTGCGACCCCATGAATTGCAGCATGCCAGGCCTCCCTGTCCATCACCAACTCCCGGAGTTCACTCAGACTCACGTCCATCGAGTCTGTGATGCCATCCAGCCATCTCATCCTCTGTTGTCCCCGTCTGCTCCTGCCCCCAATTCCTCCCAGCATCAGGGTCTTTGCCAATGAGTCAACTCTTCGCATGAGGTGGCCAGAGTACTGGAGTTTCAGCTTTAGCATCATTCCTTCCAAAGAAGTCCCAGGGCTGATCTCCTTCAGAATGGACTGGTTGGATCTCCTTGCAGTCCAAGGGACTCTCAAGAGTCTTCTCCAACACCACAGTTCAAAAGCATCAAGTCTTCGGCGCTCAGCCTTCTTCACAGTCCAACTCTCACATCCATACATGACTACTGGAAAAACCATAGCCTTGACTAGACGGACCTTAGTCGGCAAAGTAATGTCTCTGCTTTCGAATATACTATCTAGGTTGGTCATAACTCTTATTCCAAGGAATAAGCGTCTTTTAATTTCATGTTTGCAGTCACCATCTGCAGTGATTTTGGAGCCCCCCAAAATAAAGTCTGACACTGTTTCTACTGTTTCCTCATCTATTTCCCATGAAGTGATAGGACCAGATGCCATGATCTTCGTTTTCTGAATGTTGAGCTTTAAGCCAACTTTTTCACTCTCCCTTTTCACTTTCATCAACAGACTTTTTAGTAGGTGTGATATTTTAAAAATATACTTGTATCTCAAGATAATTGCAGATTCACATGCAGTTGTAAGAATGAACACAGAGAGATCCTACATTCACCTTACCAAGATACCACCAAGGTAACAACTTGCAGAACTATAGTACAAAATCACAACTGGGACACTGACAGCAAAACAGCCAATATATGGAAGGCTTCCATCATCATAGGATCCCTCATGTCGCCCTTTGATAGCCACACTCGGTTCCCTTCCAACCCTTACCGACAAAAAAGCCCACTGTTAATCCCTGGCAACTGCTAATCTGTTCTCCATTTCCATACTTTGTCATATCAAAATGTTATATAAATGAAATCATATGGTATGTAATCTTTGGGGATTTACACTTTTCATTCAGCATAACTCTCCCCAAGATTGCTGCATACATCAGTAACTCTTTATTGTCAGTGGTATTTCATGGCATGAATGTACTACAGTTTAACCACTGAAGGACACCTGGGTGGCTTCTAGCTTTGGGTTATTTAGAAGAAAATTTATTATAAACAGGCTTCCCTGGTGGCTTAGCTGATAAAGAATCCGCCTGCAATGTGGGAGACTTGGGTTTAACCCCTGGTTGGGAAGATCCCCTGGAGAAGGGAACGACATCCACTGGATCATAGAAAAAGCAAGCGAATTCCAGAAAAACATCTACTTCTGCTTCACTGACTATGCTAAAGCCTCTGACTGTGTGGATCACAACAAACTGCAGAAAATTCTTAAATAGATGGGGATACCAGACACCTAACCTGCCTCCTGAGAAATCTGTATGCAAGTTAAGAAGCAACAATCAGAACTGGACATGAACAATGGACTGGTTCCAAATTGGGAAAGGAGTAAGTTAAGGCTATGTACTGTCACCCTGCTTATTTAACTTATTTGCAGAGAACATCATGCGAAATGCTGGGCTGGATAAAGCACAAGCTGGAATCAAGATTGCTGGGAGAAAAATCAATAACCTCAGATATGCAAATAACGCCACCCTTATGGCAGAAAGCAATGAGGAACTAAAGAGCCTCTTGATGAAGGTGAAACAGGAGAGTGAAAAAGCTGGCTTAAAGCTCAACATGCCAAAAAACAAAGATCATGGCATCAGGTCCCATCACTTATGGCAAATAGATGCAGAAACAATGGAAACAGTGATAGACTTTATTTTCTTGGGCTCCAAAATCACAGAAGAGAGTAACTGCAGCTATGAAATTAACAGACACTTGCTCCTTGAAAGAAAAGCTATGACTAACCTACACAGCATATTAAAAAGCAGAGACATTACTTTATGACAAAGGTTCATCTAGTCAAAGCCATCGTTTTTCCAGTAATCAAGTATGGATGTGTGAGTTGGACCATAAAGAAAGCTGAGCACCAAAGAATTGATGCTTTTGAACTGTGGTGTTGGAGAAGACTCTTGAACTGCAAAGAGATCAAAACCAGTCAATCCTAAAGGAAATCAGTCCTGAGTATTCATTGGAAGGACCGATACTGAAGCGCCAATACTTTGGCCACCTGACCTGAAGAACTGATTCACTGGAAAAGACCCTGTTTCTGGGAAAGACTGAAGGCAGGAGGAGAAGGGACGATAGAGGATAAGATGGTTGGATGGCATCACCGACTCAACGGACATGAGTTTGAGCAAGCACCAGGAGTTGGTGATGGACAGGGAAGTCTGGTGTGCTACATGCAGTTCATGGGGTTGCAAAGAGTCAGACACAACTGAGTGACTGAACTGACTACTATAAACATTTATGCACAAGCTTTTATGTGAATGTGAGTATTCACTTGAGCTTCCTAGATGGCTCAGTGATAAAGAATCTGCCTGTCACTGTAGGAGACACGGGTGTGATCTCTAGGTTGGAAAGATCCCCTGGAGAAGGAAATGCCAACCCACTCCAGTATTCCTGCCTGGAAAATCCCATGGACGGAGAAGCCTAATAGGCTACAATCCATGGGGTCACAAAGAGTCGGACACAACTGAGTGACTTCACTTTTTCATATTCTAGATAATAGTCCATTTTGAGATACAAGCTTTATAAATACTTTTCCCCTGTGTATACGTTGTCCTTTCATTTACTTACCAGTCTTTGCAAAGTGAAATTTTTTTTCATTTTGATGAAGCTGTGTTGATCAATTATTCTTTTAGGATTATGCTTTTGATGTCAAGTCTGAGAACCCTCTGCCTATTACTAGGTCTCAAAGACTAAAAATTCTATTACTTTATATTTTATACTTTATGATGATTTGAGTTTTTTTTTTTTTTTAATAAGGCAAGAGGTTTAGTTTCAGGTTAATTTATTTGCCTTTGGCTATAGACCTGCTTAAAGTACCATCTTTTTGAAATGGTTACCTTCCGTGCATTGAACTGCTTTTGCATTCTCTACTGAAAATCAGTTGGACACATTTGTGGGTCTGTTTGTGGGTTCCTTTGATCTATGGGTCTATTTCTTCAACAGTAGCATTCAACCTTTATGACTGTAGATTTATAATAAGCCTGATACTGGGTAGACTGATTACTGTGAGTTTATTCTCCTTTTCAATACTGTTTTAACTAGTCTAGTTCCTTTGTCTTTCAATAATAAATTTTAGAATAAACTTGTCGATACTAACAAAATGCCTCACTGAGATTTTTGACAGGATTTATATTAAACTTGTACACACATCTGGGGAGAACTGACATCTTTACCAATTCTGAGTCTTTCAGTCCATGAATAGAATAGGTCTCTCAATTTACTTAAACTTTCATTTATTTCTTTCATCAGCATTTTGTAGTTTACAGACTATAAATCCTATACATATTTCATTAGATTTATACCTAAGTGATTTTTTAAAAGTAAATGTAAATTATATTTTATTTTGAATTTTGTTATCTGCTTGTTCACTGTTAGTATATAGATATACAATTGATATTTGTATGACTAGCTTCTATCTTGCTGAATTCATTTATTCTAGAACTTCTTGTATACTTCTGGTGATTTTCCAGTTAGACAATCAGTCTATGTATCTTTTGTTTCCTTTCATGAGGGTTTTGTTTTTTGGTGTTCATTTGTTGGTGTTTCTGGATTACTGGCTTCTACAGCTCTAAATCTGGGATATATGAGGTAAAAAGAAAATTCAGGGAATTTATGACTTGTCATTTCTGTGATCCCAAGTTCCCTAGCAATCTGCATTATTTTTATTTCCTTTTCAAGTCTTCTTATGTTCATTTTCTATACAATATCCAGGGTTTGCAAGTTTATGCTTAATTTTTAATGTTCCAGTATTCCTTAGATTTCCCATAAACTGTAAAGTTAACATAGACTCACACGTGTATAAGTAAAACAAGGTGGATCTGAGTCTATAGAAATTTAACTTGCTATTCAATGTAAGACCCTCTAAGATGCAGTCTTCCAGAATGCAGGACACTGGAGAACTCATCAAACCACACATACTGTTGTTGCGTAGTTGCTCAGCTGTGTCTGACTCTTTAGTGACCCCATAGATTGTAGCCTGTCAGGCTCCTCTGTCCATGGAATTTCCCAGGCAAGAATACTGGAGTGGGTTGCTATTTTCTTCTCCAGGGGATTTTCCCAACCCAGGGGTTGAACCTACATATCCTTCATTGGCAGGTGGAGTCTGTGCCACTGAGCCACGCGGGAAGCCCAAATGGCATGCACCTAATAATTCAATGTGCGTGGAACTCGGCTGCTGCAGACCAAATCACAGAGTTGCCATAATAAGCTACACTTTTCAAAATTTTCCATTAAACAATAGACCAAAGATTGGCCTAGCACTGATTAAAAGCTAAACTAGGTTTATAAAAGTAAGCAAGTCACCATACTCTCCTCTAAAGCACTCAGAGTCTTGGATCTTCATTAACTGTTTTTATTAAGTTGCTCAGTCGTGTCCGACTCTTTGCAACCCCATGGACTGTAGCCTACTACGCTCCTCTGTATTAGGAATTCCTCTGTTATTATTTTCCTTTGCTCCATACAATTCTTCCTTACTAACGGACATAATTTAAAGGACAACTGATCACAAAAGCTAAGTACAAAATTCTAAGCTTATAGCTGACATCCATTTTCATAGCATTTAAGCTTCTCTGTAATAACCACATGATGAAGATAAACATGGTAACAGTAACAATAATACTAATTGGCACAAGCCCAAGTTTTATATCCCTTATCTCATCTAACTCTCACGAAATCTGACAGGGTAGGCATGATCAATAACACTCATGTCCTTCCACAGATACGGAAAACTGAGATGCGGAGAGGCAAACTCAAGGTCACACAGATAATGAACTTTGAGTTCTTAACCACTGTACTCTCCTAAATCCAAGGGAAAGACTTCACCATCCACCCCTGTCTTCAACAAGCATTTGTTATTAACATGAAGACAAAAACGTGGACTGTCATCTCCTTCAGGCTGGAAAATAATCCAGGAGCATAGTTCACTCATCTCTGATTTCCTAGGTGAGTTCTGAGAAAGGATGTGTTGAGACCCAAGCCTTCTCTCTTACTCCCAAATCTTTAGGAAAACTGTACTTTCTTATCCTTGTTGATTTTTCTGATTACAGAATATATGCTGGAATATCTTTCTAAGTGGAAATATGTATTCAAACCCCACAGAAATGTATAATGTAGTTAAAATAAACTCCTTAAATTCCTTACTTAACTCAAACTCAAGTGTTAACAGATATTTCTGGAATTTTTCTTCACATAGAATTATATCTACAATTTCACAGAAAACACATAAGTGTATATACCCATGTATTTTATAAAATAAGATACTTCATGTTGTTCAGAAATATCCTCTGTTGTTATTGTTCCATGAACAGCAGACCTGCAACATTAATCCATTTGAGCAGAACAGATTTACCTATGTTTTGAATTATTTCATAGTTTAATTGGTCTTTTTGCTTTTATTTTTTATAGGTTCATAATACTATGGTGAATGTTAATAGGAAATCTCAAAAGGAGAGCCAAAAACTTTTAAAAATTGACTGTAATGGTTAAGAAATTACATTAGCTTAGATTTTCTAGAATGGTTTCAATTTTATAAATTTTTTGTTCCATTCCAGTATAGGTTGCTAAATAAATATTTAACTATACAATATTTAAGTTTTTAATTTTAAAAGACTTTTCACATCTTTATATTCTCAAACTTTAACCCATTTGCTTTGCACCATGTAAAACAATTAACTAAAACTAGATCATATACCTAATGTAAAATGTAACCTATAAAAGTTCTAAAACAAATATAGCAGAAAATGATTGAATTTTGACTTCGAGTCAAGCAACAATTTCTTAGGTTCCACAATAAAAGCACAATTCACAAAGGAAAAAAGAAAGTGATTAGAGTAGATAAAAATTAAGAACTTCTGGGTCTTTAAAAGATGAAGTTTAGACAATGAAAAATCAAATTTGGACAGAGTGTTTGCAAATCACAAATGTAATTAAGGAACTGAATCAAAAATATGTGAAGAACTCTTTCACACTCAAAGGAAACTGTAACCCAATTAATATAAAAAAAACCGCCAAGTATTTACCTAGTCTAAGCAGCTAGATATATTCTTCATATTAATATATATCATAATTTATATATGTACCATAATTTAGTTGTTTAACTCTTTAGGGAAATAATTATTCTTATGCTTCCTCCAGCTCTCAGATTCAACGGTTAGGATGTTATGCTAATTGCTTTTTTTGTACAAGGCTTGTTAAATTGTAGGAGAGAAGACTAACAGCATGTGATCAATCCTTTTAGCGTTAATTTACATCTGTAGCTGCTAAAGAAAGAGAAAAGAAATAGGGGGGAAAAGGGAGAGATTCAAGTAGAAATAATGGTACTTTACTCTATAAAATAGACTTCTCCATTTTCGGTATAGGCCATCTCCCAGTTTTCAGGTAGAGGACCTAAATTATCCTCTGCAGAAAGAGGTAGGTATTGAGGGAACTTCTGAGAAGGGTCCGTGATGGGAGCAGCGATGATGCTACTACTATTCACAGGTGGGAGTGTTGCTTCTTGGAGACTGTGCTCTTCTTGGTCACCAGAATCGGCTATTTATTCACCAGAGAGAGAAACAGAGAGAGAGAGAAAAAATTACTCATCAGTCATACTCCATACTGGGGTGATCATTACTGTGCACACTTATGTCCTTAAAGTCCTTTCCTAACTGCAGGACATCAACTATATTCTATCTTGCTTAGATGAAAGTTCTTTTAATAGAAAACACTGACATGATGACCAAATTTACTTTACTGAAAAAGAAGAAAAGGAGAAAATACGCTCAAATAATGCATTACTCACAATCCTGGAAATGTCAAAGAAGAAAC
Organism: Aepyceros melampus; assembly: GCA_006408695.1. Classification (NCBI taxonomy): domain Eukaryota; kingdom Metazoa; phylum Chordata; class Mammalia; order Artiodactyla; family Bovidae; genus Aepyceros; species Aepyceros melampus. Next base: position 251,751 of record SJXQ01004897.1, on the reverse strand, counting down.
ATATTCGTGACTCAAACCCTCAAGTCCCTCTAACTTTAAGAAGGTGATCGAGTCACAGACTAAGCTGAACTCTCATTACTTAGGTATCATTTGGCTTCATGACTCAAAAGGACTTTTGGGGCAAGGAAAAAGTCCATGCTGAAAACACAGAGATGGTGACATTATCATCCATTTGTAAAAATGTATCTAAAATATTTTTGGTAGATGGTGGCAAATATCAAAGACTGACAAATCAAACTAAAAAGTCTACAAAGGTTTAGAATACAGAGACAGCCCCACCAATGAGTCAGTCTAGCCTCTTTTGGAAAAGTGAAAAGGATGTTCCTGTGAAAACCAAGACAGTTACCCCCAAAGAGTATCCTGTGGGTGGACTGATTTGACTTGGGTCTTGAAAGCTCTAAGTTTCTGAATCTCCTTGCTTTCTTATTAACTAGAAATATCCAGAGGAGATGTCACCAGAGTTTCCACAAACGGCATTGTTGACATTCTGGTTGAATTTTTATAGAAGCTGATGATATTAAATGTCAATCTCTATGGGACTTTAAAACATTAATCAGGGGATGTAGTCATTTTCTGTCTCCCACAATAATTCTCCTACAGACATTTCTGATTTACTCAAAGCCAACTGAGGAATAATAAAAGGTTGCTTTCAAATCTTCCTCCGATGAGTAGCTCCCAATGATACACATGAGAATAAAGGCAATCCAAAAGTTGGATGGAGGACACGTCAAGCCTATTAAACAATTACCTCCACCAAAAACCCACTGCCTTTGAGAAGGAAGCCTGGGGTCTTCCACTGCCCTGCATCTATACCCTCTTCTGGTACCAAGCACTCGGATCTCCACTTGGAAATCATCTCCTTCATCGGAGGTTCCTGTGGTCCAGGTGGACACGGACTAATGCCCACTCCAAGCCCATGCAGTGGGCTCAAGCACACCCATTTCACTCTTGCCTTTATGGCTGGACCAGGCACAGGATCCATGGCAAACTTCTGATGGTTCGGCATGCAGGTGCTTGCTGAACTGTTAGGCAAGAGGTAGCCTCTTGATGCTAAAATTAATAAGCTGGTAGATTCTCATGTTGTGAGATGAGAATGCTGATGGTGCTGATGGCCATCTTGATGAACCTTGGCAAGGCTTATCTGAGAACTAAACCCTCATGGAGGAAAGATGAAATATGAGAAAGTCACCCAATACCCCTGACGAAGCCTCTCTGATTACAGGTACTCCTGGCTCCTCCAATTGCTTGATCCCCTCAACTCCCTTTCCTGCTTAAACCAATCTTAATTTTGCTTTTACAATTCGCACCCATGAGTGGAGATTAGTAAAATTTTAAGTTAGAAGAAAAAGAGAGGAAATTAGGCCACCATGGAAGAAACAGTCTTAAACTGGTGTGAGCATGTGTGTTCAGTTGCTTCAGTCGTGATCGACTCTTGGCAAACCTAGGACTGTAGCCCAGCAGGCTCTTCTGTCCATGAGATTCTCCATGCAAGGATACTGGAGTGGGTTGCCATGCCCTACTCCAGGGGATCTTCCCTAACCAGGAACTGAACCTGTGTCTCCTCCCGCACTGTAGGCAGATACTTGACAGCTGAGCCACCAGGAAAGCCCCTGAAATTGGTAATCAATAACAAAAATTCAAAAGTTGGCAAGAATTAAAAGCATGCGTGTGTGCTAAGTCTCTCAGCCATGTCTGACTCTTTGTGACCCCATGGACTGTAGCCCACTAGGCTCCTCCGTTTACGGGATTCTTCAGGCAAGAATACTACAGTGGGATGCCATTCCCTTCTCCAGGCATGGCTCCCTACTTCAGAGAACAGATTTGGAATTAGGTTCAAAATATATACTTTGAGAGCACCCAGGTGACTGCAATTCAAGTACAAGCATTACATTTTGAAGACTGAGATAAAACAAGTACTTAAAAAAAAAAAAAAAACCACTGGAATCTTTAGTTTTCAGATAGGTTATGCCAGCTGGCAATGTGGCAGAGTATGGTGCAGCCACATGGCACAAATGCTAGATATCCAGAACACTGCACCCTGTCTGAAGGAAGTAGAGAACCCAGTGCCAGGCGGTTAGCATCCTGAAAAAAGTGGAGTCAGGGTTTCCAGATCTCTGACTCTTTAAGAAAAGGTGGAAATTTATATTTTGATGCAAAAATTACCAATTTACCAATCAAAATTCCTTGAAAAAATAAAGCAGTGTGTCTGGCACAAGCGAAAAAAAAAAAAAAAAAATAGAAAAGCAGTGACTATAAGCACTGACTGTGAGGCCAGTCTACCTGAGTCTGAATCTTGGCTTTACATTTACTGGGTTTACTCAACCTTTATGTGCTTGAGTTTCCTTCACTTTACAGTCGTAATAGTAACAGTACCTACCTTATAAGGTAGTAGGGAGGATTAGTTTAGGTAAAGCACTCAGTACAGTTTTTAGTATACAATAAACCTCATCTTCCTCATTAAAGTCGTTATTATTAATCTTTTGTTTCCTTTTGGAAACAAAAGGAAATTAATCTTTTGGGTCAGAGCTCACCCATAGGCTGCAGATTCTTTACAATAAACCTCATCTTCCTCATTAAAGTCGTTATTATTAATCTTTTGTTTCCTTTTGGAAACAAAAGGAAATTAATCTTTGGGTCAAAGCTCACCCATAGGCTGCAGATTCTTTACAAATAGGCAGAAAAGGATGGATTAGACATCAAACCATAGATCAAATCACAGTGTGCCTGTTTCTAGTTGTGTGTCTTTGAAAGAGACTTTACGTTTCTGGGTATCTGTTTCCTCATCTGTAAAACGTGCACTACAAGAATGGAACATTATCAATACATGCAAGAAAATACAACATTTTCAATACAAGCACCTGCCAAACCCTGGTGCTCAGAGTGCTCAGGAGAGCTCAGGACCAGGAGTGGCTACCAGAAATACCCAGGGCCAAAGTCAGTGGTCATCTCTCAATATGACATTTAAGAGTCAGAGAATGCTGGGACAATAGTAGACACTCAATAATTTGACTGAAAAATCTTAATTAACCCATTTTAATAGAAACTAGTTGTAACAGGAAAAGGATGGAAGCCATAGGTAGGTCACTACAGATGAAAAGAGAAACAATGTGATTTAATACCTAATGTATACAATTTATGCAGGGAAGAAAAGAGAGGAGGGAAAGGAAGAAAGAGTAATCTCGACTACATGAAGGGGATATTAGCTCACTGGAAATACATATGTGTAAATTGTAACTTCCTAGAGGAAAAAAATTCCTCTAGCAATAAGACCTTATTTTAAATTATCCAAATATTTATTTTATCAGTTCTCAGTGTCTTCCTGTTTTAAAACCACTTTATTTACATATAACTGACATACAAAGTTACAGATACTAATTTCTCAGCTTTATTGAGGTATAATTGACAAAACTGTAAGATATTTAAAATGTACCTCATGACAATTTGACATATGTTACCCAAGGATTCCTTCCATCTAGTTAATTTTTTGGGAAAAAAAAGAGATATTAAACACGTACAACTTGATATGTTTAGTTTTCTGTTTCTTTTTTCAATAGAACCTTAAACATTCTCATTCTCTGAAAGAAAATGAGAAGTCCAAAAATGAGAGAGTGGGGGAAGATTTTAAAAATTCATAGTCCTAATCACAGCTTTGACCCTGAAGCATGCTCTGATTTCAAAAACTCTTTCATTTAATTTACCAAACATTTAAGAGCACTGCTATCATGCTCTAAAGATTAGATTACTAAATTATTACTAAAGATTGCCAATGCATCCAAAAAGGACAGGTAGAATGGATTACTGGAATACTGAGACTGGCAAGTAGATAAGAAGCTACATGCTCCAACTGCCTAGTGGGATTGATATAATACTATTTCTCAGGGTTTCTGTCTGAAAAATGGGGAAGATAATAGTTAGACTGCTTATTTCTCAAAATTTCCAAAAAGTTTATAAGATACATGTGAAAAAGATTCATAAACCATAAACAAACACAAAAAACATTTCATTTGCAGACACTCCCCAGTATTTACATCACACACACACACACACACACACACACACACACACACTCTTGAGAGATTCTGAAGGTGACTTTGAGAACATAAGCTCATGGCAAACACACATTCTGGAGCTTGTTTTAAATTACACGTGCATTTAGATTTATGCGTACACTCACTGTGTACATAACCAGTCAAAACCTTTGATGCTGCAAAAGGCTAACAAACTTAACTTAAAACACAAAGCCATATAGATTCTGGAGTCAGGGTTTTTGGGTTGAAATGACAGCTTCAACCCTCACTGGCTGAGTAATACTGGACAAGTGGTTAGAACTCCCCAGTAATATGCATGAGAGCTTACCAAAATGCCTGCCACAGAGCACTGGGGAAACATTAGCTCTTTTGGTAATATTGTTATCTCTTGACGTTCCAAAGCAGTATTTTATCATTAATCACTAATGAGAAAGAAGCATCAGCAGCCTAATGTTGAACAATAGGGAAGTTGCTGAGGAAACAAGCTTAGGAAGACAATTAAATAACATTTTTGGTGTCTCTTAGGTATGGTTGATGGATGCATCAACTGCTTTTTAGTTGTGGTGGTTTGTTATATATTTTCTAAGTTTTTCTATAATGAATAAAATCTTTAAAAAAATGTTTTCATTTTCTTATATAAATGAGTGTTTTGCCAAACAGTTTAAGCTTACATCTACCTTCATGAAGCACATACAGTATTCTCTCTGCAGGGCCTCCTTTAAATCTATAATTTGGGCATTACTTATAGATGATTCTCCTTCTGCCTTGTGTTTGACAGTAAGCTCTATGGTAAGAATCTGGGATGACTGCTCAGTACTCAGCTCCTGCCTCCATCTTTGCTTGCAGAAAGGAAAACACAACCTCCCCGGGATGCTCCAGGCCTTAAGTACCCTGGCTCTTCTGCCAGCAGACAGCACCAATATTATTTAGGCATGTTATTTAGATATCCTGTGTCCCTTTCAAAAGATCCAAGCAGACATGAGCTGAAATCGACCAACAGCCCATTATTTAAAAACATCCTGGGTAAATATCATTTTAAATAGCTGTATTGTGTTTCTGCATTTGAATCCAGTACACTTCATCACAACTGGCCCAACCAGGAGCCAAGACCTCATTATCCCACTGCTGCTCTGTGCTCGAAGCAGCTGGTGGATTGCTACTTACAAGGGGTTCAGAGTGCAAGATGCTTTGACACAGCTAGCATGGCACGCATCTCACAGACTGGGCAGTGTCAATTATTTCAAAGAATTCACATGAGTGAGAGTATGACAGCTTGTCAGCTGTCATACTTGTAGTCTGGTAAGTGAGAAGCTATTTATTCAACATATCCCTTGCATACTGAAGATACCCGATTGCTTGTCTATCTCAAGATCAATTCTCTCCTTGTACATCTGATCAGGTGACAGTCAGTTTTCTTTCTTTGTGCATAAATGAATGCTTAGACTGCCTTTAGCAATGATGACCTGGGGCCAGATTTTTTTTTTTTGACACCTGGATTTCAAATAGGGGTGTTACAAGGTCAGATTTTCTGAGGCTTGGCTTCTATAACAGAGACGTATAGTGGTTAGAAATTAGGAAACATCCAGACCTACAATCAGTTCTCTCTGCTCTGTTCGTGCTCTGTACCAACAAATCTCCTTGGTCAATGGAAGACACACAAAGGTACACATCCATATTTGGGGGGTATATCATGATTTGCTATTCTTACTTGCTGAAGGACCAAGATCTTTTTTTTTTTTTTTTCATAATGTGCTTTCATTTTGATGACAGCTACTATATATGGATAAAATATTTGGAAGTAGATGAAATTAGCTGATTTCAATAAATCCCTAAGTAAAAACAGGTAAATTTCTCCTAGATACTGTTAACAATAGGTCAGTGACTGGCCTAATGAAGAAAATGGAAATTTTCATGAACTTGAATCCTTAGAGCTGGAAGAGAGAACCTGATGTGATTGAATCCTAATCAGTAATTAGAGAAGTTAGATACTAAATTCATAACAAGACAGCTACCAGAATGAAGCCAGGGTAGCAAACTCGGTCTCCTCCTTTCTCTAGTGCTTCTTGCAGAATGGCTGGGCTACTGTTATGATGATAAGTCACCAAAAACACTTTTTTTAAAATTGTTAACTTGAAAAATTTTAGGCTTCTGAGTTCAGTGAATGAGAAAGCTTCAGAGAGGTCCATACAGGCGGTAGAAAGCACTCAACTAATAGAAACCATTTTTCTGAAACACTCTGTTAGACTGGACAGCACAAGGAGGAAAATATTCTAAAATATCAAAGAAAATAAGTACAGGAAAAACAGAAGGAACAAGACGGTCTTCAAAGTCACCACCTTACAGACTGGAGTAACTCACATCTTATGTAGTTGTTAAATTTTGAGTTATTCTATATATTAAACCCCCACAAAGCCAAAAATATTATCGAACCATTCTGGGTCACTGTGCTCACCTATAAAGCATGTATCATGGCCTCAGTGAACAGTGCCTCCCAGGAATGTGCATGTCCTAATCTGTATAGCTTTATGCAGAGGGTTTGTCCTTGAACATCCTTTCATAAAATATAGCCTACTAAGCTTGAGCATAGATAGCTCTGACTGTATATTAAAAATTATACTGCAATGAGTAATATATACTGCAATGAGTAATATATGCTATGCAATATAAAATACATATACAAAATATAATCTTAGAATATTTATTATTTTTCCATCTTTTATTTATTAGGGAATATAGTAAACTTTGCATTAATTAACTGAAAACCTGATTTATTTCCATTGTATCTCTATTTACAAAGGTATGACATAAAAGGATGCATTCCATATAGCATCAAGTGATATTTAATTCTCCTATTTCTCTTTATAAACAATCAGCCATAATTATGGAGCAGTGTCAAGGCCAAGTAATAAATGAACAAAATAGTGATTCTTATAGGTATCATTTTGAAAAGAGAGAAAGGATGCTGATTATTTTTTATTTCCTTCTACACATACTTCCCTCCTGTCCCTTTAAGATAGCTAGGTGAAGGACTCTTGAAAGGAGCATGAAAACCAGACCAGGGAAAAGACCAGCTATTATACAGAGTGAAGTCAGTCAGAAAGAGAAACACAAATGTCATATCACATATATATGGAATCTAGAAAGATGGTGCTGATGAGCCTATTTTCAGGGAAGCAGTGGAGACTCAGACATAGAGAACAGACTTGCGGACACAGTGGGGGAAGGGAGGGTGGGACGAACCGAGAGCGTAGCATGGAGACATGCACACGAACATATGTGAAACAGACAGCCCATGGGAATTTGCTGTATGACTCAGGGAGCTCAAACCAGTGCTCTGACAACCTAGAGGGATGAGTGGGGTGGGCAATGGGAGGGAGATTCAAAAGGGAGGGGACATATGTATACCTACGGCTGATTCACATTAACATATGGCAGCAACCCAAACCATATTGTAAAGCAATTACCCTTCAATTAAAAATAAAAATTTTTTAAATAAAGGAGATGGGAGGGAGGTTCAAGAGGAAGGGGACATATGTATACCTATGGCAGATTCATGTTGATGTTTGACAGAAAACAACAAAATTCTGTAAAGCAATGATCCTCCAGTTAATAAACTAATAAAATTTAAAAAAGAAAAAAAAATTTCTGGGCACAGGAAAAAAATGAAAAAGATCATCTCTTCCATAAGCACTGTGTGGTCAGAGTTTGAATTTTGGTGATCCTTCCAAATTCTTCCTGAGAACAGAAACCTCCTCACAACTCCTTGTAAATCCTCCCTTCACCCTTCTTCCCCAAGTCTACTGAGGGGGAGCATCGTCTGGTCTTTACCTGTAAAGCTACTGTTCATTTCAGGAACATCATCCTCTTCCTCATTCTCCGCGTGGACTATGCCAGCATTTTGCATATCATTGTAGGACTTCGTTCGCTTTGGGGTTGACTGCTTGGAGCCAGAGTGAAGGTTTTGCAAGGCATCCGTCGTGATCACTTTCCCACTGACTGGCTGGCTAGGAGGTTTGGGTGTCCCATAATAGTTTCCTAGGTGATGGAGAGACACATTTCATGTTTTAGAAAGAATACTTTGTTTTTCTCAAGTCTGCAAATCCAAAGCTCTTAGCCCATTAAAAAAAATTTTTTTTTTAATTGGAAAATCAGAACAAACTGTATCTCATTTCTGGAATGGGTAAGAAAACATGTTGGTCCTACCCAGTTAGACATGGTGATTTCAGAAGCCAGGAGGAAAGCTGAATTGTGGTGGGGAAAGAACCTAGTAGGGATGAAAACAAAAGGGGCTGTGCAGAATGGAAAAGCTTCATCCTCATTACATTTGAATTTCAATTGGTCACCGTTTCACATATATGCACTAGCATAATGCAGAATCCAATTTGGAGTGAGTGGCACACAAAATAACAAATTCATTACCGCCAGCACCCTTACAAGCTGACACAGTGGAGGTCACCCTCCCTTAATAAGGAAACTCCTCAAGAGGGAACCCAAGCAATATTTTTTTTTTTAAAAAGAAAGTGAACACCACGTGGCGCCTCTTTAACTGAATAGCAGGTCTGACTGGAACAGTCATGTGTGGCTGGAACAAACCCTTGCCCAGCTTTAACAGGAAACTCTGGGTCAGCCGTGGCAGTGGCACCCTTCACGGGCCACTTGTTTAGTCAGGGCCCATTTTCCTTTTTAGCCACTTGCTTCTGGAGTTTGGCTCAGCTCTGACTCCCATGTGTAAAGTGACTCTGGGCAGGACCAGGATAGGCTTTTATGTCTTAATTTTTTAAATTTAAAATCTGTATATTTTTAGTGTGCAGTACAAAAATCTAACTAGTAAAATATTTACTTTAAAAAGTTAAGTGATAAAGCAATACTTTATAAAATTGACTTTTCTAAATGTGAAGATTAAATTTCAAGTTTAAAAAAACATATATTTAATAAGAAATTGAGTACATAATAACAATGGTAGCAATGAGGTTCCTTTTGAACACAAGTTAAAAATTAGGTTATTTTTTAAAGAAAGTGTCAAGCAAATAATGGACATTATAACAAAATATAGACAAAATCTTGAGGGTAATTCATGAATGGCAAAGTTTGAAAATGACAGCTTAAAATCAATAATATACACTGACCATATGATCAAAAGCATCAAGATCAGAATGCCATCAATCCACTCACCATCTCACATCTTTTAGAGTAAGGTCAGATAGACAGATCTTATTAAGCCCTACAAAAAAATCCTATGTAATGTCTCTAGTTTTGTGCTTGGTAAAGTAGAATTTGTAAATAATAACAAATCATATACATACTGTTTCTTCCCAAGAATCACATCCCATTGTCGAACCTCACCACATACTTAAATCATATAAAATGCACATTTTAATGATAAAGCACAGAAGCAGAGGAAGACAAGAATATGCTTCTCTGTATGAGACACACAGATATTACAGAATTTATATACATTAAGCTTTATCTTTATAATTTTCTTTATGAACATTATTTCCTTAAACTATTTTTTGAATCATCGAATTTCTGAACATATGCATTGACTTTCTTTGAGAGTGGTGTAAACAGCATGTGTCAGCAGGGAAATCTTGAACCAGCAGACTAAAGGGCACCATGTTTGAACTTGAAGGAAACCACATAGAAGCCAATGAGCACATTCTGGTGGCTTGCACTCAATTCAATCACTTCTTTCACACAAGGTGATATTTCAACCTCTTCAAAACCTTCATTCAGCTTTCTAACTCAAAGGTACAGAGACTAAGTGGAACCAGTGTGAAGAAAAGGCATCCATGTGTGTTTCTAGGGCCTAACACAAGTGCAGGGAAAAATGAACACATGTATCAGCCTGCATTTCTAAACAGGTTACACCGAAGGATGTCCCATGCCTTTGATGAAGTTGAAACTCGGCCTCAGTGTTGACTATTTTCACTAACTGAAGATTCTTAGTGGGGTTTAGGTAAATAAAACAGCTGACTATTTAAAAAGTAATTTTCACGGTGAACAAGAAATAAAGACAAACCTCCACTGAATTCTTTATGATCATTATTATACCAAAACATAGTGTACATTTTTGAGTTAGAGATTAAAGTAAGACCAATGTCTCAAATAAGAATCTTCCACTGAAAGATGTAATTTTAAAAATAGGACTCTTGATTCATAATTTTGTAATTATAATTTTATAACACTCATGAAGCTATTGTCATTTAAAAATCAATTAAAACTTAGACATCCTTGTTTATGACAGAAATAAATGTCTGGAAAAGAAAAGTTCTACCTAAATTTGACAAATTTATGTGGATTTTCCTCAGTTTTCAAGGGAGGTCAGGGGCTTTCTTAAGTTAGTAAATGGGTAGCAGATTTCTCAATACAATTACATATTCCCCCCAAACAACTCACTTATTCATAGTTGTTTCCTGCTTCTGGAAATTAGTTTAAGATTGATTAGAGACAGATAAAATACATATTATTAGACTGAACCATATGCAACTGTTGATGTAGAAGACAAACTGTCAAATATCAGCAATTTCATTTGGGTTAATCTAAAGTATAGATTAACGTATGCTCAAAAATCAATGGATCACAGAAAAAGCAAGAAAGTTCCAGAAAAATATCTGCTTCACTGACTATGCTAAAGCCTTTGACCGTGTGGATTACAACAAACTGTGGAAAGTTCTTAAAGAGAGGAGAGTGCCACACCACCTGACATGTCTCCTGAGAAACGGGTATGTGAGTCAGAAAGCCACAGGGAGAACCTCACATAGAACAACTTGTCCAAAACCGGGAAAGGAATATGACAAGGCTGCATATTGTCACCCTGTTTATTTACCTTATATGCAGAGTACATCGTGCAAAAATACCAGGCTGGATGGATCGCAAGTTAGAATCAAGACTGCATGGAGGAATATCAACAACCTCAGATATGCAGATGATACCACTATAATGGTAGGAAGTGAAGAGGAACTAAAGAGCCTCTTGATGAGGTTGAAAAAGCTGGCTTAAAACTCAACATTAAAAAAACTAAGATCACGGCATCTGGTCCCATCACTTCACGGCAAATAGAAGGGGTCAAAGTGGAAGTAGTGACAGATTTTATTTTATTGGTCTCCAAAGTCATTATGGATGGTATGTAGCCATAAAATTAAAAGATGCTTGCTCCTTGGAAGGAAAGCTATGACAAACCTAGAGAACATATTAAAAAGCAGACATTACTTTGCTGACAAAGGTCCATATAGTCTAAGCTCTATAGTCACATTCATATAGTCATGTATGAATGTGAGAGTTGGACCATAAAGAAGGCTGAATGCTAAAGAAATGATGCTTTCGAATTGTGGTACTGGAGAAAACTCATGAGTTCCTTGGTCTGCAAGGAGAACAAACCAGTCAATCCTAAAGGAAATCAACACTGAATATTCATTGGAAGGACTGATGCTGAAGCTGAAGCTCCAATACTTTGGCCACCTGATGTGAAGAACAGACTCATCCTATTATGAGGATACAATGAGACAGTCCATTTAATGCTTTTAGCACTTGCAAAAGACTTCATTACAAGGCTTGATACAGGCTATAATACTTAATGTTAACAGTATATGTTTCTAATCTTTAAAAGGAAGCTCTTTACACCTTAGTAGAAGGATCAATGAGACAATGTGTCTGAAGTGCTTGCCACATGGTAAGAGTACCACAACTTTACTGACATAAAGGAACAAGCAGGTAAACCTCCCAATGACCAAATAACCTTGAGCAAATTACTTACTATCATCTCATACTTTTTCTGTGATATGATAATGACAGCACGAGCTCTAATAACAACCCAGGATTACAACAATCAAATGATGTAACTTTCTTGAACGTACTCTGTAAACTATAAGGTGTTATAAACACGAGAGAGTGCAATTATTCAAACTTTTCTATCATATTACCTACAACCTTTATAGGAAAACTTCTATCAAGTGGTGTTTCCTAAGGGCAGAGGGTTCAACTTTCTATTGCAGATACATTTTTCAAAATAAAGAATTTAGTGACCCACATTTAAAAACTGAATATCTCTGACTGAAGTCTGGATATACTGAGACATGCTGCTGGACAAACTGTAAGGTCTGTTTTCCTGAGATTTGTCTCTTATGGGCAATGCTGGTGACAAGTGTGTACCAAATTCACCAGGACCACACTACACTGTGGTGCTGGAGAAGACTTTTCAAAGTCCCTTGGACTGCAAGGAGATCAAACCAGTCAATCCTAAAGGAAATCAGTTCTGAATACTCATTGGAAGGACTGATGCTGAAGCTGAAAAACTCCAATACTTAGGCTACCTGATGTGAAGAACTGACTCATTGGAAAAAGACTCTGATGCTGGGAAAGATTAAAGGCAGGAGGAGAAAGAGACAACAGAGGATGATATGGTCGGATGGCATCACTGATTCAATGGACATGAGTCTGAGCAAGCTCTGGGATCTGGTGATAGACAGGGAAACCTGGCGTGCTGCAGTCCATGGGGTTGCAAAGAATCAGACATGACTGAGCAACTGAACTGAGCACTCACACAATTAAGGATTTCTGCACAGAGGTTTTGCTCCTATCTTTGGTGTATCCCAGCCTTTGCCAGACAAATACCTTGACCTCAACCTAGAAGAGTGCCCTAAGGTCTGAACAGATAAAGGGGCATGGACATAAGAGGGATGGAAGAAAACTTTAAACTTCAAAACATCCTCAGGAATTCCGATGGGTCTGTAAATGAATTGATTTTGGCTGAATCTGGGATTGGCCATATTATCTTTCCACACAACCAAGAGCAAGATGATTCATGCCCTCCTCGTTTACCACCGTTCCCATCCCCACTGCCTTCACCTGCCATAGACTTACTCACTCCACTCATGCTGACCTCCAGGAATTTAAATTCAAAACCCTGCCCTTCCAGGGAACTCTCCACTCATCAATCACTGCCACTCTGGTCAGCATCAAGCCAAGCCTAGCCAGGAACACAAACCTTACAGAGAATATGCACAAGAGACTTCCTGTGAAGACTATGTGGATCGCTTAATGGTACTAAGTAAAAATCATCGGAAGAATTATAAATGAATAAAAGATTAATTTAGGTTATCACTTGGCAGGCTGCACAGTTTCTAAGAGACACGAGCCTGACCATCCCACAGTCCCCATGTTAGCCAACACCACTTCCTGAGGTGACTGGGCTCCCTCCCAAGTGACAATTGTGTGTGTCCCAGCTGCTATTTTCAGAACTGGCTTCACAATACAACTCAGCAGGGATGATGGCTGGGGAGGGAGAGGAGGGCAGGGAAGACGCAAGAGGAAGCCACCAACGGCCATAATTAACAGGCACGCTCTTTGGCCATGACCAAGCCAAAGAAAATATTTTCTGACACACAGTTAAAAATTAATGGGGACTGCAAATCAATTTTTAGAGCTTGATAAAATATTGAAGGAGGACTGTAACCCTGAGTTTTAAGCCAGAATGAATCAAATCTTTAAAGCCTTTCACACTGTATAAATTTAATATTCATTCATTCATTTCCTTACAGAGAACCTCTTATTATGCTACGCACTATGCTGGAAAGGCAGAGATGGAACTAGAACATGATTTTCATAAATGATCTGCATGGTATACATTAGTTTTTAAAACTCTGTACAAATAATAGTTACATCAAATGAAGAGTCTCTTTTAAAAGGTCAAGGTAGGGCTTGAAATTTTGAATTTCTAACGAGGACTCAGGTGATGCTGATGATGCTGGTCCTTGGACCACCTTCTGTGTAGCAAAGGTGAAGAAATCAGAGAAAAGCATTCACATTTAGGTCCTTTGTCCTGTAGCCCTATGTCTCTTTAGAACTGGGAGGTGGCAGGGGTGGGGGAGATGAAGGGACAGATGGCTTGCTTCTCTTTTTCTAAACAGAATAAGCTTTGAAAGTAAATAGTGGAACAGGATGACAGTGACCACGAATGGCTGGAAGTCTGGAGCATATATTATCAAAGGGGCAATACTATACCCAAGGGGCAAAAGTGAGTGTGTGCTCAGTTGTATCTCTTTGCGACACCATGGACTATAGCCCACCAGGCTCCTTTGTCCGTGGAAGTTTTCAGGCAAGAATACTGGAGTGGGTTACCATTTCCTCTTCAAGAGGATCTTTCCAACCCAGGGATCCAACTCGAGTCTCCTGCGTCTCCTGCACTGACAGGAGATTCATTACCACTGAGCCACCTGGGAAGCCCAGGGTAAGATGTGTGGGGTCCAAAAACCTTAACTCTTGTTCTTTGTAAAGCACAAATATGTATACAGTACTTAAGGACATAGATCCAGCATATCTGATTTTGTCTTGGTCTCAAGGTCATGCATGTTTGACCCTTGCAGGCTCTGCAGGCAAGCTTCACAGTTGGACCTCTTGCTATCTCTGCTCAAATCTCACTGGTTTTCTTTCAGGTCTCATATGCAATCTGTGCCCCCACTCACCTCACAGCTCTTGCACTCACTCTTCTCTCTGTTTAACTTTCTTCCCTCTGCTTCTCATCCCAATATCACCTGCTGATCCTCCGACCCCACCACCTAGATCAAAGTCTCCTGTGTATGTTTTTAGGGAAGCGTGTATCTCTTCCTTCCCAAGGCCCTTTGCTCAGTCTATCAGACTATTTAATGAAATGATACCTGTCTTTACCTTTACACTGTAAGCTTCATGAAGGCAGGATCCACGTATGTTCTGTGCACTACGGCATTTCCAAAGCAAACATGGCGCCGGCACGTGGTGTCACTTAGTGGCTCTTTGCAGAATGAGTAACTGAATCAAGTGGAGACAGTACCCACAAATCCCAGCTCCTCAATACCTATACTGTGGATCCGGTTTTTAAGAGCATCACTCATGGCAGTTTCTTTTCAGTCCATCGATTCTCTCTGAATTATCTCAGATCCACATCACTTCACTTTGCCACTTGCTTTCTCAACACATGATGGTATCATTCATAAAACTCCCATCACTTTCTGTTTATTTTTTCTTTACTGAGCTGCTCCACTCTACAGATCTATGATTTGCATGCACAGAAGGATAATAAGCCTGTGTCCTGTAAGTAGAGGTTTGTTCTTACTAGTGCCATTTGGCTTTGAATTTAAGACCAGAAAGGGCAAAGTAAGTTAATAGTGTTGTGACCCTGAGCAAGGTAAGGGACCTCTTTCTTTCTAGCCTCGGTTCTCATGCAGAAAGACTAGTACCCTGAAACAGAGTTTTTGTGCAGATTAAATTATATCACATACATAAAGCACTCAGTACTGTGCTTGGCACAATATGAGCATGTAATAAACCCCAGCATCAGCTGTTCCTGATACTCTGAGCAGCTCTAAGACATAAAATTTGGTACTGTTATCAAAGCACATATTTAAAGAACGTTAACAAAAAGTTACCTTTATTGTGCATCTACCATAAGTTGCTACCTACACATTCACTTATTCTAATCATTAACAATTCTACAGGAAAAAAATTAATATTCCCATTTTCAGACGAAGAAACTGACATTCACACCATGCTTAATGACAGCTGGCATTTAAACATGGATCTGTCTCCACCGTCTATGCTCTCGACTCCAGGAATGGCTGGGGATCTCTGAGCAGAAAATTAACCAAAATGTCCCTGGGCTTGGGCTCCTTGTCTTCAAAGGCAGAGGAACATACAATTGTCACAAAGACTTCCCTTGGTTCTTTCATTACCAACAGAGAACACTCCACAGTGGAGTTTGCCAACAGAGCTTATCACAAAAGACGGCTGCTGAGGCCTGCCAAAGAACAGGACTCCAGACGGTCTCGTCTTCCTCAATGACAAACAAGAACTCTCTTCACCCCACCTTTATTACTATGTCCCCCCAAAGTAGACCCTTGGCAGCTGCCTTTTTGCAGACCTTCTAAGAAGCAGAACAGTATCATTATTGAAGGCTGACATACACACTCCCTTCCTAATTAACATGAAGAGATATGCAACCCATAACTCCAATTGGAAATGTCACATTGAGACTGCACTTCCATGCTGAAGGAAAACCTTTGCAAGCTCAAAGTGTATAATCAGCCTCTTCTATCCAGAGGCATTTGTAAAACAGGCATGTTTAGAACCATCCCCATTGAATAGTTCCGCCCTTACAAACTCTCTCCCAGAGAAGTCCCAAGGGCTGGCTGAGGCAGCAACCTGTCTTATTGAGCAAAAATGTCAACAGGAGAAAAAAAAAAAAAAAGGCAAGGCAGAAAGGAGTGGTGCTTCTGATTTATTTCAAGAATGCTATCCAATAAATGAGCTTAGTGTCACAGTTAGGAAGCTGGGCCAAGGGGGACACGCTTAGTCTTGTCTTCTGTGTCTTGCCTTGATGTTGACTGCAACCAGTGACAGAATGAGGAGCTGGCTCAAACTGCAGAGCTGAGACCAATTATGAACTCTACTCATAACTCGTATGCCTTTGTGAGGGGCAATACTTAGGTTCCCTAAACAGTCATGAAAGGCATCAACTCTGTTGGACCATGCACATAATATGCCAGCATTACAGCTGTTGGGGATGGAAAATTCCATCACGGAGCCCCTGACACCCCCCCCACACACACACCAATCCTGGCTTTTTCCAGTGTTTCTAATCTAAGCAAACAGTACCCACATCTTTCCAGTTTTCTAACACAGAAGTAAGAGTCATCCTAGGCGGAATATCATCACCTGAATCTTCTACCTCTTCTTCCAATAACTAATACATTAGCAAGTCTACATAAACATTTCATACTGTTGATATAATAATGTGACACTCCCTTAAAAATGGTGGCTCAGATGGTAAAGAATCTGCCTGTGGGAGACCTAGGTTCGATCTCTGGGTTGGGAAGATCCCCTGGAGAAGGGAATGGCAACCCACTCCAGTATTCTTGCCTGAAGAAGCCCATGGACAGAGGTGCCTGGCAGGCTCCAGTATACTAGTAGCTACAGACTACTGTTAGACCTCTAAGGACAACAATCATGTCTGGTTTTGCTAAGCATTTTATCATTAATGGTTAAACGAATGAATGCACAAACTAGTAAGAGAGTCTGCAGGAAGAGTATCCATTTCCAAGACGCAGACTCGGGCAAGATGAGCATTTCAGTCTTGCCTGGGACATGACCTTAGAGAAAGGCATTTAGCCAGATGTGGTCCCCAATTCCCTTTAGTATCTTAGACATTCTCTTTCTGGACCTTGGTTTTGTTTTCTGAAGAGATGAGCTCCACTGCCTTTCAGTTTAAACTTTTACAACCCTGAAATCTAAACCCCAAACAAATACTGGACCTGAAAGAATATTCAGAAGGTTATCAGGCCTTGAGGTTTTATTGGTTCACTCTACTTGTCTGCCCTATATATGTCACAGAATGTACATAAAGAAGATCACCTCCCCTCTGTAGTGACATCCTCTTCAGGAGGATTCAAAACTATGTTTTCCAAAAGGAGATTAGCTCCTAAAGATGAGCTTAGCTCTCTAAAGTTGGATGACTGAGAAGAGAAAGATCTTCTTGAGTGGGTCCTCAACCATCCTTGCAGAAGCTTTCATTCTAGAACTGCCCTAGAAAATATGGCAGTCATCAGACACATGGGACTATTTAAGGCTAAATTAGTTTAAACTAAATTAATTTTAAAATGCAGCTTCTCAGTCACAAAAATCACATATGGCCTGTGACTGTTGTGTTGGACAGCTTGGAATATTGAACATTTTCATCACTGAAGAAAGTCCTGTTCCATGGCATTGGTTGTATAGGAAGCAAGAAATGATTCCCTGCTCCTCCATCTCTAGCACCAACGTTCCGACCTGTTCCTGGTTCACACTGCATTTGCTTTCTCGGGATTCAGGCTTTAGGGTCAGTGCCGACACACCTGAACTCATGAGATCCTCTGACAAGCTTCAGATCAAAGTCCATTTCTTCAAGGGGACTGATGCTAATGTTAGAGTCAATGGAGCACTCTTGTAGTTCTCTTCTCTGAGCACTCATCACTTCTCTAGAAGTTGTTTAAATTATTTTGCCTCCCAACACTGAGGAGCTGTAGAGTAGAGACCCTAGAGCCAGATAAGCCTGGGTTTGAATTACAGCTCTATCTTGGGCTCACTATGTGGAGTTAGAAAAAGACAGTGGGCATCTCTGGGCCTCATACTCTTCTTCTATAAAATGGGGACAAACTGCACTCAGCTCATAGGATTACTGGATAATTAAGTGAGTTGTTACACATAAGGCACTTTGAAAAGCACTCATCACGTATATACTAGACAAACATTGTCAGAAATAAATCATTATGAACATAAGCACCTTTAAAGGCAGAGCTACTTTCATCTTTTGCCCCATACATCACACCCTATGCCATGGAAAACGTTGAAATGAACCATGTAGGCACAGAAGGGCTGCCTTTAAAACTGCACTGCCAGGAATTTCCTCTATACATCCATTCAAAACAGTACAGTGAGATACTTGTACAGAGGTGTTCGCAGCAGTGCTGTTTACAAAACATTAAAAAAGTTGTGGGGGAGAAGGCATCTTAGACGTCCACCTGCAGGGGGCTAGTTAAATAAACTATATAAATTCATACAATGGGATATTTTGCAGCATTTACAAAGAATGAGGTGGATCTGTGTGCGGTAACTGGAAAGATCTCCAGGATGTGTTAAGTCCACAGACAACAACACTTAGGTTTATGCCATTTATGTCTATGTTTTCTGAATCTTTGCACCAGACCCTTTAACAGAGGTTTCCTGTGAGGAGGAGGAAAATCAACTTAGACTTAAAAGATGTTTAAGTTCTTTACTCTGGAAAGAATTCCATCATGTATATTCATAACTTTTACTTCAAGCTGTTTAAAAGTCTTGCTTTGAAGAGTGGTTTGCGTTGCGGTGTTGAGGAAACTCTTTGGAGCCAGGTCAGGACAAGAGGAAACAAATGTGAGCAAGGGAAATAGACAGTGAGTACCTAGGGAAGTAAATAAAGACATTTTACTGGTGAATCCACTAGTTTACTGACTAGAGGAAGGAGAAGAGAATCCATCCAAGAGGGTGGCAATTTGGGGCCAGTTGTGTGTGTAAATATAAGAGCTAACGCTGACAGAGAGCTTATGTGTGTCAGACGCTGTGCTCAGCCCTTTCCAATTATTGTCTCATTTAATCCTACCTATGAGAAAGCACTATTATTATCCTCATTTTACCGAAGGGAAAACGGAGACATGGAGCATTAAGTAACTTGCCGGAGGGCACACAGCTCAGCAGCAAAGGGGCTGAGACTTAAACTCTGGCAGGGCCACAGACCAGCCTGCAGGCTTGTTAGTGTCCAATGACAGAATCACCATTAAGGGGGCCCAGAGGGGCTCACAAAGATCTCTCCAGCCCTATTCCTGTAACACTATCTGGCATATCATAAAAATTCCATTTTGCTTTCACCTTATGAAAGTCAATACAATACATTCCAATTGCTACCAAAAAATTAGGAGCCATCTCGTACAGCAGGGAAATCATACAGCCAAAAGGTCAAAAGGCTGAAGAACACAGGTAAATGGCTAAAAGACACTGGGCCCATATGCAGCATGAGAATTTCAACTCTAAAAAACTGAATGACATTCACACAAAGATGGATGACTAGACATTTTCTGAAAAACTTTTTCCTGTTGTTACCCAGCAAGAAGTTGGGTGAAAGTACTAATGGTCTATTATCACAACTTTTTAGTTACATCAGTATCATCTTGGCATTTCTAGGAAAGAGCATGGGATCTAAAAATCCAACAGCGGGGTCTGTTTCCTGGCCCTCGCCTTCTGGAACCAGCTGCACAACCTTAAGAAAGTCCCTAAGTGCTACCTGGTCTAAGCATCCTCATCTAAAAAGCTGGGGATAATAGCTACCTCTGTCAAAGTGATAAAATTAATGGGGAAAAAAGTGACTCCACCTATATTCCACTTGCAACATAAACATCTCAGTAAAATGAGCTAATTTTCCTTTTTGTCCCAGATATGCTGTTGCCTAACCACATGCTTTTCTTTTTCAACAAAGTACTCTTTGGCTTTGCACAGCCACTCCCACCCTTAACCTCTCTAAACATGCAAATGAGTATTTTTTTATGTTCCAGATTAAAGCTCCTCTGATGGTCATAATAAGTTATTTCAGACAGGACAACTCACTTTCGTACAGCAAAGAGGATCCACACTTGCTCTCTTCTCAGCCACGTGAATTTATAACCATATTCACATTTACAAAACAGCACACTGAAGAAGCTCTTGGTATATCCACTGAGCCCCCATCCCTTTTCTAACCTCACAACTAGGTCAATTCTTTATTATTGGAGGATAGATACTTTACAATATTGGATGGCTTCTGCCATACATCAGCATGAATCAGCCATAGGTATACATAGGTCTCTTCCCTCTTAAACCTCCTTCCTATTTCCCTTCCCATCCCACCCTTCTAGGTTGTCACAGAGCACCCCAGCTTTGGGTTCTCTATGTCAAACCACTGGCTATCTTTTTTTCCATATGATAATGTATATGTTTCAATGCTACTTTCTCAAATCATCTCACCCTCTCTTTGTCCAAAAGTCTGACCTTTATGTCTGTGTCTTCTTTGTTACCCTGCAAATAGGATCAGAGGTATCATCTGTCTAGATTCCATATATATGTATTAACATACGATATTTGTCTCATTCTTTCTGACTTACTTCACTCTTCATCCATCTCATTACTTCACTCTTCATCCACTTCATTAGAACCGACTCAAATGCATTTCTTTGTATTGCTGAGTAATATTCCATTGTATATATGTACCAGTCTTAACAAATCATTCTTCCTTGGGGCACTCTCAAATCTCCCAGCCCACCAACCCCAAGTCAAATCCCAATACTTCAAGGAAACTACAACAATGGATAACCAACAATACTGGCTCAGACAATAAAGAATCTGCCTGCAACGCAGGAGACCTGGGTTCGATCTGTGAGGTGGGAAGAGCCTCTGGAGAAGGGAATGGCTACCCACTCCAGTATTCTGACCTGGAGAATTTCATGGATAGAGGAGCCTGGCAGGCTACAGTCCATGGAGTTGCAAAGAGTTGGACATGACCGAGCGACTTTCACAACAATGGATAACCAGCAATACTCAAAGCCAATCTTGTATTCACAATCAGGAATCTCATTAATATCTACCTAATGTTAAATGTATATTCAAAATTTGGACATGAACAGTAGGCACAAAGTTAGTATTCTTCCCTGTACCCACTGCAAAAAATGCCCCTGAAATGGGCAATTATCACGTCAAAGTTATAATGCCCCTAATAAAATAAGTCTATTTTGTATTCATCCTTTGTTTTTAAGTCTCATCTGGAAAATGCCACTGTGTTGTCCCATAAATCCAGATTTTGAGAGTTTCTAAAAAGTACACAAAACTTAATAACTTGATCCAGTTATTAACAGTATCATAGTATGTCCTGATCAAATAATGACACTCAACAAAGCAATCAAGCTATAATACTGTCTTCAGAAGATATAAGTTTTATTTTCTCCCCACATTAGGCTTTGATCTCATCCTACAGATTTACTTTCACCTATGTGAAATGATTTACACTCATGTTATTCAACACAGTCATGTTTTGAAATATTAAAAAAATGTTTATTCAAAAAGACCTAGTTAAATAAATTGTGGTCCACGTATTCAGTCACTTACAAAAGAAAACAAAAAGCACTCTAGTACTGAACCTCAAAGACTCAGAGGATATACTTTCATAATATAAAAGAGTAAGATGCCAAATAGCATATATACCTTCTATAAGGGAAGATACGAGAACACATGTATGAAATGAATACATGTATGTGTACACTTGCATATATGTGTTTGTATTTACATTAAAAAAAAAACTTCAGAAGAGTAATTAGAATTGAATAACATTGGCTTTAATATCTGGGGAAAAGAGAAATGGAAATTAGGGAGGTGGAAGATAGATCTAGGAAAGAGCTTACTTACTGAATACTTCTGAAATATTCTGCTTTAAAATATTCCATGAAAATGTATCACCTACTCAAAAATATATTAAACATCAATTGGTGGTACAAATGACATTCCAGTCCTTTTGAGACTAAAACACCACCACCGATAAGGTCACATTTTATGCTATGAATCTTCTTCCTCTTCTTTTTAATACCGTACATACCCATATTAAACACACACACACACACACACACACACACGCCCACCCTCACACGTGCCTGGATTTAAATCAACAAATTAAAGAACAATCCTGGAGGAAAAAAAAATCCAAATTATTTTTAAAGAGCTCCACAAAGCCTTATTCCATATATTTTATTATTATTAATCCCATTAAGGTGAACTGCCATCTCCTACAGATGTTTAGACTTCACTAGTCCATGAACATCTCTGCCTCAATGGCGCAGGATCCTCTGTGGTGTCCAGCAGAGAGGCACGCTCACTGCTGCCATACAGATCAGCTCACCTTCATAGGTGCCGACTTCTAGAAGAGTCCCGCTCTGCTCGAGGTCCAAGAACTCCTTCACAGTCAGAAAGTTATAGTCCACGCCAGGCACCTCTCCTTCTCTGGGAGACCGGGTTGTGCCTGTGGCAGACAAGACAAAAGGCACAAGAAAACATCAGTCCACTGAAAGAGGAAGCGTCCCATCCAGGTGTAATTAAAATAACCAGTTCAGTAAGTACCTAAGCTGACAGACCCACCTACTGAGACAGGGAGCTGGCAAAGGTAATGTCTTTCTAGCAGAAAAGCATCCTGACTTCCATCCTTTCGTGCCTGGGCCCCTCAAATACCAGAAAGAGAAAACCAAACACAGCAAGGCAGCCCAGGGAGATTTTTATCACTGAAAAAAATGATGAATGCACTGAATGAAAAGGGTGAACTGTATTTTATACAGACAACATTCACAATCAGCAGCTTTTAGGGCTCCAGTAAATTCTAAAAACATTATCCACCTTAAGCTCAGAGCCTAAGGGGTTTATATTTTTATCACAGGCCTCGAAATTCTTGTGTTCTTCAATATATCCGGCAACTTCCAGTGTAATAAGCCCTTTGAAGAAAATGACACCCACTGCATAAACACATCACTAGAGAAATTCAATTGCCCAAGATCTGTGGCTGGATACCTCCCAGGGATCAAAATGTTGCTGTGTCTCCATGTAATTAATATGTTTGGCAAAAAGAGGCCACCCGTAAGTTCTGACAGGAGAAAAAGGACACTGCATTTGATAGAAAATTCTCCCCCGAATTAATCTCATCATGCATTCAAAGACTCATAAATATAACAATTCTTCTTATGAAATACCACAGACCCTCTAGAATATTTAAGTCACCCATCTGAGGTGCTGGGCGAAAGACCTATCATTCTAGCCCAGTCAACCTCAATCAAAAGTGTGAAAGGAGTTGGTTTACACTCAAACTAAAAAAAGAAAATAAATCATAAGCAATTTCGCAGTACATACTAGGAATCTATATTAAATGGTAGGGGAGATTAAAAAGAAATTAAAAAAGCAAAATTCATGATTTCTGCTCCAACATTCAAGTTAAGGGCATACAACCAACATGCGTTCATTCTGCAAGGCACAATTACTCACAGTGCTTTTAAGTCATTTTTTTAAAAAATATAATAATAAGCAAGACTTTCCCCCCTAGTCCTAATTCTAATTCTCCCTAAAAAGCAATTAAATAACCAACTGTATGTTGTCTCCAATGTTCATGGCAGAACACAGTCTCTGATTGCCTGCCCATTGGTATTTCCATGCATCTACAATGGATATCCAGAATTCTCTTCCATCAGAAACTCAACACTTCTTACATATTTTACTCAAACAAAACATTTTTAAACAAGTCCAATTTTTCTAATGTCTGAAATCTGAGTGTTACAAAGAGCTGCACATTATCCATAGTACCAATTATGTTACAAATGCTTGCTTGTCATGCTCAGCACACCAGGACTTTCTGGTGTAGAAGCCTGCTTGTGCAGTGTCCAAAAGTCTACACTTACACTGTTTCCTAAACTGTTTCCATTTCTTGCTTCCTTGGCAGACTATGACACCCTTGAGGTACTTTACAATGTTTAAATTTACATCTCGGGTGACAGGCATACAGTGGGTGCTCCAGAAGCATAAAGAGTCCCATATACTGCTGCTGAGGAGGTACACATAGAAGAGGAATGATGAATTCATGGTCTGTCTGGTTCCTGGAGCTTCTGCTGTTTCTCAGTTTCCTAATCTGTGAAATAAGGACAATAAACTACCTATACATTTGCTGCATGTATTGAATAAGACAAGGCTTTTAAAAAGCCTAGCTCAGTACCTGCTACCAGATACATAGTTTATGTTATTATAGAATGAAATGAGTTGGTATTATAGTTCAAATTATATACATAATTGAGCTTCCCTGGTGGCTCAGATGGTAAAGAATTTGATGCAATGCAGAAGACCCTGCTTTGATCCCTGGTTGGGAAAGATCCCCTGAGGAAGGGAATGGCAATACTCTCCAGTATTCTTGCCTAGAAAACTTGCCATGAACGAGAAGCTTGGTGAGCTATAGTTCATTGGGTTGCAAAGAGTCAGACATGACTGAGAGATTAACACTTCACTCTTTTCAAAGTGTCCAGTTGAGAAAAAAATCAAGGCATAGACAAAACAATAGGACGGAGGTGATAAGAAGCAATGAGATTTCTATTATGAATTGTGAACATTTTAAACAGCTGTAAGAGAGTACATAGGATAGATGTGTTCAAAGTACATCAACTCATCAGGCCATGCTAGGTTTCGATTTTAAAGACAGAAACCTCTGATGGAGTGTGTAAGAAAAACAGAAGAATATGACCTGGGCAAACGGGATGTGCTACTTTCAGACATCAAGAAGATACGGGAATGGTGTATGCTGCTGCTGCTGCTGCTAAGTCGCTTCTTCAGTCGTGTCCAACTCTGTGTGACCCCATAGATGGCAGCCCACCAGGCTCCCCCGTCCCTGGGATTCTCCAGGCAAGAACACTGGAGTGGGTTGCCATTTCCTTCTCCAAAGGTGTATAAGGAAAAAAAAATTAAGAGTTCACTTCTGAATATGTGAAAGCTTGAGATGCCTATCAGACACCTTGGATGTAGAGAGCTCTGGACAGCTGAATATGTAAATCTAAAAATCAGATGGGTGGTTGGGCCCTAAATTTGAGAGTTATCACTAAACCACTGGCATTTGAAGGCAAGAGAAAGAATCTAGAGGGAGAGACAGTATAGAAAAAGCAGTCAAGAAGTCTGACTTAAACACAAAAACTTTACAATTTTTGGAAACTGAGCAGAGGAAAAGATCCTCAGAGGAGATGAAGAGGCAGCTGTCAACAAAGCAGGAGCAGAGGAGGAGGGTGTGATGTCTCAGAGCCAAGTGCAAAAGCTGTTCAGCCGGCTATTTGGAAAACACGAACAGTCTGCATCATACTGGGAAATCCAGTGTAGGGCAAGAACAGAATCTCTTTGAAACTTGCTGTGAAAGAATCTGTCCTAAATATGTTTTATATGGCAACTCTCACACTCAAGTCTTCATACCAAAACTCTATTAACTAAATCCATCCCTCCCTTCCCAGCGCCCCCAAATGCGGGTAAATAAGTAAGACCAAACAGAAGATTTGTTTGTTTTTTTAAAGTCTTCCACACCAGACAATATTTGTTTTTTTTTTTTTTCTCCCTTTCTTATAATCATCTTATCTTTGACATTTCTTCCAGTAATGTTTTCTGAACCAATTTTTCACAGTAACTGTTGAGACAACACTAACCTCTGGGACTTAATTTCCTGAAAGGATTGAAAATAATCAAGAACTTGGGGGGAAATGGTACATTTTAGAGGAAAAATGAAAACACGCAGACACCATTTTCCCTTGGAAATAAATACGCTTAGAATGGTGTTTAAGCAGCGGGGGAAGGGGGTAGGGGAGGATTCATCTCCACCCACAAAACCTTCAGGGTTAACTACCCAGACAAAACCTTTCCTCTCTGCAGGCCAGCAGGAGCTTACTGGAGTTATCCTCTGAGCAACCGGCCCTGGGCCTGGGCCACGTGACCAGGCTCCCATTCAGAGATACCGGGGAGAAAGGGCCTGGGAGGGGACCCCGCCCTCTCTTTTCTTTCAGCAGAATGACAGGCTGCCTGCTGGACACACGCCTGGCAGATGGCATTTCAAAGGTTTTTCAGGAGCCATCTGGGGTGGGTACAATTATTACAAACCACACTTCTAACAAAGCCAGAAGGGTTACTTCCTGGCAGAAGAGAAGTAAAACAAATTCTACCATGTTTCTCAGGGACAACGTATTTAAAAAAAAAACAAAACACCAGGCTGACAAATGGAGGTTGCTTACAGCTTACTATACCGTCTTTTGTTGGTTCAGCTAGAAATCAGGGCAACAATATCTTGCAGCTACTATATTTGAACAAACAAACACAGAGCTCACCTCCTGGCCTTCCAAAAGAAAAAAGAGATAATCAAACACTAGGAAAAAAAGAGCAGCTTCCACTTATTTGATGCTTACCTATATCTTAGGTCAAGTATTCAACACCTAATCAATAGTGCTATAGTAATCTTTCTCAGAAACACAGAAGGATTGCTATTATGCTCACTTTACTGATAAGGAAGCTGATAACCAGAGAAGCAAAGTAACCTTCCCAAGGTCACATACAACTCAGTTGGGCGGAGCTATGATTTGAAAGTAGGCAATCTGACTTTAGTCATTTGAAATCACTGTTGTCCAGAAGAACTTTCTGCCTTGTGGGAAATGTTTCATAGAGGTAGATGTGAGACTATGATGGTAGCCACGAGCCACATCTGGTTATTATATTTTTATTAAATACATTTCAGGCGCACAGCATTGAAGTTCAACGTGTGTGCACATGTAGCTATTGATACGTGGCTAACGTGACAGAGGAACTGAATTGCAACTTTATCTAATGTTAATCACTTTGATTTAAAGAGGCACTCGTGGCTAGCGGCAACTGTATTGGCCAGTGCATTTCTAAACCAGCAGAGCATTTCCAGTATTGTGTTCACTACCATGCCCCCAAAGCACTTTAAGCTTCTGAAATAAAAATAAGAAACATATCAAATTGCTTGAGAAGGAAATGGCAACCCACTCCAGTATTCTTGTCTGGGAAATGCCATGGACACAGGAGCCTGGCAAACAACAGTCCACAGGGTCACAAAGAGTCAGACATGACTTACTGACTTAACAACAACAACCAAACTGCAGAATCTTGAACTCCAACAGGAAACTCATCATTTACAAACCTCTTATATGCTTTGAAAAATGACAGTCAAGCTTTCTGTTTTGTACTAAAAATTCTGTTTGGTTTCTTTTGGATATGGTATGTTGGGAAAAAAGTCTTCTTAGATATTCGTGCCATCATTTTTGGCAGCCAAAACAAAAACCGAAAGCAACAAGATCACAACAAAAGCAGTCCTCCAAAATACACACACACAAAGTGAGTTCCTGTGAATATAGGATAAGTAAATGAAATATGGTAGATTTTCCCTTTAGGGTTGTTTTTTTTTTTTGCTCCGTAAATAAGTACTAGTTAGATGTCCAAGCAGTTATGAGAAAGAATATCTATAATATACAGTTAAGTAACATAATGTACAAAAATAATCACTGCATTTTACTGAAAAAGAGAAAAGAAAGCCCTATGGGTGCTACATGTTTTCTGTGTTAATAAATAGTTAAATGGATGGAATAAATCCGTAACAGTGGTAACCAGAAGAGGGTCGGTGCAGAAATGGGAGGAGAAAAAAAAAACTGTTTCTTTACATCTCTCTGAGTTGTACCACTGTCCATGTAGTTAGTTGTTTTGGTATTTTATAAATCAAATAAAATAATTAAAATAATAATCCTGAAAGTCCTGATTCTTAGGCATCTTACTCAAACAACTTCAATATTAGCTTAATCATTGCAAGAACATGTCAAAGAATAGAGGCTCCAACTGAATCAACACACAATACATCCCAAGGTTTCCCACTTCATAGATAGCTAGCATCAAGGTCCTCAATACTTGCCTTTAGCTATGAATAGGTTGTGGTTGTTCAGTCTTATCTGACACTGCGACATAAAGTTAGGAAAAGGTGGCAATATTTTTCTCCCTGATTTTGGTTTTTAAATCTCAGACCATTCATCACTTACACAGAGTTTTTTTTTAAGTGTTAAAATTTAACAAGATTTGCACCAGAGAAGTGAATACTGCTGCTGCTGCTAAGTCACTTCAGTCGTGTCTGACTCTGTGTGACCCCACAGATGGCAGCCTACCAGGCTCTCTCGTCCCTGGGATTCTCCAGGCAAGAACACTGGAGTGGGTTGCCATTTCCTTCTCCAGTGCACGAAAGTGAAAAGTGAAAGTGAAGTCGCTCAGTCGTGTCCAACTCTTAGCAACCCCATAGACTGCAGCCCACCAGGCTCCTCCGTCCATGGGATTTTCCAGGCAATAGTACTGGAGTGGATCCTATCAGCCTTTTACGTACCAGATAAATGAATTTGACTATGCCCTGCTGACTGTCTCAGTATGAATTAGCAGTACCCACAAAAGTTTGCCTCCAAAGCTTGAGTGGCTGCCTGCTTCTTGGGCACACTGTATGGTTCATAAACTTTCAGTGTACCTGGCACGAGGGAATCTTGATGAGGAAATCAAAAAACTACCTTCCTTATCATCAAACTTCACAAACCACAGCTACATAGAATGAGATGGTTGGATAGCATCACCAAATCAATGGATACGAGTTTAAGCAAACTGAGAGATCGTGAAGGACAGGGAAGCCTGCTGTGCTGCAGTCCATGGGGTCGCAGAATCTCACACGACTGAGTGACTGAACAAATGGCTACAGAAACAAAACCAGATCTGGAGCTCATCTGCATTCTCTCCTTATTTCTAGAATTCCTCTTGAAACATCCAGTTCAAGGAGGAAAAAAATTTTAGAAATGAAACACTAATATGCTATTTCCTACTGCTAAGTGTTCCGAATACCATTAAGTTTCAAGGCAAGTCCTCACTTCAACTGGCCTCAAGGCCAGACTGCTAGTAGAGGGATCATTACTAAGAGTAAATTGTTAATACTCAATGGGATCATCTGATGTTAACTTCATCTGGGTTTTGCTTGTCCAAATGTAACGAGACTATCAAAAATCATAGTTACTCCATCTGCTTACAGGTTAAGGAAACAAGTCTTTATGTTGCTTGAACTTAGATATCCAAGATAGCCTCATAGTCTTTATTCTCTAGTTGCCAGAGATAAAGCAGAGTAGAACATGCTTTTTCCCCAGATTCACTCAGTTACCTACCTACCACTCACACAATTTCCCCCTGTGGCTCAGTGGAAAAAATCTGCGTGCAATGCACGAGCCACAGGTTCGATCCCTAGGTTGGAAAGATCCCCTTAGGGAGGGCATGGCTACCCAATCCAGTATTCTTGCCTGAAGAATCCCATGGACAGAGGAACCTTGCAGGCTACAGTCCCTGGGGTCACTAAGAGTTGAAAATGACTGAAGTGACTTGGCACGCACCCGTTTTTGCCATATCTTGAGATCAAAAGAAATGCTTAACTGCTATATACCTATTAGAATGGGCTTTAAAAAAAATCTTACAGTATCAGATGCTGGTGAAAACATGGAGCAACTGGAACTTTTTCATACATTGTTGGTAAGGATGCAAAATGGTACAGCCACTTGAAAAAGAGTTTGGCAGCTTGTTAAAAAGTTAAACACAAATCTACATAGGACCCCCAAATCACACTCCTAAATATTTACCCTCAATACATGAAAACTCACATTTACACAAAAACCTATATACAAATGTTTATAGCAGCTCTACATATAATCAGCCCAAAACAGAGAGACAACCTGAATGTGCTTCAATTGACAATTGGATACACAGTGCTAAGTCCTTACAATGAACTCAACAACAGTTTAAATGTACACAACATGGATTTTCCCCAAATACATTTCAATTAAGTGTAAGAAAAAAAGCCAGACTCAAAAGGCTAGATACTGCATATTCCAATTCAGTGATAGTCTATAAAAGGCAAAACTACAATAGAGATGGAGAATAAACCAGCTGTTGCCAGGTGTTTGGTTGACGTTGACTCCAACGGGGCAGCACCAGGGAATGGGAGGAGTGGAGAGAGTTTGAGAAGGCAGAACATTTCTATATCCTGATTGTGGTGGAAGGTGAAGGACAATGTACTTCTCAAACTACAGAACTGTACACGACAAAGAGCAGATTTTACTGTTATAAAACTTCAAAAAGGAAACTCTTAGCATTATCTACAATGAACAATCAGTTCCAGCCTGTCATAAACAACTAAAAATAAATACAACAAAAATAAAATTGGTTCATTTTCTCTAGAGTCTAAGGCTCTGAGCCTGAAGTCCACATTCTCTCATTACAAAGGGAGATTAACAAACATTAGAGACTTATTAGCACCAAACTGAGACTTTCTCCTTAACACAATTACAAGCATTTTATTTTTAATTACAGAGTCATATGCTCAGTATTAGATTAGATCTTTAAGTAGCATCAAGAACACTGCTAAAATCACCTCACTTCATCACTAAAGTCATGTTGGGAACCACTAGGACTAGTTCTCTACCAACCAGGAAAACCCAGGACAGACATTAAACCCTCTAGTTTTTAGGGTGGAAAACGGTAATTTCAGACTCCTACCCCATCACCTTACCCTCTAAAGAATTTAGGTTGCTCCATCTAAGTCTCAGTTTCCTCATCTACACTGAAGGTGGAAAAAATAAAACCATCAAAATTTAAAATAACAATTTTTAAGTACTAAAAATACCTGCACCTCTGGGCTTTGTGCAAGTTCAAAGGGAAACAGGTATGTGCCGCTACCATCACGGTGCCCAGCGGGGACAGAGTACCCGAAACCAACTAGCAGGTGATGAGCAGCTGACTTGGATTTGGCTAGCTTGGAAACTCGGAGGGGAGTTTCATCAACAGTCTTGGAGATATGTCCAAGGAGAAAAACCTCTCTGCATATGATTTAAATACATTACATATTATTTTGTTCTCCTGCTAGATATTCTCACAGGCAAACCTGCGTCATTTCTGGCCCTCAGTTAATGCAAACTTCGTTACCCCGGCTAGGAGATCATCTGCCTATTTACCATGTCACCCCATCTATTTCATTTCAACATAGAAATGAAAGGAAGGTATGTCCTACAACTAAGCAATCTTTATGTTTTTAAAAAATGGAACGAAGGTATGTCCTACAATTAAGTGATCTTTATGTTTTTTAAAAATGGAAGGAAGATATGTCCTACAGCTAAGCGATCTTTATGTTTTTACCCTGTAGGGATGAGTCCTAACTCTTTGGCTCCAATTCATGAATGCTCATGTCCTCTTGTCACCATCCCAGAAATACAAATCTTGTAGCATGTGCCATAACAAACATTTTTCTGTGAGTACATGCCCTTTTCTAGGGAGTCTGACCAACCACAAGGGGGTAAATCCCTTTCCTCCCCAAACAGAGGTTTAGAAACAATGTATCTACTAATACTGACCACAAAGCCTTGCATGTCTAATAGGCTCAAAACACTAGGACTTTTCTATGGCGCCTTAATCATGGCTTTAGGCACCCAAATGTGGAGCCCCTTGAACAGCTAGTGTGTGTTTCTTTCTGGATAAAAAGCACTTGCTTTTACTGAAGCTTTTGTACTACCAGGGCTGCCAGTGAACAGAAGGCAGGAACAGAGAACTGAGGACAGAAGACCAATAGACCTTTTCTCCTAAGAGAATGTGTTTATGTTTAAAATCAAGCCATCAACAGATGAATGGCTAAAGAAAATGTGGTATATGTACATAAAATGGAATACTACTCAGCCATAAAAAGGAATGAAGTAATGCCATTTGTAGGAACAAGGATGGACCTAGACATTCTCCAGTGGAGTAAATCAGACAGAGAAAGACAAATATCACATGATCTCTCTCACATGTGGGACCTAAAAACATTATACAAATAAATGTATTTGTAAATTAATTCAGAGACATAGAAAACAAACTTATGATTACCA
This sequence comes from Aepyceros melampus, assembly GCA_006408695.1. Taxonomy (NCBI): domain Eukaryota; kingdom Metazoa; phylum Chordata; class Mammalia; order Artiodactyla; family Bovidae; genus Aepyceros; species Aepyceros melampus. The sequence continues at coordinate 219,686 of SJXQ01004897.1, read as the reverse complement.
AAGGGGAATTGGGGTGAGGGAAGAGATAAATTAGGAATCTGAGATTAACATTTACATATTACTATATATAAAGCAGATAAAACAAGGACCTACTGTATAGCAAAGGGAACTCTATATTCAATGTCTTACAATATCCTATAACAGGGAAGAATCTGATAAAGAATACATACATACACACACATACTCACAGATATATATATGTGTAATGAAATCACTTTGCTGTATACCTAAACATTGTAAATCAACTATACCTCAATTTGTAATAATTAGGAAAAAAACAAAATGTTTAAAACTAGTCCCTTGCTTGTGTCCTTGTGTCCTTTTAAATCCACTTAATGGTCAAATAAAAGCAACACTATATTTATTATTATTGTCCCCACTTCACAGGTGACAGAATGGTCACACAGAGATGAGGTGACTTGCCAAAAATTACACAGTTGGTAAGTGGCAGAGCCAGGATTTGAGCCCGAGACTTTATTTACACACGGCAGCAAAAGCCCCTGTATATGGAGAAAGCATTGGGTACAGGAACAAACTAGTGTGAGGAGGGGACAGCTTAGTTTTCATAGCTCTTCATCTTTGTCCTCATCAAACAAAAGGAAGGGGTGCTGATGGAGTTAAGCCGGGGGGAGAATGCTCAGCCCCACCCCCTATGACTTCCTTAATCCAAAACCTGAGCTCCCAGGAAATATGTTTTACTACTTCTTAATCAGAATAATGAGGTAATTCAGGCCAGAATCACTGAATAGGAAAGTCAAGCAATGACTTGAACATGCATATTAACCATTCTTCCTCTTTGATGCGGGGGAGAGAGGCAAATACAGTCATGGAAATCCTGCATTCATTAAAAACAGGAAAGGGAAAATTTTCAAGCTGTCACAGATTCATTGCAAACATTCAGCATTCAGGCAATGAATGAAAAGAATTTCCAACACTCCATACATGCTTATCAAAAATCAACTTTGGGGGGATTATCTTGAGGAATTTTTTTGTTCAGAAAGGAATTCTGAAAATCAGTAATGCCATAGTTTAGTACTAAAGGCTGTCTACGATAAGAAGGGATTAGATCAGATAGACTCTCAGTATTATGACAGTTTACACATTTTACTTTCTCTGAATTAATGACAGCAATTGTTTGTATAAAATGGAATGAACCAATGCCAATGATTTCAACCAGGTAATTTCAAAAGCATGTGAAAGAAAATGGTTATTTTGGTGAAAAGCTATAATTAATGGAGAATGTCAAGTTTTCACAAATTAGGTGACTGCAAGCCAATGCTAAATGCTGCTAATCTCTGGCAGCTTTCTTTCTTTAGTTTATAAAAAAAAAATAATCAAGATTGACTGCCAATGGGTAGATGGTTTCTTTCAAGGGTGAAAAGAATGTCCTGAAATTAGATAGCTGGTTTCACAGTTTTAGGAATATAATAAAAATGCTGACTTTTATGGAGTAAACACTGTCAATAACATTGTTAAAAATAATACTACACTACAGATATGCAGAGATAAACAGAAGGTAGTCTCTGCCTCCAAGGATATGAGTATTCAGTAGAGGAGTTAACATTTCTGTGATAATATGTGCATGGCATATATTTCTTCTTCAACAGTAACCTGCTTTCATTAGTCCTCCCAATATATGAATCACATGTAAGTGTGAGATCAGAAATCAGAAATTATTGACCATGTTATGTTACATCTTCCTAAAAACTGCAGGGGTCTGGAATTCTCCCAGAACAGCCCTAGAGAGACAGAAACTGTTACAAGATCTAAAATCAGACTTGGTGAGTTCAAACTCCAGCTCTGATATTGACAAACTGTGTAACCATAGCCAAGTTAATCATTTTGGGCCATGGTTTCCTCATCTCCAAAATGGGAATAATAATACCTGTCTCATAAACTTGTGCAAGGATTAAGACAATACATATAACCTGCTAGGTCTGGTCATAATTCGCATTCAATGAACATTGACTATAACAACAAAAGCATCATCACCATCACCACCACAACTCCCTCTTCTCTCTTTCCAACCATTTCCCTTTAAAAGTAAAGAAAGTAACTACTGCCCCTTCATTATATAGCTATATTGGAACACAGTTCTGTATATAATCTGTGCCTAATTTAATTATCCCAAGAGTGGCATTCTTTTCCCACAAGTTTCACATCACACAAAATTTTCTATTTTTAATTATCATTTGTCAAAAGCTCTCACACAAAAGCACACAACTCCCAGTCACATCTTTGTGGACTGTATTTTGCTAAGAAATCATAAAGTCAACTTGTTCTGTAAATACCATAATTTTAAATGATTATTGTCATTAAGTACTAGCATATATCTATAGATAGATGCCTATTTGCTAAAATAGAGTGTGTCTGAATGTGAGGCCCTCAAGTCCCATAATTTCATGTTACATGCTATTCTTCATACAATTAACTCCTTCCCATGCAAAGGGTAAATATAGACTTACTAAAGAAATACCATAAACCTGGATATAAAGAAAGAAAACAATTTATATCTAACACCAACAGAGAACAGTTAAAAGAGCAAGTCAAGATGGACATAAGAAAAAAAGAGTTTGCATTAATTTAATTAATAACTGGTTCTCAGTTTACCTAGGCATGACAATGCTTAAAGCCTTCTCAAGTATTCAGAGTAACAGTCATCACCGTGTAAATTTTACTTCGGCTCTTGTCAAGTGTATAACTGTTATGTCAAAGAAAACAAAAGGAAATAGTGTGTGACACACAATATGAGATGCTAAAAGAATAAAGCAGTTTGGTACATTAAGCATATACCAAAGACATACATATTATGGTACTGTTTATGTGTTTCCTTACTTACACAACAGAGTATGGCCTTTATAATAAAGGAAAACATGATGTGAACAGTAAAATTTCTAGGATTATGTTTCCAAAGTGTTAAAACTGAGCAAAAAGCATAAAAACTGAGTATTTCTATTTTTTAGCATGTCCTTCTCTGCCTTTTAAATGTCCCTTAATACTACCCTTCACCTTGAGAAGACTATATTAGCACTCAAAACTCTAATATTCAGAAAGTGTCTTATGAGCCAAGTCCGAGAAATATGAACATGTGACCATCACATAAGGATGCAATCCCAGGCAGCTGAATTCACTCCTGGGACTCTGCCATTGTTCATAAGCTACTTGTGCTTTTCCCCATAAATGATGACATAAGCAGATTCCCAGAAAACTGAATTACCGCCTTGACTTCCTCCACCCTGGGACCATACATTACCTTATCTAATTCTTGCCAACTGCCTCTCCAACTCTAAGTCACATTCCAAAAAAATATGGACTGGGAACAACTGCAAAATGATGTAGATCCAGCTGATGAACAGTTATTGCCCTTCTTTTGCTTAATTCATTTCTCAATGAGCAATTATAGTCTCACATTATGCAGTACTTCTCTTGTCACAGCGCTGGGTCGTTTTATGTTATAGACTACACTTCCTAGATAGATGACTCATATAAATTATTATTTTTCACTCTGCCTGGTAAGCCAAATGAAGTATCTTTCAGAGTTGAAATTAAACACGAATTATTAACGCTTCTAAACATTTGCTAGGAAAAATGCAGACAGTAATGAACAGAAGCCTGGTTCATATGATATCACCTACACTGACTTTTAAAGGAATGATTTCATTAGAATAATGTATGAGATAGCAAAGGTATTATTAGGAAGTGAGTGGCCAGTTTTGAATACGTAAAATCAAGTAGAAATGTTACTGTGAGTTACTTATAATAATTACTACATAAAACTCTAAATTATTCTATGCTTTCTAATAGAAATTGGCCCTTTTCAAAGAAACCTTATTTCAGAAATGTCAGGTGAGTGAAAGAGCTGCCTTCAAAAACAGCCACATCATTTTCAGTCCACAGGCTTCTCCTTAACCCAAGAAAGCAAATTATGCCCGTGTCCTTAACACAAACTAGACCTAATATGTGTCCAGATAAAATCAGGTCAAGGATCAAATCAATGACTATTAAAGACAGAATTTTATAAACCAATTCATTAAACGGCAATGACATCTTAGCTCTGACATATGAGCAATCTATCTTTAGAAAAAAATCTAGTGGTTTCATTTGTTTTTGGTTTATTTCACACCTAGTAATTAAATGTCATATTGCACAATGCTTCCTGGTCCTCACTCTTGAGTTTCACCTAATTCATCAGCCCTACTGACAGCGCCTGCTGATCCGGCGCAAGAAGGGAGCGGCAAACTTTACTTCCTTGATCTGGCAGCATGGGCACCACTGGCATTAGCTCCCTGTCAGCAGGTGAAGACCTGAGGACCTGACAAATGATCCCGGAACTGCTACAAGGAGTCCTCACCAGATACCTGCCTCTTAACCTCTTTACCCAGCACTTACACTTTCATTCTCTAGGAAACCCACATTTATGCCCAGAGGGAGCAAAGAGTCAACATCTTCAATAAATCAAAAAAGCATGAAAACTGAGTTTTATCCAAAAGCTACCACCACGGCCTTCCACAGATTTGGTTTCACACAACAAAACAAACAGAAAAAAAGGTATAGGTATTTGTCTGAGCCAGCTGGGAAATCCAGAAAGCTTATTTTACTCTCAACATGCCATACATGTTACATCTGAAAGGAGTAATAGAGACTAAAGCGATTCATTTTTAAAGTTAGGGACTTTTCACCAATCTGTATAGAAGATTTTTGTTTTACATATGTAAAACAGGAAATGAGACATTTAAAAGGGAAGAGTGCTTTCCTAAACCTTTAAATGAGCAACAACTAAGGCCAGTGAATGACATTTACAACAAAATAAATGTGATATAGGACATTCACAAAATAGGGCCTGATCAGAATTGAGGTAGAAGCGGCTAGCTTAAAAATTAATAACTTTTACTCTCTTATTTCTCTCTTCAGAGATAAGATTCTTCATCTCTTCAGAGATAAAAAGTACATGCTCTAGAATATGTCAAACCCATAAAAAGCATAAAGAAAACAAGTCTCTCCACCATCTGGAAAGGAACATGTCAATCTGTCAATATTTAAGGACCTTAAGTCCCCAGTCACGACTGAGTCCTGGCATTTGGAGGTAAATTCTCAGTCATCAGAATCATCCCTAACTACTGCAGCCTCCATTGCAATCAGTGTAATGACCGTGGCCAATACCGGACAAAGAGAAAGAACTAGTTTCTGTTTTTCCAACCACACCAGCACACCTGCCACTGTAATGCTTCAATGACACACATTCTAAACTGTGAGGGAGGACACATCGCAGTTTCCTGCAGGAAGCAGCACTGACTGACGCACAACTCAGCAACCTTTCCATGGAGTATAAAGTGCAAGTGCAAGTGAAAGTGAAGTCGCTCAGTCGTGTCCGACTCTTTGCGACCCATGGACTGCAGCCCACCAAGCTCTTCCATCCATGGGATTCTCCAGGCAAGAATACTGGAGTGGGTTGCCATTATGGAGTATAGGGGTTGGAATTCTAAACATTCCAAAACTGACCAAAAGCAATTGCTTGTCCTGGGCTCCAGGCTCTGATCATGAAAGAAGTTTCAGAGCAGTAGCAGTCATGATCAAGAACAAAAGAAAGAGAAGCACCAGCACTAGTCACAGCAGGTGTTAAAATAATAATCACTTCAGTTCAGTTGCCTCGTCCTGTCCACTCTTTGGGACCCCATGGACAGCAGCACACCAGGCTTCCCTGTCCTTCACTATTGCCAGGAGTTTGCTCAAACTCATGTCCACTGAGTCGGTGATGCCATCCAACCAGCTCATCCTCTGTCATCCCCTTCTCCTCCTGCCTTCAATCCCTCCCAGCATCAGGGTCTTTTCCTATAAGTCACTTCTTCACATCAGGTGGCCAAAGTCCTGGAGCTTCAGGTTCAGCATCAGTCCTTCCAAACTTTAGAATTCACTGGTCTGATTTCCTGAGAAGCATCCATTATTTGGCCCTCAGCTTTGTTTACGGTCCAACTCTCACATTCATACATGACTACTGGAAAAACCAAAGCTTTGATTAGATGGAACCTGTCGGTAGATTCTCTACTTTTTTAGTATGATGTCTAGGTTGATCATAGCTTTTCTTTCAAGGAGTACGTGTCTTTTACTTTCATGGCTGCAGTTATCATCTGCTGTGATTTTGGAGCCCAAGAAAATAAAGTCTCTCACTGTTTCCATTGCTTCCCATCTATTTGCCATGAAGTGATGGGACTGGATGCCATGACCTTTGTTTTTGTAATGTTGAGTTTTAAGCCAATTTTTTCACTTTCCTCTTTCACTTTCATCAAGAGGTTCTTCAGTTCCTCTTTGCTTTCTGCCATAAGGGTGGTATCATCTGCATAGCTGAAGTTATTGATGTTTTTCCCAGCAATCTTGATTCCAGCGTGTGCTTCAACCAGACTGGCTTTCACACGATATAAGTTAAATAAGTTAGTTAAATAACTGAATTTGTTTAGTTAAATAAATAGCTAATTTATTAAAGTTAAATAAGCAAGGTGACAATATACAGCCTTGACATACTCCTTCCGATTTGAAACCAGTCTATTGTTCCAAGTCTAGTTCTAACTGTTGCTTATTGTGAACCACATATTTGAAGGCTTTGGCATAATCAATAAAGCAGAAGTAGATGCTTTTCTGGAACTCTCTTGCTTTTTTGATGACCCAGTGGATGTTGGCAATTTGATCCTGGTTCCTCTTCCTTTTCTAAATCCCTTTAAAATAGTCCCTCTTTATACCAGGAGGATACCTTTCAACAACCTCAGTGGACACTTAAAACTACAGATAATACAGAATCCATATATATATATATATATATATATATATATATATATATATAAAACCTTACTGTTTACTCTTTGCATAACACTGAGCTTTCCTTTAGCTTTTTCAGACCCTACATTACTAGATTCTCTCTGCTGAAATACCTAGTATTACTTCTGTCTTCCTGACTTGACCCGGCTGAATATACTGTAAAATATTACAATAATTTTAATTTTAGATTACAAAGAAAATTTTAAAATATCTTCTCACAGTGGAATGTAAAATCCATGAGAATAGAGGGGTCTTCTGTCCTGTTAAAGCTGAATCCCTAATGCCTGGAAAAACATCAGTCAGTGAGTTCAGTCGCTCAGTCATGTCCGACTCTTTGTGACCCCATGAATCACAGCACGCCAGGCCTCCCTGTCCATCACCAACTCCCGGGGTTCACTCAAACTCATGTCTATTGAGTCGGTGATGCCATCCAGCCCTCTCATCCTCTGTTGTCCCCTTCTCCTCCTGCCCCCAATCCCTCCCAGCATCAGAGTCTTTTCCAATGAGTCAATTCTTCGCATGAGGTGGCCAAAGTTTTGGAGTTTCAGCTTCAGCATTAGTCCTTCCAATGAACACTCAGGGCTGATCTCCTTTAGAATGGACTCGTTGGATCTCCTTGCAGTCCAAGGGACTCTCAAGAGTCTTCTCCAACACCACAGTTCAAAACCATCAATTCTTCGGTGCTTAGCTTTCTTCACAGTCCAGCTCTCACATCCATACATGATCACTGGAAAAACCATAGCTTTGACTAGATGAACCTTTCTTGGCAAAGTAATGTCTCTGCTTTTGAATATGCTATCTAGGTTGGTCATAACTTTCCTTCCAAGGAGTAAGCGTTTTTTAATTTCATGGCTGCAATCACCATCTGCAGTGATTTTGGAGCCTAAAAAATAAAGAGAGCTTTCCTTTAGCTTTTTCAGACCCTACATTACTAGATTCTCTCTGCTGAAATACCTAGTATTACTTCTGTCTTCCTGACTTGACCCGGCTGAATATACTGTAAAATATTACAATAATTTTAATTTTAGATTACAAAGAAAATTTTAAAATATCTTCTCACAGTGGAATGTAAAATCCATGAGAATAGAGGGGTCTTCTGTCCTGTTAAAGCTGAATCCCTAATGCCTGGAAAAACATCAGTCAGTGAGTTCAGTCGCTCAGTCATGTCCGACTCTTTGTGACCCCATGAATCACAGCACGCCAGGCCTCCCTGTCCATCACCAACTCCCGGGGTTCACTCAAACTCATGTCTATTGAGTCGGTGATGCCATCCAGCCCTCTCATCCTCTGTTGTCCCCTTCTCCTCCTGCCCCCAATCCCTCCCAGCATCAGAGTCTTTTCCAATGAGTCAATTCTTCGCATGAGGTGGCCAAATTTTGGAGTTTCAGCTTCAGCATTAGTCCTTCCAATGAACACTCAGGGCTGATCTCCTTTAGAATGGACTCGTTGGATCTCCTTGCAGTCCAAGGGACTCTCAAGAGTCTTCTCCAACACCACAGTTCAAAACCATCAATTCTTCGGTGCTTAGCTTTCTTCACAGTCCAGCTCTCACATCCATACATGATCACTGGAAAAACCATAGCTTTGACTAGATGAACCTTTCTTGGCAAAGTAATGTCTCTGCTTTTGAATATGCTATCTAGGTTGGTCATAACTTTCCTTCCAAGGAGTAAGCGTTTTTTAATTTCATGGCTGCAATCACCATCTGCAGTGATTTTGGAGCCTAAAAAATAAAGTCTGACACGGTTTCCACTGTTTCCCCATCTATTTGCCATGAAGTGATGAGACCGGATGCCATGATCTTCATTTTCTGAATGTTGAGCTTTAAGCCAACTTTTTCACTCTCCTCTTTCACTTTCATCAAGAAGCTCTTTAGTTCCTCTTCACTTTCTGCCATAAAGGTGGTGTCATCTGCATATCTGAGGTTATTTTCTCCCAGCAGTCTTGATTCCAGCTTGTGCCTCATCCAGCCCAGCGTTTCTCATGATGTACTCTGCATAGAAGTTAAATAAGCAGGGTGACAACATACAGCCTTGATGTCCTCCTTTTCCTATTTGGAACCAGTCTCTTGTTCCATGTCCAGTTCTAACTTTTGCTTCCTGACCTGCATATAGGTTTCTCAAGAGGCAGGTCAGGTGGTCTGGTATTCCCATCTCTTTCAGAATTTTCCACAGTTTGTTGTGATCCACAGTCTAAGGCTTTAGCATAGTCAAAGTTCTTGCCTTGAGAACCCCATGAACAGCATGAAAAGGCAAAATAATAGGATACTGAAAGAGGAACTCCCCAGGTCAGTAGGTACCCAATACACTACTGAAGATCAGTGGAGAAATAACCCCAGAAAGAATGAAGGGATGGAGCCAAAGCAAAAACAATAGCCAGTTGTGGATGTGACTGGTATGGAAGAAAGGTCTGATGCTGTAAGGAACAATATTGCATAGGAACCTGGAATGTCAGGTCCATGAATCAAGGCAAATTGGAAGTGGTCAAACAGGAGATGGCAAGAGTGAACATCGACATTCTAGGAATCAGCGAACTAAAACGGTAAAATGGACTGGAATGGGTGAATTTAATTAAGATGACCATTTATCTACTACTGCGCACAGGAATCCCTCAGAAGAAATGGAGTAGCCATCATAGTCAACAAGAGACCGAAATGCAGTACTTGGATGCAATCTCAAAAACGACAGAATGATCTCTGTTCATCTCCAAGGCAAATCATTCAAGATCACAGTAATCCAAGTCTATGCCCCAACCTGTAACGCTAAAGAAGCTGAAGTCGAACAGTTCTATGAAGACCTACAAGACCTTTTAGAACTAACACCCAAAAAAGATGTCCTTTCATTATAGTAGACTGGAATGCAAAAGTAGGAAGTCAAGAATCACCTGGGGTAACAGGCAAGTTTGGTCTTGGAATACGGAATGAAGCAGGGCAAGGTTAATAGAGTTTTGCCAAGAAAATGCACTGGTCATAGCAAACACCCTCTTCCAACAACACAAGAAAAGACTCTACACATGGACATTACCAGATGGTCAACACCAAAATCAAATTGATTACATTCTTTGCAGCGAAAGATGGAGAAGCTCTATACAGTCAGCAAAAACAAGACCAGGAGCTGACTGTGGCTCACATCATGAACTGCTTATTGCCAAATTCAGACTTAAATTGAATAAAGTAGGAAAAACCACTAGACCATTCAGGTATGACCTAAGTCAAATATGGCACATGGTAGGTGCTAAATTCACATTAGTTGAATAAACATATCCCTCTGGTTGGTAGCTTAAAACTAACCAAAAGCCACTGTCTACATTTCAGCCTAAAGACCTCCTTATACTCAATATCTGTCTATATCTAAAGCAAATCCTGCCTAATTCCTTCACAGACCACTGCCTAGCTTTCACAGTGCTTTTTGGAATCTGTATGACTGTGTATATGTACAATTATTTACTGTCTTTCTCTTTCCTCATGATGTTAACACTGTAAGGATAGGGCTATGCCTGTCCCACTATATCCTCAGTGACTAGCACAGCCTGGGCATGCAGTAGTTGTACAAGTATTTATTGAAAGAAAGGTACATTGGGGCTTAGAAACCTTCACAAGATGACAATCTCCAAGAATGTTTACAAAAAGAAAAAGTAGGAGGAGACTGGAATAAACTGAGATTTCATTGTGGATCTCCTCGATAAGACTTGAAATTCCAAATGGCTGTTGTTAAACCAGATTTAATCCCACAGCATTATGAGACACAAAGTTATACTCATAAATTAAAATACTTCATAAACATTAATGCCACGAAAAATTTAAATCTGTGTTGAAATCAAGTTCCTCTGTGCATCTGAAAAATAGTCACTGAACACCTACCACATGCCAAGTATTCAAATTACTGGGATCCAGCAACAAAATAAACCAAAGTCTCTGTCCTCATGGAGATTATATTCTAATGGGTGGAGATAACACAATAAATAAGTTAATAAATACGTCACGTGACACTCAGTGTAACGGAGAAAAAGTAGAATAAGAGTGAAAGGAAATTCTAGATGGTGAAGTGGAATTCAATCTTCTCTGGTTAGCAGATGCCTCACCAAGAAGGTAAAATGCACAGAGGTCTAGAGGAAAGGAAGATGGGAGTGATATAAAAAACCAGAAAGAGTATTCTAGGCATACACAGTGTGCAACACCAAATACAAATGCCCTGAGGCAGGAACATGCTTGGCGTTTGAATGAGAACATGAAACAGAGACAGTCAAACATTAGAGCAGAGAGGATAAAGATCTGATAACACAAGGAGATGCAGGCCCCCATGAGGACTTTGTTTATTACTTCAAATAAGAAGGGAAGCAGTTACAGGGTTTTCACCAGAGCAGGGTCAAGAGGTTTTACAGACTGATTTTAAGTAGGTCACTCTGTCTACTGGGTTGAGAACAAACTCCATGCTGGACTAGATAGGAAGAGGAACAATAGTTAAGAGGATATTATAGAAACTGAAGTAACAGATTGTGAGAATGGAAAAGAGCTACTAATCCTGCCCTTAAAATACGGTGTCCAACTCTACTCCTCTTGAATTTGAATCTGCTTATTAACTTGCTAGGGTTTCCCTGGTGGCTCAGCTGGTAAAGAATCTGCCTGCAATGCAGGGGACCTAGCTTTGATCCCTGTGTCAGGACAATCCCCTGGTGAAAGAAACAGCAACCCACTCCAGTATTCTTGCCTGGGAAATCCCATGGACAGAGGAGCCGGACGGGCTACAGTCCATGGGGTCACAAAGAGTCAGACATGACTGAGCGACTAAACCACCACCAATAACTTGCCTGGCCAAGAGAATATAAAGAAAGTGACGCTGCGCTATTACTGAGCCCAGTCAAAAGAACTCTTGTAGCTTGTGATGTGGCCACTTGCTAATAGGCTTTTGTAATACAGCAGCCATGCTAGGAGGGAGCTAGACAGACCAACAGAGAGGAACCGAAGTTCCCATCCAACAGTCCCGGCTGGGCTCCCAGTCAACAGCCCACACAACTCTGCAGCTACAAGAAGAAAACCCTCTAACTGCACTTGAACCACCCAGCCTAACCTTAGTGAAGACACCCCACTGAGACTGAGGCTAACTGCAGATTCACAACCAAGATAAATGCTTGCTATTGTTTTTAAGCCACTAAATTTTGGAGTGATGGAGTGACTTGTGACACGGCAGTGGTTAACAAACAATTCACTGGGCATTGGATCAGCCATAAGGGAAAGAAAAAGTTCCAAAGCACTTATGTGGGAGATATTACATTAATACAGTTAAGAACTTGAGTTTTGGAGTCAGAAAGATTTGTATTTAAACTAGGTAAGCTGCTTAACACGTGACCCAAGGCAAATTCATTGGTTTTTCTGAACTTCAGTTTCCGTGTCTGTAAATGAGATTAATAATAGGGCCTAGTTTCTAAAAATATGGTGAGGTTACATTGAGATAATGTACATAAAAACTCAGCCAGTGCCTGACACATGATGAGTGTTCTTTCCAAAAAAAAAACAGTATGCTAGCAAAAGAATTGCTTTTCACCTTTTTAAAAAATGGCATTATCATGGAACATTTTCTAAATGGAAACTTGTGTGGCACGACTCCCTGATTTCCATTACATTAAGAGCTGAACTACAAAAAGAATCAGTCCCAGGGGAATCAGCAATCACAGTTGACTACCCATCTTCTAAGCGTGAACAGTGTTTATTAAGATGTCTTATTTGTCTTATTATGATCTGTCAAACTTCCTTTCAGAAGCCTCTTGTGACTGACGAAGCATGGTGGTAACAGAAGCTAACTAAATACCTCAGCATAATAACCCTTACCAAAATTTAAGACCACCAAATCTATTTCAGCAAAGTTTTAGCCAACCCAGGGGAGGGCAAACCATCATGACACCAACTTATGAGATTTTGTAAGTTCATAAAAGAAAGAGAAAGATTTTATCATTCTATCCAGAATCTCGCTGCTGATGATTAGTGCAAACTCCACCATAAATCCCAAGATGTGCACTATAACATTCATCACAAACAGTGGAAGAGACTTTAAAGAGAAGCATCACTTTATCACTTTATTAACCTGGGCTTGATAACAGATCACTGTTTGAGACTCACATTCCATTTCCACTTTATCACAGAGATTACACTGAAGAGAGAGTCGCTTTTAACAGTACAAGTCTTTCCGTGGCATTTAGCCATAAGCAAGAAGATTCTGACCTAACAACTATAACAAAACAGAAAAACCTATTGTCATATATCTCCACATTAAACAATCAGCCTTCAAGATACATCACTGGAAGGACATTAGAAACGAATATTCCTTAAAAAACATCAGCAGCCCATGATTTAGGAGCAAGTATGACAGACATCCTATCATTTTGCCTTTTCAGGGAGGCCTGGCGTGCTGCGATTCATGGGGTACCAAAGAGTTGGACATGACTGAGCGACTGAACTCAACTGAACTGATGTCAGACATTTAGAACTACTTAATAAATATTTAAATATGCATGCTGATGCGCCATTAGTTTGTGAAATATAAACTTCAGAAAATATTGACATGAGGCCTGTACTACTTACCGAGTAAATACAAAGAACAATGAATAATCATGAATGATGAAAATTCACTGTTTTAATGTAAATATACATACCTGAGTTCCTGAGTGATTTAGTTTCCTATTTGGTGGTTGTTAGATTATGATAAACATTATACCTCTTACCATATGTTAAAGAGTAATTCAAGGCATAAGAGCTTTATGAAGACTCAAGTTATCATTTTAAACTTCCAAATGGTGAAATGCATTAGAAAGTCATTACAAACTAACAGTTCTAAAACTTTTCATTTTTACAGAGAAGTCACCATTTATCTGCTAAAGCACAAACCAAAGGTTTGTTGTTTAAAAAGACTTTTGGGGAATTCTCTGGTGGTCCACTGCTTAGGACTCTGCTTTCATTGCCGAGAATCCAGGTTCAACCCCTGATTTGGGAACTAAGATCCCATAAATGGTGGGGTGTAGCCAAAGCAAAAAAAACAAAAACAAAAAACTTGCAAATGCTATTAACCTTACGCTTTAGTTCAACAGGGTTCAATTTACTGGGGATGTGTTTCTCTACAATCTCCAGTGTTCTTCTTTACAACTACCCTAGCTTAAGTTAGCAATGGGTTCCTGATTACCTTAACTGCTATAGAGAGGTAGCAATCAAGAGAACACACTATCACAGAAAAAGGAAAAACCAGTTTCATTCCTCATTGAATACTGAATATTTCATTCAATATCCTCCATTAAGAACAATGCTTTCTCCCACAGCATAGCCTAATGTTAACAGATTTTCAGCCATAAAGAAATCTAAGTCAAATGATTTTGGAAAGCACCAGGTTTAATCCAATTCAACAGAATTCTTTACTGCAAGACTTCTTTCTGTTTACCTAACTCTTTCTTCAGTGGGCATTTCACAGGACTAGTATTCATTGACACACACGTTGAGAAATACTAACAGAAGCAGGCAAAATTGAGTACCACTGTCCTTAACTTCCTATGAAGCTTACTCATGGTTTTAGAAGATCTCAGTATGAAGAAATGACTCCTCTTCTACCACGTAAAGCTAAATTGAAGATAAAAATCTGACAACAATTACTTATACAGATTATAGCTTCTAGTCTCAGGAGACAAGAACAGCACATTCAAATGTAATTATATCATTCACCTGTTTGAAGCTTCCCAAAGTCTACAAACCTAAAACTCAATTTCTGTAGAGTTCCTGGAAACTTCCCATGACTGGCTCGAGCTCTCTCCTCTGGTCATATCCATCGGCGCTGAGCACTCAGGTTCTCAGTTTTGTCGCTTCTGGTGCCCTGTAACCCTCCCCTCCCAAGCAATTGCTCCAAAGGCAGAGCAGTCTTGGCTAATTTCTGAATGTGGCACCTACTGTAACTGTCTACACTTGGAAACCCCAAGCTTGCTGTTTCCCTCTCACACAACACTTACTCTACCAATCCCTACTGTACCCCACATGTTCCTCCAGTGTAATTCTCAGTGCAGATATCAATTCTTCCAGGAAACCTAGCCTGATACACAAAGACTGGCCTGGGTATCATTACTGTGGATTCTCATGGTATCCGGTCCTTGGCCACACCACAGCCACTTACTACTCTCCAGTCAAAGAACTCGGCTGTTTCCTCAACCAGCATGTCCATCCCCCATGTAGTGTTTTGCACACATGCCATGTGTACTAAGGAGTCTTTTATACCGCAATCAATCAATAAAGCACAAGTAGTTGCTCAGAAGGTATGCTAGCCCGTAAGAATCACTAAACAAACTGTTTTTGAACCACTGTATCCCTGCCATTTAATCTCAAGAGGAGAAAATTCTACTTCAGATGCTAGGAATGCTGAATGAGACAATGTTCTAGTCTACACACTATAAAGGTCCAAGAGAACATTACAGGGCAATCATTATAAATGTCACCTGATGTGAGCAAGCTTCATGAGTGACATCAGAAAAAAAGAGACGGAGGGGAAAAAAAAAGAAATACAAAGAGGGAAAAGCAAGGGAGAGCACTCCTGCTACTCCATTTACATGAACTTCTGTCTCTGAGTAACCAGGAAATGAAAGGCTGCTCTCTCAGTGGTCTCTGCTTCCCGTGCATCTCAAAGCAAGCATGCTGCCCCATGGTGAAGTTAGACACTTCACTAAATATGAAAATTTCAATGGAAAGTTAGACCTTAAAGCTATTTCATTTGCATCATGTGCTTGAAAATGAACTTGTTCTAAGTTAAAACTCAACTGCCTAGGCATTCTAAGAAAGGACTCTCTTCAGTGCCAGCAAGAATTAGAAATAGTGGTGAGAACTGAGAAGAAGACACAAATTAGCCACCAACCTGAAAAAATCCTTTTCTTAATTTTGTGTCATTTGGACAACCATAAATATTTCCAGAGTGCACATCCTGGGAGATCTCACTACAGAAGAGACAATGAAGTTCCTGACAGCAACAGAAACTCAGATTTAGAGATCTCAGAAAACACTGCCCTCAAGTTACTCAGAGGTTGTTACAAAGCAAATGCTCAGTAAAATTTTGAGAAAGGGTAGGAAGAAAGGAAAGGAGGCTAGAGAGGAGAGAAGGAAGGAAAAGAGGAATAACAGAAAGAATGAGGAAGAAAATTAAAGAGGGAGGGAAAGAAGCAAGGCAGGTTGGTTTTGGACTTTAGGATAATTCTGTAATTCCACAGCAATGTGGGACAACTAAAATTGTAACCAATACTCTCAAACCACGAGCCTTGGTATACAATGAAAATGGATGCTACCCAGTGGAAAAATTCCAACATGTTCTATCTGGTAACAATGGAGTCTCTGATAGACTCCATAAGAAGACAAAGGACCACAATAAAGCAATAGTGCTCATTTCTCATCACAGCTCACTGCACTATTCTGAAAATTCTGAGATAACTGGTAGAACTCTTCGTATATACAAGGCTTGGCCCTTCACAGAATTTAATGAATGTGAGCCCCTAGGTCTTCTCTCATTGTCTTCTTGCTTACAGAAGAGAGAGAGGCATTAGTTGTTTTTTGACTGATTTCCAGAGCAACTGCTCAGGTGTTCCAGGGCATCACTCAGTTCCAGACTGATTATGCTAGAATGGAGTAGGGTTGGGCAACACAGGGAACAAAGAAAAACTAAGCAAATGCAGCACACCCTCCAGGGTGTGAACACAGCCTGCTCCTGTGGCCTGCTGTGAGAGTGTGAAGACAAGGGAACAGTAAGCAAGTAAGTGTGCAGTCCTCACTACAGAACCAGGATGAGCCACACAATGGATGACACCAGAGGGATATCTGATCAGTTAGGGCAGGTAGAATTCCTTGCAGTCACTCACATTCCAGCTCTCTCAGCTCCATGGGGCTCTCTCTGGAGGTTGAAGCTCATCCACAAGGTTCTGGCTGTGATCCAGAAAAATGTAATAGGAAAACTGGCAAAGCTCCCAGGCCAGCCCATTATAACTGGCAAACTGTGCCCCTCAGATCAAGCACTCAAGACCACAGAGCTTGGAGGTGCAGCCTCACATATGTCTTCCAGAAACAATTATTTTAAAACAGAGGTTCATTTGTGTAGTTCACTAGATTAGATTCTCCACTCCCTTCTGCTCCACTTACCTCAGCCAGAATTTTAATACCTACTTAGCTGCATTTCTAGACTCAAATTGTAAACATTCTCATCTTCCTAGAATGAGTCTGTGGTCCCCCCTTTCAGCTCACAATGATCAACCAGCATGTTCCCCAGATGCAGCCATCCCTCTGTCCTGATGTCAAGGCTGCCTAATTTCTAGACAAGCTTCCTGGGAAAATTCCAACAAACACTGAACAGAACACCTTCCTCAAATTAACAGCTTCAACTTAGTCTCACAAATCCCATCAACACTTAGTAGTTCTGTTTCCTTTCTTCTCTTTAGAGTCTTTATAACCAAGCATATTATCAGCTATCATCTGCTATACTGAGGCAATCTGCAGAGAAATAACTAACATTTGGAATGCTTTTAACAATCAAGTATTTAAGATAAATTCATGATATCCAAAGGTTTCATTTTACTAAAGGACCAGTGGTAATCAGAAATGTAAACACTAAGTTTAAGGATACTGAGTTTTCAAGTCCAATAGAGTAGCTTGGAGAAAGGTAAAATAAAATGGTATCTTTTTAAAATTGAACTATAGTTGATTCACAATACTGTGAATCTCCTACTATATATGGTAGTTGGTACCCCTAATGTGTCCCTATCCCCTTCCCTTCTTCCCTTCGGTAACCACAAGTTTGTTTCCTATACCCATGACTCTGTTTCTCTTTTGTGTATACATTCGTTTTATTTTTTAGAGTCCACCTATAAGTTATATCATACTATAAATAATCCTGCTCTGAATACTGGGATACATGTATCTCTGTGAATTGCTGTTTTCTTTTTTTCCCAAATATACACCCAGGAGTGGAACTGCTGTATCATATGGTGGTTCTATGTTGAATTTTTTAAAGGAAGCTTCATTCTGTTTTCCATAGCAGTTGTACCAATTTAATTTCCCACTAACAGTGTACAAAGGCAACCTTTTCTTCACATCTTCTCCAAAAATCATTATGTGTAGGCTTATTTCTTTTTGATGAGGACCATCTTTAAAGTCTTTATTGAATTTGTTACAATATTGTTTCTGCTTCAAGATTTGCTTTTTGTTTTTTTTTGTTTGTTTGTTTTTGGCTATGAGGCATGTAGGAACTTAGCTCCAGCACCAGGGATAAAACCTGTATTTCCTGCATTGGATGGCAAGGTCTTAACCACTGGACCATCAGGGAAGTCCCATATGTAGACTTTTTGATGATAATCGAAAAATCTAATTATTCATTCTATAAATATTTACTGAGCACATACTATGTTTAATCACCATGCCAGTGTAAGGGATGCAAACAGTCTCCCGCCTGCAAGCAAACAGGTGCTCACTCCCCTGGGGACCTCAGTGACTTCACTGAATCACAGCCACAGGGAGATGAAAGTTTTTATACAATGTGCACAGAAAAAAAGGCTTCCTGATCTTTGCAAAGACAACAAAGAACCTTCTGTTACTTATTTTAGATTTTCAAAGAATTAATCTTACAGTCTCCATTTTCATCACAATTTACATTGCCCCATTTCACTAGACTTTTCTAGTTAGTAAAATCTATTGTGCCTTTTGGGCTTTCCTGGTGGTGCAGTGGTAAAGAGTCTGCCTGCTAATTAAGGAGATGCAGGTTTGATCCCTGGGTCAAAAGATCCCATGGAATAGGAAATAGCAACCCAACTCTTATTTTTCCTGCCCTCCTGAGACTTGATTCATTCTGAGGGTGTTGTTGACACCACTACCATATTACACCAAAAAGGCTGCTCAAATTAGGATGCTGTAAAACAAGTAGGGCATCACTGAAATGGCCACTTCCTACTTGTCTATCATTTGAAACTTAACAAAGTCAGGGCGATGTGTCCCAGGAGCATCCGGTAAAAGCCCCAGTTCTTACTAGCAACGTATGTTATGTAGTAATTATGCTACCAAGCTGTCTAGAATTCTTATCTGCATGCAAATTAGGTAATATGTGCTACAGCTGCTATTATGACAGTATTCAAACAAGAATCTGATAATGAAACTCTCCTCTTTACGGAAACACAGTTCAATTACTCTAATAACCCACTGCATATACCCACAATAGTTTACCAACTGAAGGCCTAACTAACTGCCTTCCGGCACATGGGACCCTGCATTTAACCCACCTCCACACTGCTTTAAATAAGTGCAACAGCCAAGGGGGGGAAATCTCCAGGCCACCTTTCACAGATCTGTCTTCTTCAATCCTGTGATGGGAATGCTCCCTCAACTAACAATATGGGTAACTGGGTGATTAAGTAATTCCACAGTCCTCTAAAGGTCAAAAACTTAAACAGCCATCAAACTCACAGGTGTTCAGCCCTAGGTTTTCCTAGAAATCATAAAGGCTATCAGAAGGTAGGCATGAGAAAGGAAAAAAGAATATTCAGTCCTTATTTCCAGGCTTGAAACCATGCATAACGGCAAGAATGCAGGCTTAACCCCTTGACAAGGGCCATTAAATTTCAGGAAGGCAACAGTCATACATTTTCTCTTTCTCTGGTATTTTCTTGATTTCTCAAATAGCCATTCTGAATCATTGCTTTTAGGCTAAACCTGCAGAGTAAAAGTAAGCATCCCTTGGTCACTCCAGCAGTCTACGTCCAAGGAGGTCAAGTTGTAGCCAGCACAACTAGCACTTACACGGCGGGCAAGCTGGGGGTGCTACCATGAAGACCATCAGCATCATCTCACAGATACATATTTGCAATACTGTTTTCAAAGTTAATTAGATTTCAGAGAGATTATAAGCAGCAACTGGCAAGTTCACAAGAAGTGTAGAATACTGAGCTTTACTGCCTTTTTCGGTTGACTGAAAAGAATATCAAGACTTTAAGAGGACAATAAAGTAATTCTAAATTACTTATTAAGTCTCTCTTATTGAACTTCTATCATTTACATCAGGAAGAATTCAAATTTCAAACTCAAGACTTTTAAAACTGATCAGAAATACCATGTTTGCACTTCACTTTTATTCCATGTCAATCAACAGAGATTCAACTAATGGTGCAAAATTCATCTGTTTTCTCAGGAATGATTCCACCCTCCAAAAAAGTGATGCCCTTGTCATCAAAAATGGAGATGCTTTATGTAGCTAAAGACCTATGTCCATTCATTGACCAGACTGAATACATTTGCCTTGGTGGGTCAGAAGCCAGGGCTGGAGATCACCATGGATGAGCAAGAAGAGGGGGTGCCTGGCCCCATGTAGTGGAACATCCAAGGACCCCAGCACTCACAGAGACTCTACCTCTCTGCGCAACACTGGGCAGGTTACAGAACACCTACACCTCTATTGCTGAATCTAACATGGAGAAAATACATCCACCGCACCCCTCAACAAAGAGCTATTCAAACTTGATAACCTAGTTAAACATTTTGCACAGGGTCTAAAAAAGAGAGCATACACACAGCAAATGTCAACACACCTTTCTTTTCCTTCTTTCCAAGGTAAAAATTCACCACTGTGCCAATACAGTACTTGCAGCTATTCAAAAATTGCCATTAATTAACGTCTAATGAGAATGTTTTCTGCTCTAAAAATAAAAAAAGAAATCCTGGAAGTTCTGTTCCATTTCAAAAGTGGAAGGTTTTGAATACCTATTTTTATAGCAGTACAACAGAAAAAATATACAATTCACCATTCAAATTATTTTACACTGTATATATTCAGTGCATTTAGTGCATTCACAATGCTGTGCAACCATCATCGTAATCTGATTCCAAAACATGCATTACCCCAAATGGAAATTCCATACCCATTAAGCATTTACTCCTATTCCCCTCTACCCCACCTCCCAGTAACTGCTAGGGGATTGCCTTTTCTGGACACTTCTTATAAATTTATTGTTGTTCAGTCAATAAGTTGTGTCAAACTCTTTATGACTCCATGGACTGCAGCATGGCAGGCTTCCCTGTCCTTCACTATTTCCCTGAGTTTGCTCAAACTCATGTCCACTGAGTGAGTGATGCCATCCAACCATTTTATCCTCTGTTGTCCTGTTCTCATCCTGCCTTTAATCTTTCCCAGCATCAGGGTCTTTTACAGTGAGTTGGTTCTTCAGATATAAACGAAACTGTACAAAATGAGGCCTCTTCTGCCTGGCTTCCTGCACTGAGCATAAAGTTTTCAAGGTTCACTTATATTGTAGCATATGTCAGCACTTCCTTTCTTTTCATTCCTGAATAATATTCTGTTGTGTGCACACCCCACATTTTCTTTATCTATCTACAGTTGATGGATGTCTGGGTTATTTCTACCTTTTAGCTATTGTGAATAGCAAGCTGCCATGAACATTTCTGTACAAGTTTTTGTTTGAGCATCTGTTTACAATTATATTGACTATATACCTAGGAGGACTTCCCTGGTGGCTCAGAGGTTAAAGCGTCTGCCTCCAATGCAGGAGACCCGGGTTCGATCCCTGGGTCGGGAAGATCCCCTGGAGAAGGAAATGGCAACCCACTCCAGTATTCTTGCTTGGAGAATCTCATGGACTGAGGAGCCTGGTGGGCTGCAGTCATGGGGTCACAAAGAGTCGGACACGACTGAGTGACTTTACTTACATACCTAGGAGTAGAATGGGTTTTAAATATGTTAAATATATATATGAAATACACATACATACATAAGATAATATATATAAATATACACATCTGTTATATATACATAGATTAATATGTAGTTACAGTAAATATGTACACACACACAGCACACAGCTTCTGTAGTAATCCTTTGTTATACTTGTTCAGTTAAGACCTTTCCTATTCCCTTCTCCATCATTAGCTGATTTTGACCAACTCGCACTTTCCTATTGTAATCTCCTGAAACAATTTTATGTCCTTTCCATACCCCCTGCTTATGTATTACCCTTATATCTAGCAGAGTTCCTAGCATGTACTAGTTGTTCCATTAATGTCTGCTGAATGAATGAATGCTATGTATGAATGTGAGAGTTGAACTATAAAGAAAGCTGAGTGCTGAAGAATTGATGCTTTTGAACTATGGTGTTGAAGAAGACTCTTGAGAGTCCCTTGGATTGCAAAGAGATCCACCCAGTCCATGCTAAAGGAAATCAGTCCTGAATATTCACTGGAAGGACTGATGCTGAAGCTGAAACTCCAATACTTTGGCCACCAGATACAAAGAATTAACTCATTTGATAAGACCCTGATGCTGGGAAAGACTGAAGGCAGGATGAGAAGGGGATGACAGAGGATGAGATGGTTGGACAGTATCACCAACTCAATGGACATGAGTTTGAGTAAACTCCTGGAGTCTGTGGTGGACAGGGAGGCCTGGCATGCTGCAGTCCATGGGGTCACAAAGAGTCGAACACGACTGAGTGACTGAACTGAACTGAACTGAATGAATGAAGCAGTACCTTGTGTAGAGCAAAGATAAAGTGAGCACCTGAAGGAAAATTGACCCCATAATCAATATTCAAGGTTAAAATACAGGGCAGCCTTCAGTGCTCAGAGTACTACTCTGATTTTCACTTTCAGAATACCTGTTACCAATTCACCCATTTTATTTAATTAGGCAGTGCTAAGGCTGACCTTGATTTCTCTCATCTATCACAAAACTCCTCCAAATGGTATGGCACAGCAGTTAAAAATATAGGTTTGGAGACAGATTACTGCTGGAATCTCTACCGGCCATGTCGCTACCTATAGTTCCCATTTGCCTGTCTAAGAAACAAGGAAAATAATTCACATGTCTTCGAGTTGCTAAGAAAAGTGAATGACATAATCACATGAAGTGCACCTCTAACCATTAGTTAAGCAGGTTCCAAGTCTAAGCCAAAGCTCTCCTCTTACACTAAAGTCTCCCACATGTGTGCTCAGGCGCCCAATCATCCCCAACTCTTTGCAACCCCATGGACTGTAGCCCGTCAGGCTCCTGTGTCCATGGGATTACCCAGGCAAGAATACTGGAGTGGGCTGTCATTTCTTCCTCCAGGGAATCTTCCTCACGTTTCCTGAGTCTTTTGCACTAACAGGCAGATTCTTCACCACAGAGCCACCTGGGAAGCCTAAAGTCTCCCAGGACACACCAAAATCTCTGGGAACATTAACTTTTTCAATCCAGACCCATGGTTCTACATCTATATATTGATGGATTTTAAATTTATAGCTGCAGTGTGAGCTGCAGACTTGTCTATTATCCAAAAGTCTATGTGAAATCTTCACTCAGATCACTGAAGCATCTCAGAATTAATATAGTGCATGCTTAAGGAATTATTATTGGCAGAAGCTAGGAGAAGGACACATAGAAACTCTCTGTACTATATTTGCAACTTTATTTAAGTCACACTATTTTCAGAGTAAAAGTCATTAATGAGTTTTCAGTCATGAATGATTACTAAAACTAACCTGGCCCAAAGTGAACTAGTATGGGTTTGTTCTCTAAATTCCCCAGCCAGCTCAATACAAGAACCACTGTGCATTTAATGGAGGGGAGGCAATCAGGCATCATCCTGGCTTCTCCAGTTTCCAGCCAAATGACCTTGGACAGATGACCTGACCTTCCCTTACTTCAGTACTGTCATCTGTAAAATGAGAATAATAGTACCTACAGCACAGAGTTATTAGAAGGATTAAAAGGGCAGGTGCTAGTTAATAACTAAGCTCAGTATCAGTAGATTTAATGCCAAATAAACAGTAACTGAGCACCCACAGGGTGGAATCACTGGAGAAACAAAGACAGCTGACACAGTCACTATCCCCAGTGACTTCACGGTGTGACAGTACTGTTTTCCTCATTTCTTAGAGCACCATTAAACAGTCAAGAAGTGAATAGTAAGTTGATGTTAACTTTTGTTCAGTGTATACTTAGAGAGGAGCTTAGGCATTACCCATTATTTTCATTTTGGGATCTAATTTTGGAGAAAATTCAAATCACTTGGGTAGTGTTCTATCACAAAACATGGATATCTTCCAAAAGATAGCTTTAAAAATGTCACAAAACACTCAATTATTGAAAAGTTCTGTCATTGCTCCATCTCTCTTCAAAATCACTCTCCAGAATTCAAAGACTTTGATTACCCCCTGAGAATAGTAACAAATAGGATTTTACGAAGTGCTTTTAAAGAGACCAAATATTCTCACAAGAGGCAATTTCAAACAGACCACCCACCTCAAAACATTTTCTGCGCATGTGAGTAAGGAATTATCCTCATGATTAAGATGGTTTCTTGATTTAATTCAATGCAAGGAAGAAGCCTTGAAAATTCAGTCTACAAAGTCTTATAAAATCATCTCACTTACTACATCCATCCAATCTCAGATTTTCCACTACTATCTAAGATTGCTTGTGAAAGCTTTTATCACTTATGTAAATGTTACCTTGGGATAGTTTTTCAAAAAATGACCACTAATGGTTCCACTTCCAGATTACATTATGACAAAGAATACTAGATACTGTTTTAGAGTTAAAAAGGACTATTGGTTAGGAGCGTGGGATTAGGAAAAAGAAAGACCAGAGCCTGAAATTGGCCTGAGCTATGTGATGTGGACAAATGTCTCAGTAACTACTCCAAGCCTCAGTTCCACAAGAGCTGAGGTGACAAATAAATGAGACCAGGAATGAGATGACAGCTCCTGGCATAAACGAGCACTATGACATCAGTGAGTATGACGATAATGACAGCAAGAGAGAGCCAGAGTTGGAATCCAGATCTGACAGCCTCTGAAACTCAATCTCATTTTACTATCTGTTGTACAGCTTTTTTCAACTCTGGTCTCCAATCTAGAGCATCAAGACAAGCATTCAGCTCTGGTTCTTAAGGTGTAGAAGGTGCAAAATCTCTGCAGGATGAATCTGTTCAACCCCTTCACCATGGCAGGTAATCTGTGCAGCAGGAAGGACAGAGACTGAAGGGCAAGTGCCAGTTCTCCACATGGGGGACAAGGCACCATATGGCCCTGCAATTAGGGAGGAATTAGACTGCCAAGAGCAAAAATAACTCTGGCAAAATCCAAAACGGCTGGTAGGAGATGTCGGCCCAGGTCAGCTCCTTCTTCGGGCTGTTCTTGTTCCCTAAGAGATTTTACTGATTTGTGATGAATTTGAAAAGGAACTGAAAGATGAAAAGGAAAACTGATGATAGCAGATATTTCTAAGGTCAGGCCATTAAAACAATTTTCCCCTTTCCTATAAGCCTGGTGCATCAGTAACTCTTCAAAGGGAAGATCATTGTTAACTTTGAGGAAGCTTAACCACCTCACTCTTCTCTCTTGTTTAAAAAAAAAAAAGCAGGTAAATTAGATGAGATGGCTCATCTCTTGTAGCTCTGACATAAGTTTCTGAGGTCATGTGTCAGAGATGGCAAAGGGGAGAGGAGGAAGGAAGCTGTGGAGACAGATCCCACCAGTCTCTAGGAGTAAAGTTCATCTTCAAAGGAAAAGGACAGGGAACACGGAAATAGAATCCATAAGAATGTGACCTCATGTGTGTTTCTAGGAGTATACAGGTATGTGTCACACCAGAAAAATGAACAATGGTGATGTTTTGAATCCAGAAAGTAACCCAAATATTGTTTCTCTTTTAACAGAATGAAACTATCAATGACATGCACATACATTTCATTCAACTGAAAGCTATTTTATCATTTGACTATGAGGGATGATTCAAAGAAAAACGGCAAAGGGCTGTACTTGGCAAAATGAAAATTAACAGTTCTTAAAATAGAGATCAGTTAGGTCATCTCTTTCTTAATTATGACACCTCAATATTTTTTTCTTGACAGCTTACAGTCAAAATCACCCTTCATGGCTGCTGCTTTGGTTAAACAGCAGCTGAGCAAGCTGGCTTGAATTCGAGGACCACGTTTATTTATTTATTGTTTTAAATTGGAGGCTAATTACTTTACAGTATTGTAGTGGTTTTGCCATACATTGACATGAATCAGCCATGGGTGTACAGGTGTTGCCCATCCTGAGCCCCTCCTCCCACCTCCCTCCCCATCCTATCCCTCTGAGGACCACATTTAAAAAAAAAAAATAAAGAAAAGCACTAGATTCATATCTACTTGGTAAGATGCTCACACCATAAGGGGCACATGAAAACTGAAAACAAATGAAACAGATTCATGCTTCAATTTCTGCTCACTCTGGAGATTTTACCCACGAAAGGCAGCTGACATGGATTGTATTATATGTTTTTTCTTATAAATTTTGATTTTATTTTTTTATATAGACTCACATTTCACTATTTACTATCTTATTCCTTTTGTTCTAATCTTCTCTCTCCTAACAAGCTGTAACTTCTGTGAAGGTGGAATTCATTTTTGTGTAATAACTCCTAGCACACTCCAGGTTCCTAGCTTCTGGTACTTTCCACACAGGAGGTTTTTAGGACCCTTATACTGGATAATAGTAATGGGGGGAAAATGATGTGCTAATGAAATATGATTTTTTTTAATGAAAGGTATGAAAATGTTGCTACATCTTATTTTTCCTAGAAATTTTGTAAATTTATTTTTTTGTAAATTAATTTATTTTAATTGGAGGCTAATTACTTTACAACATTGTAGTGATTTTTGCCATATATTCACATGAATCAGCCATGGGTGTATATGTGTCCCCCATCCTGAACCCCCCTCCCACCTCTCTCCCCATCCCATCCCTCGGGTTGTCCCAATGCACCAAAAAGGATAATATGCCTTCTGTCTGGCCTCCTTACATCAGTAAGGAAGGTAAAAAGGCATCCAAAAGGATTTCACAGTCTTTTCAAAGAAGACAATCCTTTTAATTTATGGAGTAGAATTTGCATTGAGAACGTACTGTTTTGATCTATCTAGTTTCCATTTCCTATTTTCCTACTGTCCTGCATAAAGAAAATATATATGGCAGGTGAGTGACCTTGACCTAGCTATTGGCGTGGTCCATTCTCTAGCCAAGTGTTCAGCAGTGGTCATATGATCCAAGTTAATCCGAGTGGATTCAATCTCAGTACTTATTTATGATTGCAACCATTAAGAAAAAGACTAACTTTTCTGAGAGATTGCTAAGCTGCAAGGATGGGAAGTCTACAGCTGTGAGGAACAATATCATTCCCATCAGAGACAAGTCTGTGAATTCAATCAACACAGCACGGAGGAGAGCTGAGGTACAGATTCATGATAACAAATTCTGGGTACCTGGATCCAGCCATTCCTGAAGGCAGCTGTATCTTCTGACATTTTACCATTAGATAAGCCAAAAAATTCTCTTTTCTGATTAAATCAGGACTAATTTCAGATTCTAACTATGATAATGGAAAAGAGTTTGAAGTGAAATATGGGTGTTCCTGAGGATTACCACAGGTTTGCAACACTCAGATTCTTCACAATATATCCTAATCTACGTTCTCTAACCTCACCTGCCATCATCTACCATTCATTCCATGCATTTAAATATTAGATACCCTCCATTATCAACTGCCCATGAAAAGACCAGGCACATTTATGCCAACATGCCTTTGCTCATGATATTAGCTCTCTTCACGAGATCCCTCCTCCTTTCTTTGCCTGGAAAACTATTTATACTACAAAGCCCATTTTTCCATAACCATCTCCCAAGACTCAGCAGAAACAACAACTCCCTTCTCTATGCCTCCTTTGTATTTCCTCCTACGATATGGCATGTGATGGCCTCTGCCACACTGGACTACATTAAATGTTCCTTTATCTCTCCTCCTGTTCAACAGTCCATATTCAAGAAAGTGAACTTAATCACTTTTGTTTCCTCACAGTTTAATGTTCACTAAATGACTGTATGAAAGAAAAAGGAATGAAAGGCAGAGGAAAGGGATATTTTCTGAACAAGATTCTCAAGAGCCTGAAAACAACTTGTAATAAAAGCAAAAATCAGAAGATCAGTATTAGATTCAAACATTTCCAAAATAACCTTCCCATATTCCTCCTTACACTAAAGAATCACTAGAAACAATCACTGCTATAGCCAAATTAGGATTCCATGTTCTTCCCCCAAACTTCTGAAAACTACGTTTTAAGAGACAGAGAACAAACTTAATGAAGTTAAATGTAATCACAACTGTGGATCTGCTTCTCATATTTTCCATAATGTACAGGTTAGAGCATAAGAATGAAATCTTAAGGCAGAAATATGGATTTCAAGAAAGCAATGGCTTCAAGGCCACCTACTCTCAGTATAGTCAACAAACTGCTTCAGCTACAAATAATCCTTTAACAGGGATGGATACTCAACGGGAAATTGGTTGCCCAGACAGAAAAGTACACATCACACTTTTAGCACAGTGTGACACTGATTTCTCTTCTTTCATCCAAAAATATTTGTCTTGTGTTAAGCATTGTTGGAAAGAAATACATATATCCAGAAATCTCCTACAGGTAGATGCACTGCAAGTTAGGCTGGGTTTAACTGTAAAATTACCAAAGATCTTTGAAATCAGGAAAAGAAAACATTAAGGCTATCAAGAGAAGCATGTGACTGAGCTGAAAAATTAATTACAGCCTCAATGTAATTCTCTTCAATTGGTAAGATTTCCTAGACACTCCACTATCATCTCAGTCTCATCAAGCAAGATTCATGTCAGAACCAGATGGATGTGAAAGGCAGCAGCCAGACCCAGAGCAGCCACTTTCTCTCCATTTGGTCCTCAATATTTTTCTTTTGTGAAACAAGACACACACACCAACTACCATCAAACAGAAATTCTCTCCCGCTATTGCCAAAGGACCATCTGAAATGGATATCCCCATTCTCTGAGGAACACAAACAACAACCAAAAAAAGATGCCTGTGTCCTTTTAACCTGGACCTGCATTTGTGATCGTGGACCAAAGCATATGTGCTCAATAATAGGAGTGTAAGGAAACATATGTTAAATAACTCACTACAGCACAACTTGGGATCAAAAGCAGAGCAAACCTTGCAATGCTATTGCTAGACACAAAGGGAGCTGGCTTCCTTAGTACTTTAGCAGCTTGTGTACAACTAGTTAGCATATGAAGAGAGGCCTGTGCCCATACCCACTTTCTGGAAATAAAAGCAGTCTGTCATCAATATAAATAGTTTACACACCAATAGTTTCTAATTAACCTTTCACCAGTGGTTTTGACCACAAGGGCCGTTTCCTTCTGAGCCCCAGGAGACAGAGGACTAACTCTAGACTCATAGCCTTTGGTTTAAAAGGGATTTCAATTCTGGATTTGAGTATCACCTCTGCTACTTAGGAGCTGTGTGAACTTGGGTCAGTAACTTAACTTCTCTTGCTTTGTCATATACTTAGAAAAGGCATAATAGCTCTCTCATAAGACCAGTGAGAATATGAGGTTAAATAATGGACTGAAGTGCTTGTCACCATGAAGTGCTTCAAGGACAGTCACAAAGCACACACAGTGACAACTGGTAATTAGACGCTCAGTAACAGCTACGTTATGGTAACTATTCTAGATCAACTATCACAGACAATAGAAAAGTCTTCTTAATCTATATTTGCCTTCCTGGACCACTCTACCCGGAAGAAATACAAATCTCTTTGAAATTCAGTTCAGTTGCTGAGTCGTGTCCAACTCTTTGCGACCCCATGGACTGCACCATGCCAGGCCTCCCTGTCCATCACCATCTCCTAGAGTTTACTCAAACTCATGTCCATTGAGTTGGTGATGCCATCCAACCATCTCATCCTCTGTCATCTGCTTCTCCTCCCGCCTTCAGTCTTTCCCAGAATCAGGTCTTTCCC
This sequence comes from Aepyceros melampus, assembly GCA_006408695.1. Taxonomy (NCBI): domain Eukaryota; kingdom Metazoa; phylum Chordata; class Mammalia; order Artiodactyla; family Bovidae; genus Aepyceros; species Aepyceros melampus. The sequence goes on along the minus strand of SJXQ01004897.1, from coordinate 190,033 downwards.
CATGAGTCAGTTCTTCACATCAGGTGGCCAAAGTATTGGAGTTTCAGCTTCAGCATCAGTCCTTCAAATGAATATTCAAGACCAATTTCCTTTAGGATGGACTGGTTGGATCTCCTTGCAGTCCAAGGGACTCTCAAGAGTCTCCTCCAACACCACAGCTCAAAAACATCAATTCTTCAGCACTCAACTTTGTTTATAGTCCAACTGTCACATTCATACATGACTACTGAAAAAACCATAGCTTTGATTAGATGGACCTTTGTTGGCAAAGTAATGTCTCTGCTTTTGAATATGCTGTCTAGGTTGGTCATAACTTTTCTTCCAAGGAGTAAGCATCTTTTAATTTCATGGCTGTAGTCACCATCTGCAGTGATTTTGGAGCCCAAACAGTAAAGTCTGTCACTGCTTCCACTGTTTCCCCATCTTTTTGCCATGAAGTGATAGGACCAGATGCCATGATCTTTGTTTTCTGAATGTTGGGCTTTAAGCCAACTTTTTCACTCTTGTCTTTCACTTCCATTAAGAGGCTCTTTAGTTCCTCTTCACTTTCTGCCATAAGGGCGATGTCATCTGCATATCTGAGGTTATTGATATTTCTCCCAGCAATCTTGATTCCAGCTTGTGCTTCATCCAACCCAGCATTTCTCATGATGTACTCTGCATATAAGTTAAATAAGCAGGGTGACAATACACAACTTTGATGTTCTCCTTTCTGGATTTGGAGCCAGTCTCTTGTTCCATGTCTGGTTCTAACTGTTGCTTCCTGACCTGCATACAGATTTCTCAAGAGGCAAGTCAGGTGGTCTGGTATTCCCATCTCTTTGGGAATTTCCCACAGTTTGTTGTGATCCACACAGTCAAAGGCTTTGGCATGGTCAATAGAGGAGTAGTAGATGCTTTTCTGGAACTCTCTTGCTTTTTCAATGATGGAGCAGATGTTGGCAATTTGATCTGTAGTTCTTCTGCCATTTCTAAATCCCTTTAAAACAGTTCCTCCTTATCCCAGGAGGAACCTTTCAACAACGCCAGTAGACATTTAAAACTACAGATAATAGAGAATCCATATATATATATATATATATATATATATATACACACACACACACACATATATATGTATATACACACACTACATTTTTTCTTATCATATACATTTATGATAAAATTTAATCTATAAATTAGATTCAGTAACAGATTAACAACAATAACTGGCAAAAAGTAGAACAATAATAATATAATGTAATAAGAGTTATGTGAATGTGATCTCTCAAAATATCTTACTGAACAAATTTAATGCTTTTTCCATCTTAAAAAAACAGTTATCATAAGCTGTGACCATAACTTTTGCAGTATGAGGTATGAGGGCAAAACAAATATGAATTTCTTTTTCATTCTTCACAATTTCATGGATAGAAGATTTGTTCTTCCTATAGATCTTAGCAACCTCAGCATGCCCTTTTTTTTTTTTTTAAATTAAGACAAGGACTTTCCTCTTTTCACTTACAGGAAACACTTCATGGCTTCTCTTTAGCACATCTGAACTGCCAGTATCAACCCTCTTGTGCTTTGAGGCAATTATTGAGTAAAATAAGGATCAATCAAACACAAACACTTTGACAGCAGGACAGCCAACCTGATAACCAAGAGGGCTACTATTATTAACTGACAAATGGACAGAACTCGCTGGACAAAGGGATGATTCACATACAGGTGGGACAGAGCAGGAAAACCTGAGACTTCTTCATGCAACACAGAATGATGCACAATTTAAAACTAGTACATTGTTTACTTCTAGAATTTTCCATTTGACATTTCTGGACCATGGTTGATCTCAGGTAACTGAAACCAAGGAACATGAAACTGTGAATAACTATATCTTCTCATTCTGCTTTATTATTTCATATCAAAACATGTACCACTCCCTGGCACTGTATATTTATTAGGGGTTTATTTTCTGTATCCACACTCCACAATGTAAGGTTGGTCGAGCTCACCGCTAAGCCCCCCGTTTCCATAATAGTGTCTAGCTAAAAAAGGCCCTCAATAAAAATCTGGAGGATGATAGAATGAAGTGAAGTCAAAAAGTATAAGGGTTATAAATTTATGTATTTGTTCTAGGGAGAAGGCTGTCTTTGATAAAAGTATTTTTAATATTGCAGGTTATTTTAAGTCAAACAGGATTATCCTCTACTTAGGCAAGAAATATTTATTGGGCAGTACATTTTACAATGCTACCACCTAGGCATGGATGAAGAGCTAATGATTAATCAGATCCTGACCTTAAAGAGATTTTAGAATAATCTGGTTTCTATACATTGGGGTGCATCAAAGTGAAAGTGAAAGTCACTCAGTCATATCCAACTCTATTCGACCCCATAGACTATACAGACTATGGAATTTTCCAGGCCAGAATACTGGAGTGGGTAGCCTTTCCCTTCTTGAGGGGATCTTCCCAACCCATGGATTGAACCCAGGTGTCTTGCATTGCAGGTGGATTCTTTACCAGCTGAGCCACCAGGGAAGCCCAAGATTACTGGAGTGGGAAGCCTATCCCTTTAAGGTCCAGCGGATCTTCCTGACCCAGGAATTGAATTGGGGTTTCCTGCATTACAGGCAGATTCTTTACCAACAGAGCTATTGGGGAAGCCCTGGGGTGCATCAATGTACAATAATTCTTCTTTCACTAGAGCTGCCCTTCGCCATCTTCCTATGTGATGAAAGCAAAGGCAGTCACATCGCTAAAATGTAAGTAACAAGGAGCATGCAGGGAGAAGGGTGGAGGAAGCAGATGTACAGAGATGCAGCAGCTGAAAGAGGACTTCAGGGCTCCCCACAGTGCTGCCAATCCCAATTTCCAACTGGCACCAAACCTCTGCGTGGTACAAGAACCAACAATTCTGAGGGGGCGGGGGTGGCGGGGAATGATCAGGCACTAGATAAGAACTTCTTTAAAGTATATACCTTCCTAGGGAAAACTAGGCTAAAGAAATAAACAGAAATCTAAACATGCATTAAAACATGGAGATATCTCTTCATAGCCAGTTAAAAAGTAAAAGTGATAATTTTATGGAGAATAATGAATGAGCAACTATCTAATGTCAAGATACTATTTAATACTAAAAAATATGTACTTGAGCAAAATCAGATTTATGTAAGGTCATATTCATGATTTCATGTTGAATGTAAAAAGCAGGACACAAAAGTACATTAGATGTTACGGGAAATCCTGAATGAACTTTCTGACCAAAAAAAAATATAAATGCATATATACACATATATTTATATAGACACACATGAAGAGAGAGTATGTATATATATGGAAAGAAAGATATAGAAGGGGATATAGGTAAAGAAAATATAGCTGTGTTCAAAATGATGATTCCTAGTTTATGTCATTAATTAAGAACCATTTATTCTTGATATCTTTTTGTACTTTTCAGATTTTCTTTTCATACTTTTCAGACAAAATGCTGTACTTTAGAATATTACTCAGGCACTTCTGAAATATTCTGTTTATTCACAGTTCAGTTCAGTTCAGTCGCTCAGTTGTGTCCAACTCTTTGCAACCCCATGAACTGTAGCACTCCAGGCCACCCTGTCCATCACCAACTCCCAGAGTTCACTAAAACTCGGGTCCATCAAATTGGTGATGCCATACAACCATCTCATCCTCTGTCGTCCCCTTCTCCTCCCGGCCCCCAGTCCCTCCCAGCATCAGAGTCTTTTCTAATGAGTCAACTCTTCACATGAGGTGGCCACTGTATTGGAGTTTCAGCTTTAGCATCAGTCCTTCCAAAGAACACCCAGGACTGATCTCCTTTAGAATGGACTCATTGGATCTCCTTGCAGGCCAAGGGACTCTCAGGAGTCTTCTCCAGCACCACAGTTCAAAACCAGGGACAGCAGTTGGGAGGAGCTATCCCACACCCGAGGCCAGGGGGGGTGGCCAAGAGGAGCAACCTCACGCCCAAGAAGCAGTGGCTGCAGGGGTGCAGGAGGGCTGAGAGGAGCTACTCCACGTTCAAGGTCAGGAGGAGCAGTGGTGAGGAGATACCCCTCGTCCAAGGTAAGGAGCAGCGCTGCGCTTTGCTGGAGCAGCCGTGAAGAGATACGCCATGTCCAAGGTAAGAGGAAACCCAAGTAAGATGGTAGGTGTTGTAAGAGGGCATCAGAGGGCAGACACACTGAAACCATAATCACAGAAAACTAGTCAATCTAATTATACTAGGACCACAGCCTTGTCTAACTCAGTGAAACTAAGCCATGCCCTGTAGGGCCACCCAAGACAGGCGGGTCATGGTGGAGAGGTCTGACAGAATGTGGTTTATTCACAACTAAATACCAAAAGTTTTCAAAACAATCAGGAAAATACTTAGTTGAATCAGTTGGTTTATTGCTCATTGCAACAGGGAGAGTGCACACTTTGAAGTTTGTGGGTAGTTCAAGAACACAGTGGACTTCCCAGGTGGTTCAGATAGTAAAGAATCCACCTGCAATGCAGGAGACCAGGGTTCAATCCCTCGGTCAGAAAAAACTCCTGGAGATGGGAATAGCTACCAACTCCAATATTATTGCCTGGAAAATCCACTGGACAGAGGAAGCTAGTGGGGCAAGAGTCCATGAAGTCACAAAGAGGCACACATGACTGAGCGATTAAGCAGATCAACAAGACGGTACTGCAGAGGGTTTTTAGTCCTGAGTCATGTGGGCATGAGGCAAGTGACTTCAGGTAATGTGAAAGAAGGTTCAGGAAGTAAGGCTTCCTTCCAAACTGGATGCTATTAGAAAGTGGAGATAATTTTCTGTTTGCATATTTGAATAAACCTTAGAATACTGCATCTGTAACTATAAAAATCAAGAACTATAAAAATCAGTGAGTCGTATTAGTCAGAAGGAGGGGATGCACCATCGTTTTGGTGGTCTGAACAATGTTTACGTTTTTGGCCAAGCTGAGACATGATTATGAGTGGTCTTGTCCTGACTCGTCTTTCACATCAGTAACAAGGACTCACTGATAGTAGCAGGCCAGGTCCAGAATCTCAAGGAACAGATAGGCTGTTAAAAGTATCGAGGAAAAAGTATTGTGATATGTGTTATCTCGATAATAAACACGGTGAAAACTCAGGGGTTATTTTGTTAATTAAGTAATACATGTGAGTTCGACTGAGGAGTTAAAAACTACTATATACATATTAAGGTGGTGCTAACAGCTTCACCATCATTGTCATCTGTATCAATCGCTTCTAAGACATAAGAAATAAGAATCAGTATTCTTTTAGAGGTCAGCAACGGAAACTTGTACACTGGTTTTACTCTACCAAGATGGTTAAGGATGGTAAAAATTAACGCCCAGATCTTTAAAATGGATAGATACTAAATATTTACACAACTTTTAAAACATCTATTTCTTAACTGTAACATGTATCCTTAAAAATCCATAAGAATGAAAGAAGTGTAATACCTATCCCCAAATACAGTAACTAAAAGAAACTTAAAGATTGAAGGGGAAGCGGAGCAAAGGTGAAAGAGTATGATGTGTGAAACAAACTTTCAATGGTCTGGTCAGAAACAAAACAAAGCAATGAGAGAAAGCAAGTATCACACACTATTAACACGTGAGCCTACAAACAGTATTAAAAAGATACAGAACTCTTGAGAGTTTCCTCCTGTATTCTCATGGGTCATCTCCTATTTTGGAGACTACCTCCATACAGAACCTACGTAAGGGTGGGAATTCTGAAAGTACATGCAAGAAGTTTTTAAAAAATTAGGAAGTACTTGTCCTGAAGCAAAAACTGCTTAATTTGAGACTAGCCCTTATTGTTATGAAACTAAAATTCTTATTATGGCAGAAAGTGAAGAGGAACTAAAGAGCCTCTTGATGAAAGTGAAAGAGGAGAGTAAAAATTTTTGTTTAAAACTCAACATTTAGAAAATTAAGATCATGGCATCTGGTCCCATCACTTCATGGCAAATAGATGGGGAAACAGTGGAAGCAGTGACAGACTTTATTTTTTGGAGCTCCAAAATCACAACAGATGGTGACTGCAGCCATGAAATTAAAAGACACTTGCTCTTTGGAAGGAAAGTTATGACCAACCTCTAGACAGCATATTAAAAAACAGTTACATTACTGACAAGTTCCATATAGTCAAAGTTTTGGTTTATCCAGTAGTCATGTATGGATGTGAGAGTTGGACCATAAACAAACCTGAGTGCTGAAGAATTCATGGTTTTGAACTGTGGTGTTGGAGAAGACTCTTGAGGGTCCCTCAGACTGCAAGGAGATCAAACCAGTCCATTCTGAAGGAAATCAATCCTGAATATTCATTGGAAGGATTGTTGCTGAACCTGAAGCCCCAGTACTTTGGCCTGATGGGAAGAACTGACTCATTGGAAAAGACCGTGATGCTGGGAAAGATTGAAGGCAGGAGGAGAAGGGGATGACAGAGGATGAGATGGTTGGATGGCATCACTGACTCTCTGGACGTGAGTTTGAGCAAGCTCTGGGAGATGGTGATGGACAGGGAAGACTACTGGCATGCTGCAGTCCATGGGGTTGCAAAGAGTTGGACATGACTGAGTGACTGAACTGAACTGATGTGACTCATAGTTTAGTAATCCATTCATTACAAAATAATTTATGGGGTTCCTGAGAGGGACCATGCTTTGTATAAGGCATGAAGGTGCATGAAACCTGTTCTAATAGACAAAAAAAGGGTCTGTCTCATGAGTAACTCCAAAGGCAGGACAATGAATCAATGTAGCAATTACACCAAGTAGACACCTCTCCAAAAAAAAAAAAAAAATCTAGTCCTATCATCATATCAAAGAGTTGCATGTGACTTGCTTAGTCACTTCAGTCATGTCCAACTCTTTGCAACCCCATGGACCATAGCCTTCCAGGCCCCTATGTCCATGGGATTCTCCAGGCAAGAATACTGGAATGGGTTGCCATTTCCTCTTTCATGGGATCTTCCCAACCCAGGGATCAAACCTGAGTCTCTTATGTCTCCTGCATTGGCAGGTGAGTTCTCTACCACTAGCTCCACCTGGGAAGTCCTATCAAAGGGTTGCAAGTATTTAAACAAGGCAAAGAAATTAAACAGCATATAATAAAAGAATAACAGAAAGGTTACTTAAAAGAGCATTGGGGAAAATCAGGTACTCTTAACTTTTCAGTTTTTGACTAGTACATGTACAAAATGGGGAAGGGTTTAAAAAATAAAACAACAATCAACCAACCAGCAAACACAAAAATTCCCTCCCATCCCCAGCCCTACATTTGCAAACAAATATACATTCACTCACTTAAAAACATACACGGCATTGAACTATAAACTCTGTTCAATACCTTGTTTTGCCTCAATGAACAACATTCACTTATTCGGTCAGTGATTTACTAAGCATCTATTACATAGTAAGCACTAGTGTACAGGTGCTGGAGGGCTGATTAAAATGGATAAAATCCTTAAACTCATGGAGATGATACTGCAGTTACATTCTATATCAGCATATAAACCATACTTCATTCTCTCAAGGGGCTGTATTTGCCCACTGTAAGTATATGCTGCTATGTCTTTAACCAGTCCCTTACTGATGGGCTTTTAGATCCTCTTCCAGTTAATGCATGCTTTTTTTTTTTTCAATAAATGTTGATCTTATGGCATTCTCTTCATTTATAAACAAATATTTGGGCCAAATTCTAAACAGCCATTTAAAACCAGTTAATTTACATCAACATTGTATCTTGAAAATGTTTTATTCATTAAGTTCTTTTCATTTAACCAGTATCTATAAAACCACATGGGAGAAGATATTCTAGAATTGTTTAACTAAGTTAAAATTCCAGTTGATTATTTGTAACAGTTTAGCAGAATATGTTACAGTTTTTCAGAACCCAGGAAGAAAGTAAATGTCATCGCCAATCCATTTTCCACCCCCTGCAACTGTTAGGTGTGGTGCTAATTCTTCCAGCTGGTTTTCAGACAGCTTTAAAATTAACTTTGAAGTTTCCCTAACCCTTAAAAGTCAGAGTGACTGCTCTGCCAAGAGAAACAGAGCTCTTACTGAACAAGACAGAATTCACTTAGTACTTATCATTTCAAATGTACATGTTCTGGGTGCAGGTGTGTGTCCCACAACATTTGCAAGGGGTCTATGATGACCCACTCCAGTATACTTGCCTGGAGTATCCTCATGGACAGGGGAGCCTGGTGGGCTACAGTCCATGCGGTCGCAGAGTCAGACCCAACTGAAAGACTAAGCACATTGTGCACTATATAGCCCAAGGAGTAATTGCTGAACCACACAAATTCAGAAATGACAAAACAAAAACAGACCCAATACAGGAACCTGCGCTGATTCACAAAAAAACACAATCAAACCAAACCAAACCACAAACTCCAACCATGACATTTCTTGAGTACTATGTATGCCAGACTCTGTGTCAAGGATTTTAAGTACATCTTCTCATTTGGTTGTAGGACAACCCTTCTACATACGTGAAAACTGAGGCTTAAGAGAAGTTAGGATATTTTGCCAAGTTCATTCAGCCCCTACATGATAGGACTGAATGTGAACATGGACAGCCTTGGCTTTAAAATCTGTAACTGGTTATGACACTGTGCTCCTGCAACTACAAAATCCATTTCACAACTGTTTATAAACTATGTACCAGTCATTTAAAATGACAAACCACGGAGAAGTGATAAAGGTTAACTCACAATTCTACATATGTTGGATCTAAGATTCAACCCCAGTCTATCTGACTCGACAGTGAGTCCACCTTGTGGAACCTCAGAATGATGATGCCACGGACAGATTTTACTGCCCACCTTCCTCAAAGAAGAATAGTTACGGGCATCAGCTCTGGACAAATACTGCCTAGATTCAAATCCCAGCAAGTGGTTACTGTGGACACTGGATAAATTAATCTCTCCATGTTTCCATTTATCTATTAGAGATTCTTGGTAGCTCTATGTATCAAAGAGGATAATATATGTAAAGAGCTGAGAACTGTGTCCAGCCAATGCTTAGGCTCTCTAGACAGCTGACCACTACGACAACACTGCCATTACTCATTCTAGAATAGAGCTACAATCACCTGTCTTACATACAGATGACAGAGGATGAGATGGTTGGATGGCATCACCTACTCAATGGACACGAGTCTGAGCAAGGGAGACGTGAGGGACAGGGAAGCCTGGCGTGCTGCAGCCATGGATCACAAAGAGTCTGACACAACTGAGCAATCAAACGACCAAATACAAACAACCACAAAACTACCTCAGGGAAAACAGCCTGGGGTTGAAACACATCATATGTTGTAGAAAAGGCTAACTGAAAATTCATTATTAGGAGAAAATTAAGGACAATATTCAACTGAGGAATCACTGAGGAACTCCTGAACTCCCATCCAAGAGCTCCTCGAGCAAGGATGGGTAATAACCACCAAACCTCACTGAGAATTCACAGAACCTGCTAACGTGGATCTACTTCGGGCTGGAGGAAGAAACTCTGCCTTTGGCAGACTGGCGTGATTGCCAGGAGTTGCATTTCCTGTGAGTGGGCAGCGAAGCCATGGCAACTAGAGCCACGGGATGTCTGGGGGCATCCCAGGTGAAACGGAGCCCTCACAGCTTCAGAGCGACCTTTTACCCACAGAAGAAGAATCTCAATAGAGGAGGAGAAGGGCAGTTGACAGATAGCAAGCCAAGGATGTGTGGGGTGCCTTAGCATTCGTCCTTCTCTGTTGGGAGCCTTCAGCGGCTCAGAGTCGGGGTGGGGGGAAGAGGGCTTTACAATGGGGCTCAGCACAAAAGGCCCTCCTCCTTCTCAGCCCCTCTCCTTTTTCTCCAGCTGAGCCCAGTTATATGCAAACAACGCTCTAAAAGAAGCTCAAAATACAGGCTAACTGGAAGGCTGAGGAAGGACAGGGTGGGGGAGCCAACAGTTCAGAGAGTGGCAGCAGGCCAGTAAAGTGGGGTCTGCAGGGACGCGAGGCAGCGGCGGGCGGGGGGCGACCCTGGCTTTTACCCAAATGGAAGCAAAGTAAAGCATCATCCAGCGGGCCCCCTGCCCTAAGCAGCGCGAGCCTGGAGCAGAGCGACCACTCTCATCCCCTTCCACCTGCCCCCACGCCGCAGCCAAGGCTGTCCCTGCGTGGGGGCCTTGCCGCTCAGCTGTGCCGCCAGAGATGCTCGCCCAGAAACATGGCTGAGTATCCGCGATGCGCGCGCGACGCGGGAGCGTTTTGGGGAGGGATGCGCCCGGGGCCGGCCCCGCAGCTGGGAGAGGTCGGAGGTGGGGAACTTGAATGCTTGGGCTGGAGGCAAGTGCAGCGCGTGCCAGCTGCTCCTTGGCGTGGCTCCTTCCTTCCTCCCTCCCTCTCCTTTCCTCCTTCCTTCCCGTCTTCCTGGCTTCCTCCCTTCTTCATCCCTGCCCAGCCTCCTTCCTGCCACCCTGACCCTCGTCCCTGCCCTCCTCCTGCTGTCACTCCCAAGCCCAGGGACAAAACCCGCCCGCCCGCGGTTACCTGCGGGCCCTTAGAGTGGCCCCAAGGTCTGCCTCGGTCACTGCCGGAGTCCAGGCGCGCACTCAGCCGCCGCCCGCCTCATCCCCGCGCATCTGAGCGGCCCCAGCGGCAGCTGCTCCTTTTATGGGGCCCGCAGGCAGAGGCAGTGCCCTGGCGTCCCCAGCCCGCTCGGGCGGCAGCGTCGTCAATATGCGCTATTCACACTCAGGGGCCGCTGCAGCGTCCCGGGTAGTGAGCGGCGGCCTCCCGCCCACCCCCATCCACAGGGCCTGGGTAGGGGTGCGGAGGGGGTAGGGAGTGGATACACAGGGCTTTCACGGTACCCAGCGTGGGAGGGGAGGTCACGTGGTCCCGGTCCAGAGTAACCAAGGAAATATGGGCCCACGAAGAGTTGCAACCTTGGAAACGGACGTGGAGACGGTGGTCAAACAGGAGAGTCAGATATACTTCAAAATATGTCAGGAATAAAGTTGAACCTTCCTTCCTTATCATTGTTTTATTTAAAATAACAATTCTTAAATAGCACCTGCCCTTTTCCTAAGACTATGAGGAGCCCTTTATTCTCTCCTGGTACAGACTCTTTTGAGAGTACTCTGCTGCTGTTCCAGTATACCACTGTGACCCTTTGCTTAGTACAAACCGTCTCTTCACTCTTCACAAAACTTAAATTGGCCCCAATCCATAGAATAAAAGCCAACACCTTAGCTTAGCATTCAAGGTCTCTTTAAAAAAAAAAAAGAAATCCTAAAAAAGGGGCCCTACTCTCTAGTTGCAAAGCCAATCCATCTCATCATCATGCAGTCCTGGAAAGAGGGATATTTGTCTGGCCTGTGAAAGATGCAAAGGATGAAGCTCAAAGAGGTTAAGTAACAGTCAAAGGTCACTCAGCTAAGAGCTTGGAGCAATGTCTCAGGTCAGTCCAAGTTCAAAGTCCTGAATCTTGGTCTCCCTGTGCTTCTGCCTTTTGTGAACTTTTAAGGTCAATGGGCATTCCTTTTGAACTCTGGAAAATACTTCACCTCTTCTCTGGCAAGGATAAACCTGAAAAGGGTGAGTTCCCTGGACTAAGAGGGAAAAAACAAACAGAGCTCCCTTTGAATCTATCACCTCCCCCTCAGCATTTCCTTTCGACTCATATAGTTCTAATTTCAAGTGGAGCATTCACGGGAAGTCATCAATTTGACAACACGGGGGTTGGTCTCCAGCATATGCACATCACTGCCTGGGCCCCCAAATCATCTCCCAAGGAAGAAGCCCTGATGCAGTTATTTGAAACACTTTACATAATGTTAAAATGAAGTTTCCATGTGAGTTATAGAAGCAGAAGACAATAAAATCCACATCGACGGTCTGAGTGGGACTCCCTTCCAATGTGTGGAAAAATATTAGCCAAAAGAGCAAACACCACAACCCATTTGCTCCTGTGTCTTTTTTTCCCCCCAGCAGCCACAGGAGAAGGATTTGACATGAGGGGTTTCCCAGAGTGAACCTAACACAATTTCTCTAGTGGAGCTCATTATAAGACTAGATAAGCCTGATTGTGATAAGATGCAGTAAAGGAATGTCTATGCTAATAACTCCAGAAAGGTAAGGGGGTGGGTGGAGGTGATTGAGAGCCTTCTGTTGAAGTCAAAGTGACTTTCAGTTTCAAACAACTGTACTAGGGCATTCAGTGTGTAGAAAGTGTCTGTAGTATACAGTGTTCCTGCTGAGAGGGTCTTGAAGGCAGAAAGCCTGTAATTAGAAGCCCTGAAGTACCCACCTCTCCATGAAGAAGGCTGGAGGACAGCCTGCTAAGGTAATAAGGTTTGAGTGTGTGTGTGTCTGTGTAAGAGTGAGAGACAGAGTGTGTGTGTGTGTCCTCAGTCTCCATTTCCCAGCATCATCATCTAATTACCATATAATACCAAGGTTTATGAGTTTCCAGTGGTGGGGAAAAAAGAAATAAAAACAAAGAGAAACAAAAAAGCCACTTAACAGGACCCTAAAGAAAATGTGATTTAGAAAAAGAGATATTTGAACCCACATCCAAAAGCAGCTCATCTAACATGGGGGCAGGAGAGTGACTTAGCCTTTGAAGCAGCCAGCAGAATTCCTCCCCACTCTCAGATTCTGACCTTCATGACTTCTTATTTCATTTGCACTCATGGTAAACCTTCTCAGAAGCCCTTTCAATGCTGCTGGTATATGCCACTGAGAATAAGACAAAGGACTTGGTGGTGATGTCACCACCTTTTAGTCTGTCTCCACTAGTATATATGAAAATGGGCTTCTTCTGAGCCAATCAAGCCTTTCTTGGGCCCTGATCCTCTGAATTACTTATTTCAGGAAGGGTCTGTGAGAACTGAAATTTGTATTTGTCTGGAAGGGATAGTTTGGCAAATCCAACTTTGTCACTCCTGAACCTTCGCAGTATCTCAAGGAGATGCATGTGCTCCCCCTTGGTAAGGTTTATGAGATGCATTGTGTATACTAACCTAATTTATGTTTCCTATTCACAGATGGTAAATGTAAAGTTTCTCAAGGGGAAGAAATTACATCCCATACAACTTGGGGTTTGTGTACATCTGTCCATGACTCTAATACATCTCAGATAGGTTTAGTCCCTACCCCAAAACAGAAATAGCTGGTCTTGACAATCAATTGAAAAAGAAAAGATGACACTATGTATTTCAGCCAATTGTATTATCAATATTCTGTCTCAAATAATATTGGTTGTTTTTTTTTAACCCCTCAAAAGGATGGAAAAATTAAGTCTGATTTAATCTCTCTTAGCTCTGCATGGTATAACAATATTAAGTCATATGTTTGGAGTTTGAGTAGCTGGAGGCAGTTGCTACATCAAACTCAAATGGCCACCCAGAACTTATTTTCACTGTGGTAGGTATGTGTCTTCTCATATATTTTGGTGGTTGCTGTTTATTTTTTTAAGAGGAAGCATCACGGCGTTAACATCAAACAGATGTAACTGAGTTCGGCTTTGAATTCTTTTTCTTAAAATACAATAACCTTTTGTTTCTATTTATTCAACACATATTTTTTGAGCACTTAATATGTGTTGCATTGTTCTCAGCATTGGAGATACAACAGTGGACAGACAAAAAACCTGCCTTCATGCAATTATATTCCTGTAGCTGACTAGACTCCTAATATCAACACTGTAAATGTATGCAGAACTGACCCACAATTATTAACTTTAATCATGGGGTAATAATATAACAGGAAATTCTAATTACTGAGTAAGCCTAGAAAACTTTTCCTTGGTTTTACGATATGTTATGGTTTTATTCTATTGACTCTTTTTTACTGGTTTTCATGAATAAGGCTACAAATTGACAAGGATGATCAATGTTTAGACCTTGACCTTGGAGCCTACCTGTCCTGAATGGATATCCCTAATCTACACTTGGCTCTGTGACCTTGAGGAAGGCACTCAATTCTGCTAATTCACAATTTCCCCATTTGTATTTTTTAATGGTAATAGTAAGAATATATCCCTTGAGATAATGTTGAGAATTAAAATGAGATGACATAAACAAGTCATCTGGCCTAAATCAACATATCTCAACCCTTTTGTCTCCCTCATTGACCCTATCAGTAAGTTTTTTTAAGATTTCTTTTCCCCTAATCAACACCCATCCCCTTCAATGAAATTTTAATACCACAGATATCTCATATGGCTGTTTCAGTATTATGTACTTATACACAAGAAGAATTTTTTTTCTTTCACTTCCCAAAAAATCAATGTTTTTCCCCCTTAGGGTGATATTGCTCCCCATTGAGAAAAGTTGGCTTAGAGCTTGGCACAGTGCTTGCTGAGTGTTAACCAATATAATAGTCATAGTAAAAATAATTAGAAGCCCCTGTGTCACCAGACTACAGAAGAGCATAAAGTCTGATAAAAAGCAAAAAGCCCATCAGCTCTGTTATCCAGGGAACCAAAGCCCAAATCCAGTATCACAGCCAGCAGCATCTGGAAGCTGGAGTTGAGCCCGAATCAGATCTTCTTGCTGATGAGAAAAAGGCAAGATGCAAAGCAGCAGGGCAGCTAGACAAGGTGTGATTACAACTCCTAATCAGTCAGCTCAGGTTACCCATCACTTACACATGCAGAGAAGAACCAAGACAGCACCAAAATGCTCCCAGCTAAAGATGTGGGCACAGAGTTTTTTCTGCCCTGAAAACTCCACTTTCCACTTTTGTGTCCCTCCAAGTCTCACTCTTCCATCAAATCCACCCAAAGTATGATGTCTTTTTCAGTACAAAGTCTTTTCCAGGTTTCAGTCATCACAAAAAATCTAAGCTTAAGGACAATTTATAGAATAACTTATTACAGTTTATTAAAAAAAATGTTGAGGTATGAAAGACTAGGATTGATTGAGGAGGAACTCCCCCAAATTGGAGAGTACAAGACATCTAAATATGATATGGTACCCTAGACTGGACCCTGAAACAGAAAAAGACTTTAGTGGGGAAAAAAACAGTGAAATCCAAAGAGTCCTTCAGTTCAGTTCAGTTCAGTTGCTCAGTCGTGTCCGACTCTCTGCGACTGCATGAAGCACAGCACGCCAGGCCTCCCTGTCCATCACCATCTCCCGGAGTTCACTCAGACTCACGTCCATTGAGTCTGTGATACCATCCAGCCATCTAATCCTCAATCGTCCCTTTCTCCTGCTACCCCCAATCCCTCCCAGCATCAGAGTCTTTTCCAATGAGTCAACTCTTTGCATGAGGTGGCCAAAGTACTGGAGCTTCAGCTTTAGCATCATTCCTTCCAAAGAAACCCAGGGTTGATCTTCAGAATGGACTGGTTGGATCTCCTTGCGCTCCAAGGGACTCTCAAGAGTCTTCTCCAACACCACAGTTCAAAAGCATCAATTCTTCGGTGCTCAGCCTTCTTCACAGTCCGACTCTCACATCCATACATGACCACAGGAAAAACCATAGCCTTGACTAGATGGACCTTAGTCGGCAAAGTAATGTCTCTGCTTTTGAATATACTATCTAGGTTGTTCATAACTTTTCTTCCAAGGAGTGTCTTTTAATTTCATGGCTGCAGTCACCATCTGCAGTGATTTAACAGTATTGTGTCAATGTTCATTTCTCAGTTTTGATCATTGTACATCGTTACGTAAGAGGCTAAAATTAGGAGAAGCTGGTTATAGCAAAACTTCATACTATTTCTGTAACTTTTCTCCATATTTAAATGATTTTGAAATAGTAAATTTAAGAAAGATGATGATTTGTTCATTCATTCTTGCAACAAGTGTGCTCCGAGGCTGGTAATCAGCAATGAACAAAGCAAAACAAAAATTCCTAATGCCATGGATATTATTCTATATTTTAGGGATTTCACCCTTTTTGGGTATAGCTATGGGGCAAAACCTATGGGCCATATCTTGTCTGCTACTGCTGTGCCATCCATGTGCTCATGCCATGCCCCCGTGCTGGGAGTGTTAAGTTGCATATGGGCATATGGCTCTTTTCCTCTGCCTTTCTCCAGGGGAGTGGACAGGAGATGAGAGCTCTTAAGTCCACTGCATGGCAAGTAACATATGCCTAGAACAGTGCTTACTACAGGCTAGATCTTGAATAGGTAATAGGAGATGCCATTTTAAAAAACATGAAAGCTTTTGACACAGAGTAACTGTGTCAAAGTAACTGTTCAGGGACTTTCCTGGTGGTCCTATGGTTAGGACTCCATGATTCCACTGCAGCGGGCGTGGATTCAACCCCTGGTCAGGGAACTAAGATCCCACATGCAGCGTGGCCAAAAAAAAAAAAGTTAAAAAAATACAACAAAGTGGTATTCAGTTACCGTATTCCTTGGCTTGAACTTAAGAATGATCATCTGTTTGTCTCCTCAGACTTAAATGTTACAATTTTATGACATGTCATACTTAATTTCTTGACAAGTAGGAATGTATGTATGTGCGTTAGAGAAATTATGTGACAGAATGATAGGGTATTTATTTTAGAGGCAGTGGGAAACAGAAACGGAGATCTGAACTGATACATCCTAATGGACTCTAACACTTCAAGAAACAAATTAAGTTGGGATTTAAAAGATATCCCTAGGTGGGACTTCCCTAGTAGTTCAGATGGTAAAGCGTCTTCCTGCAATGCAGGAGATCTTTAATCCCTGGGTCTGAATACTCCTTGGAGAAGGAAATGGCAACCCACTCCAATACTCTTGGCCTGGAAAATCCCATGGATGGAGGAGCCTGGTACACTACAGTCCATGGGGTCGCAAAGAGTCGGACATGACTGAGTGATTTCACTTTCTTTCTTTCTTTAAAAGATTTCAACAACATGCTTTAAAAGACAAGGATGATAATCAACAGAGAAATGCCAAGAAATCCCTGTCATACTTACCAGATTTTAGCTACTTACACATAAATTAAAACAAAAAAATCCCAAACCTATCAGATGGTTCTTTTGTGGATAAGAGTGGAATTACATTTTTGTTGGTAAAGACCTTCCTGTTCATCCCTGTACCTTAACCATCTGACACACTTCCTTAGTACATGTAATGATGGGTGTAAAGTTCAGGGTCAGGCCCATCATGTAGTCCACACACCTGATCCTTTTCCCAGGGTTCACTCTATTAGCAAATGTCACCTCCATCCACCCCATTCTAGAAGCCAGAACCTCACCAATCAGCCTGGATAACCCTGACAGGTACATCTCGAAGTTCTGACAAATTTTCCTCCTAAATACCTTTCATGTCTGTTCACGACTGTCTCTGCTGCTCATGTTCTCATCCACCATGATCTTTACCCTGGACAATTATAATACCTTCTAAACTGGTTTCCCAATCTATAATCATCTTGCTTATAGCAGGAAGAGACTTAAAAACATTTTTTTAAAAATAAATCTGATCATGTCATTTACCAACTTAAGTCTCCAAAGAACAAAATCTTCAATTTGACCTAAAAGGACATGCTTGGTCGTGTCTCTGCCAACCTCTCCAGCATTATCTCTCAGCACATGATTTCTGTCTCTTTTAGCACCATCTTCCCTAGCAATAATTCACTGTTTCAAAATATACCAAGCTGTGACCACTGGTAAAGGCTTTCCACCAAATCACCCTCATTCCACCTACTCAACTTTTGTGTCTTACTTAAACAGCACTTTCTCATAAAAGACCTTCAACCCCTACATTCAGTGAGTTGGTGACCTCAAAGATAACCTTTAAGGATGTCCATTTCTTGGTATTCTGACTATTATCTACTCTCCACTCACAGGTACCAGGGTTGGTCTATGTGACAAATAGTTAGGAAAAGTGATGGTCTTTCACTTCCACGGGTGGGTTATAAGACACTACCACTTCCATCTTGGTTGTTTGTGCACACTCTCTGTCTCCTACTGGACTGTTTAGGGAACGCAGCTGTCATGTTGTAAGCATCTGAGAACTGAAGCCTCCTGCCGAGGGATACATAATTATCTTCAAAGTACATTCTTTAGCCCCAGTCAAACTTTCAGATGATGGTAGCCCCAGTCATCTGACTATATCCTTGTGAGAACATATGAAGTAAGTCCACTCAGCTACACTACTTCCGGATTTTCGACACTCAGAATTGAGACCCTGAGATTAAATATTTGTTGTTTTACATTGCTAAGTTTTAGGGTAATTTGATGGGGGAGGGGGATAACTTACACAGCAATAGATAATCAACACACTTAGTTACATATTCAGGTCATACCCTCTCACAGAATCTTAGTGCTTCCTCTCCTTTCTTGTGCATATAGTATTTGGTAATTACATATTTATGGAAGTAAATGGATCAGTGTTGGTCTCTTCATCAGTTTTGTCTCTCCATATCACCATGGTGTTTCTGGAATTTTGACAAGGCACAAAGTGCACCATCAAAAACATTCAGTTCAGTTCAGTTGCTCAGTTGTGTCCGACTCTTTGAGACCCCATGAATTGCAGCATGCCAGGCCTCCCTGTGCATCACCAACTCCCGGAGTTCACTCAGACTTATGTCCGTCGAGTCAGTGATGCCATCTAGCCATCTCATCTTCTGTCATCCCCTTCTCCTCCTACTCCCAATCCCTCCCAGCATCAGGGTCTTTTCCAATGAGTCAGCTCTTCACATCAGGTGGCCAAAGTATTGGGAGTTTCAGCTTTAGCATCAGTCCTTCCAATGAACACCCAGGACTGATCTCCTTTCGAATGGACTGGTTGGATCTCCTTGCGCTCCAAGGGACTCTCAAGAGTCTTCTCCAACACCACAGTTCAAAAGCATCAATTCTTCGGTGCTCAGCTTTCTTCACAGTCCAACTCTCACATCCATACATGACCACTGGAAAAACCATAGCCTTGACTAGATGGACCTTTGTTGCCAAAGTAATGTCTCTGCTTTTGAATATGCTATTTAGGTTGGTCATAACTTTCCTTCCAAGGAGTAAGCGTCTTTTAATTTCATGGCTGCAGTCACCATCTGCAGTGATCTTGGAGCCCAGAAAAATAAAGTCTGACACTGTTTCTACTGTTTCCCCATCTATTTGCCATGAAGTGATGGGACTAGATGCCATGATCTTCGTTTTCTGAATGTTGAGCTTTAAGCCAACTTTTTCACTCTCCTCTTTCACTTTCAACAAGAGGCGTTTTAGTTCCTCTTCACTTTCTGACATTAGGATTCTATTTTCAGAGTCATATACTGGGAAGATTTTCCTTCAGTAACGTAATCACCTTGTTCAACTTGCTTTTGGTAGGGAGTCACTATGCATAACATGAGCCCTAGATGTAGGCAGTAATTAATATGAGAGATTCATGTAAACAAGTACCCAAACACAGCCTCATCCACCACTACTGTCACTCTGCAGCATACCTTCAACAGGGAACACTGGCTGTCAAACTCAAGAGCTAATCATAACAATAAAATAGCAACTGATCCCAATTTGGTCAGATTGCACTCTCCCTCCTGTCACTGTCATGGAGATCTATGGAAGTCTGAGGCACTAATAGACTTTCTCACCCCTGAAGGATAATTATCAGAGTACTGCGTGTTAAGCACAATGTCTTCCTAAGAAGTAGAGGTAAATGTTCTCAATACCCAACCAGGGGACTAAGTGCCCTAACTTGTTTCTATTTTTAATTGGTTGATTTTCACTCAACCAAAGATGAAAACCACATTGTTGGTCTCCTCCCTGTAACATTAAGACTGCTGGTCATAAATGGAATCATCTTTGAAGTAAAATACAGCCAGCGGTACCCCCAAAGAGATGTGACAGGCCATAAATACCCAGTGTTAACTCAAAACTGATGACATATTTTATTCTCTCCTTGCACAATGCACCTTCAGCTACTTCCCCACTTAAGGTCTTATGGGTAGGCAAGGAGAACAAAAGGCCCATGATTCACTTCCAAGAAACACAGGGCTTTAGCCATCACTTCCAGTGTGTTGAAGGTGGAAGCTAGGGTTGTGCAGCCTTTCTTGAATACATACTTTCAACAGGGGCGCTTGCTTTAAAACAACATAAATCTGGATTTTTGATCCCATCTTGATACATTCAGTCAGAATTTGCAGAGAAAGAGCCTTGGAATCAGCCTTTTTAACAAGTAACTGAAGAAATGGACTCTACTCCCAGGAATAAAAGCTCATAAAAGGCATAAAAGTTGATCCATGGGAATAAATTTTTGCATCAGTACAGATGCAGTCCACTTTTTGAAAATGTTACAGGCAAAGCATCCTCTATCAGTAAGTCTTACTGCAACAACACAACCAGTACGATAGATATATAAAGATAGAGGAAAAAAGTTGTTTATTAGATGTAGCAAAAGCAGTTGTTAGAGGGAAGTTCATAGTGATACAAGCCTTCCTCAAAAAGCAAGAAAAATCTCAGACAAACAACCTAACCCACCACCTAAAAGAGTGAGAAAAAGAGAACAAATAAAATCTAAAGTCAGCAGACGGAAGGCCTCAATAAAGATTGGATGGGGTGGTGGTTTAGTTGCTAAGTCGTGTCTGACTCTTGTAACCCTATGGACTGTAGCCCACCAGGCTCCTCTGTCCATGGGATTTCCCAGGCAATAATACTGGAGTGGGTTGCCATTTCCTTCTCGAGAAGATCTTCCCAACCCAAGGACAGGACCCATATCTCCTACAATGCAAACAAATTCTTTACCACTGAGCCACCAGCAAAGTCCCAGTAAAGATTGGAGAGGAAATAAAAACAACCTGTTTAAGGCACTTTGGTGTCAAACCTGGTGCTCTCTTTATTTCTGTAACAGGCTCTATACCTTAGGGTTTTATCAAGACTTTGTACTTCTATGCAGAAAAATATTTCACAGATCTCAAACATGACTAAGAAAACTCAGAACATATAACAATGATTTTTTTTATTAGTAACACTTCCCTATTTGGCATAGGATTGAGTTATAAATAAGATCTCACTTTATCAAAGTATTTTGAGAGCTATTTTACCCCCTCCATATGTGTATTCAGTCCTTTATCCTCAGTACCAGGGCCCCATTTACAAGATCTATGGTTGGGGCAAAGGAAAAGTAAGGATTCTAGCCAGAATAAAGTGGAGGATATTAGCAATGGATAAACTAATAATTCAAAAAAGTTCTATTTCACCTGTTTTTCACAAAGGAAAAAACCACCACACAGAAAAATCTAAACTCAAGAAGCAAAATCCTAGAATCTGCTTAGCTGGAAGTCAAAGAACCCTGAGATGTTTGGGAAAGAGCTCTGAGGCAGGGGTCCATGTGTGCACACATGCTAAGTCACTTCAGTCGTGTCTCACTCTTTGCCACCCTACGAACTGTAGCCCGCCAGACTCCTCTGTCCATGCAATTCTTTAGGCATGAATACTGGACTGGATTGCCATGCCCTTCTCCAGGGGATCCTCCTGACCCAGGGATTCAACCCATATCTCCTGCATTGGCAGAGAGCCAACTAGACCACGTGGGAAGCCCAAGAGTCCATGCTGCTGCTGCTGCTGCTAAGTCGCTTCAGTCGTGTCCGACTCTGTGCGATCCCATGACCCTCCTGAAATCACAGACAGACTCTGATATTATGCTCTCACGAGCACTATTTGTTGGAGAGGACTGATGGATTTCATCCTACTATAAAAAAACTTCTGGCTCTCCCCAACCCACACAGATGAAGAATTAAGTTCTGTTTTCTTCTAGAAAAGATCCGGAATCTTAGGATAATCAAATGGACAGAGACTTTTTAGACCTAATTTATGGCCACTCTTCTTTGACACATGAAAAAATGAGACACAAGCATGTGATGATTACTTTCACTCAAAGAAGATAAAATACGAGTTTTTCCCTTTTTAAAAGAAACCATTGCTTTATAAAACTTTATTAGTACATTTAGACAGACTTGGCCAAACCACAGCTGGGCAGATATGCCTACCTCAACTATAATAAGCAATTAACAAGTATATAACTTGTTTTCTAGAAAATAAAATCATAAGACATATTGTGCTTCACTAAATGTAAGATAGCAATCGTAATTTATGAAGCAATAAGGCAGGAAATATACTGCCAATTAAATAACAAGATGCTTGAATGTATTTGCATTTGTAAAAATCTGCATCTTAGATTTGATGAAATGCAATATTGCAAAAAAGTAATGCCTTGATTTATATGACTCCTGGAAGAACAGAATGTAGTAAACTTCCTTTTGTAAAAAGTAAACTGTAAATGAAAGCCTGTGAAACATTAAAAGTCCTCTTTGCAACATGTTTGAGACTGGCACATACTGAGTTAATCACAAGAGAAGAAATCATACAAAATTATTCATACATACATCAAGTATCTTATTTTAACACACAGCGTGTTCATTCCTTCATCCATCTTTTAAAGTAGACTGAGAACTATTTTTGGACATATGTTACCAGTTTAGGATTCTATAGGCTCTTTCTTGATATAAACACTTATAATTTAGAGTCTATGATTTCCAATTTGGGTTCGTTGAAATGGAGTGATAATGTAAAGACACCTGCAAAGCAACATGAATGTTTTAGATTTTCTTTTAATGACTTCTTACATTTTGCAGTTATTACAACAGCTAACTTAACAACCTGCCCACAACCAACACCCGGTAACCAGGTGTGCAAGTGAGACAGCTAGGAAATAGATCATCCAGCCCCAGCCAAGCCTTTGGAGGGTTCAGCCACTTAGGCTGATATCCACTGAGATGAAGCTGGCCCAGGACAACCCAGCCAAGCCACTCCCAGTTTCCCCTTCTACAGGAACTATATGAAGCCATGCATTGTATTAAGTCACAAAGTCTGTGGACAGTTTGCCACATAAAAGTGATAAAACATACAGCAGCCTTCTAAACAATGTAGGCAGTTAGGCAGGCTGAGGGCGCCTTTCAGAATGAAGAGTGAATTGATTAAGTGAAGCTTCCTTAAGTTCTCTGAATTTCTATATTACTGAAAGTGAAAGTGGCTCAATAGTGTCCGACTCTCTGTGACCCCATGGACTATAAGTACATAGAATTCTCCAGGCCAGAATACTGGAGGGAGTAGCCTTTCCCTTTTCCAGGGGATCTTCCTGACCCAGGATTTGAACCCAGGCCTCCCTCATTGCAGGTGGATTGTTTACCAGCTGAGCCACAAGGGAAGCACTTCTGTACTACTATTGCTGCTGCTGCTGCTGCTGCTGCTGCTGCTAAGTCGCTTCAGTCGTGTCTGACTCTGTGCGACCCCATAGAGGGCAGCCCACCAGGCTTCCCCGTCCCTGGGATTCTCCGGGCAAGAACACTGGAGTGGGTTGCCATTTCCTTCTCCAATGCATGAAAGTGAAAAGTGAAAGTGAAGTCGCACAGTCGTGTCCGACTCTTAGAGACCCCTTGGACTGCAGCCCACCAGGCTCCTCCATCCATGGGATTTTCCAGGCAAAAGTACTGGAGTGGGATGCCATCTGTACTACTAGAGGCTACCAAATACCCCTTTTATGTGAGGCTCTAGTCTCTGTTCCAGGCATCCTGGTGGCTCAGGGGTAAAGAATCAGCCTTCCAATGCAGGAGATGTGTGTTTAATCCCTGGGTCGAGAAGATCCCCAGGAGGAGGGAATGGCAACCCATTCCAGTATGCTTGTCTGGAGAATCCCATGAACAGAGGAGCCTGGTGGGCTACAGTCCATAGGGTCACAAAGAGTCAGATATGACTGAAGTGACTTACCACATGGCAGTCTTCTTTCCTAATTCCCCAGAAGGGTACTGAATCAAAGATAAGTAGTAAATTAAGAGATGGCAGCAATACATGAACCATGAACCTCCAGATGTTCAAGTTGGTTTTAGAAAAGGCAAAGGAACCAGAGATCAAATTGCCAACATCCGCTGGATCATGGAAAAAGCAAGAGAATTCCAGAAAAACATCTATTTCTTCCTTATTGACTATGCCAAAGCCTTTGACTGTGTGGATCACAATAAACTGTGGAAAATTCTGAAAGAGATGGGAATACCAGACCACCTGACCTGCCTCTTGAGAAACCTGTATGCAGGTCAGGAAGCAACAGTTAGAACTGGACATGGAACAACAGACTGGTTCCAAATAGGAAAAGAAGTACGTCAAGGCTGTATATTGTCACCCTGCTTATTTAACTTCTATGCAGAGTACATCATGAGAAACGCTGGGCTGGAAGAAGCTCAAGCTGGAATCAAGATTGCTGGGAGAAATATCAATAACCTCGATATTCAGATGACACCACCCTTATGGCAGAAAGTGAAGAAGAACTAAAAAGCCTCTTGATGAAAGTGAAAGAGGAGACTAAAAATGTTGGCCTAAAGCTCAACATTCAGAAAACTAAGATCATGGCATCTGGTCCCATCACTTCATGGCAAATAGATGGGGAAAGAGTGGAAACAGTGGCAGACTTTATTTTTTTGGACTCGCAAATCACTGCAGATGGTGACTGCAGCCATGAAATTAAAAGATGTTTACTCCTTGGAAGAAAAGTTATGACCAACCTAGATAGCATATTCAAAAGCAGAGACATTACTTTGCCAAAAAGATCCATCTAGTCAAGGCTATGGTTTTTCGAGTGGTCATGTATGGATGTGAGAGTTGGACTGTGAAGAAAGCTGAGTGCCAAAGAATTGATGCTTTTGAACTGTGGTGTTGGAGAAGACTCTTGAGAGCCCCTTGGAGCGCAAGGAGATTCAACCAGTCCATTCTAAAGGAGATCAGTCTTGGGTGTTCTTTGGAAGGAATGATGCTAAAGCTGAAACTCCAATACTTTGGCCACCTGATGTGAAGAGTTGACTCATTGGAAAAGACCCTGATGCTGGGAGGGATTGGGGGTAGGAGGAGAAGGGAACGACAGAGGATGAGATGGCTGGATGGCATCATGGCCTCGATGGACATGAGTGTGGATGAACCCCGGGAGCTGGTGATGGACAGGGATGCCTTGCATGCTGCGATTCATGGGGTTGCAAAGAGTTGGGCACGATTGAGGGACTGAACTGAACTGAACAATGGTACCAGTAAGCAAGAGGGTTTGAGGTGGCTGAGCCCTATAACAAATGGAATTTGGGAAGAAAAGAGGATCTGGGTAAATCCAACCCACTCTTTGCTTGCTGCCTTCATGATGTCAAACCAGTGTCCACTGCCTGTTACCCCTCCTTAACACCTGCAAGTGGCTCCTGGCCAAAACCTCAATTCTATCTGCTTTCTTCTCCTGCACTGCACTGTACTTCTAAAGCTCTAAATTGGGGAGTCATCGGTCCTTGGAACAGCCAAGCTTGAAAAAGTAGGTTTCTAAAGCCCACATACAAATCTCTTTCATAAAAAAACAAAATCTGGGGCAGAAAAAAACCCATGAGTAAGTGATCTAGAAAATACCTACATTTTAGTAGAGCCAGTCCCTCTTTATATGCAAAGAAAATCAATTAGCAGAAACTACTGGTGTTTTATTCAAATCCTCATGGTCAAGACTTAGCTAAATAAATCTGTTTTATGAAATACAAAAGAGACTAACATAAGAAGCATGTATTAGATGAAGCTGGCTTTTAAGACCTCAAAATTCAGGAAGGGCAAGAGTAGATTCCGACTGGCAAAAACAGAAATAGATACCATGGTTCTCATGTGTGCTAAACATACTTTCTTATAATTATCCTATAAATTTTACAGATAAGGAAACATTTCAAGTCATGGGGATTAAGAATTTACAAATCACATGGTGAGCACCCACTTCCCTTGCTCTACACTAAGATGGGGAAGCTAATGCACAGATGTGTCTCTCCTGGTCCTTTCTTCCATTAGCACCGGTCAGAGCAAGGGCATTCCACCCGCTTACTCTCTTGGATGGTGGTGGGTTCCCTCTAACTATCCCCAACTTCATCATACAAGCAGGGTAGAGAGGCTGCAGAAAGAGCTGAACTCCAGCTCAAAAGTAAGAGCCTAATTTTGGTAAAAACATAGATAAATCATCCTATAGTTCCTTTGCCTCCAGGACTGAAATCAGGTTGACAGTACAGAAAATAGAATCAAGAACAGAATTCACAACTTCATCTTACCTCTTGTAAGCTCTGTGATCTTGGGTGAGTCAGATCAGACCAACATCACTGAGTTTCATAAAGATTACATAAGAATGTCTACAAAATAACTGCCAACAGCAAACACCCATTACATACATGATACTGATCTCTAATTTAATCAGTGCTTATGAGCATAAGTTTTGTAATCTTTCCGACCTGAACTCAAACCCAGATGCAGCCACTGATAGCTCAGTAAGTGAGGTCCTCCACTCTCCTAAACTCAGTATTCTCGTCAGTAAAATGGGATTGACATTCATGTGAATTCACTGGGTTGTTATCAAGAGTTGTTATAAATTCAGTACAAATACTGCCAACAACTAATGGCTACCGAATGCAAACGTACATCAAACCAAGCCTTATTGTGTGTATAGTCATATTATGGTGATCATAAGCCTTCTTATGGTGATCCATGAGCCTTCTTCATCCTTACCTTCTCACTAAGGTAGGTAGTAGAGTGTGGCACTTGGAAAACACATCATAGATGCAGCTTCCAGCAAAAGGACATATAATAAGAAGCACTCCAGGACTGAGAGGCTGGACTCCAGGGAAACCAGACACAGGTCCCCTCAGGCCAAACGGACCCCCTGAGCTCCTGGATTCACTGTTCTCCATTCCTCCTCTCTTATTAAAGGGGCCAGAAAAACTGGTCAGAAAAACTGATCAGAATGGAGTGCAGGGCTGGCAGGGGACCTCATGGATCCTGGACCAGTGGCCCTGCCTTAGACAAGGCTACAAAAATAGATGACAAATCTTTTAAGGAAAAAATAAAAACGTCAGAACAGATCTATTTTAAAGATTCTTTCCTTCCTTTTAAAATCACAATGTGCTTCACAAATGCCCTGATTTTGATATTTCCACTGCCATGTTCTGCCCCTGCTTTTGGCCACCTTCCACATCTAATTCTGATTTTTATTTTTCACTGAATAGATCTAGCCAAGGCAAAGAGATGATTAGATGGTGTAAGAATGAATGAGATTTTATTTTAAAAATCCCTTATAAATAACTCCCTGCAGAAATCTTGAAATAACTGTGGACAAGAGTTGTCATCTAATTTACAATACTAACAACAAGTAGACCAGGAAAAAAAAAAAAATAGCGGGCCATGTAATAGCTATTCCTGAATCCCCCAGGAAATTAAAAATAGGCCCAGCCTCATCTCATGTTCAATAGCAAACTCAAGATTTATTTGCTTAACATTTTGATGGTCTAACAGTATTCTAACCTGCAGCCAGGGTCTTTAGCAGAGAGACTTTGTCAAAACTGCTCTTAAATGGCATCACCAATGTTTGAACGTCATTAAATGCCTATGAGAGAATAAGTTTACTGGTCTCTCACTGCCAACCAACCCATCCATGGCAGAAATAGTGTGTTTCCAAAGGCTTCAGACCAAGTGGGACAGCAACTTAAAAACACAGATGAGCCAGCAGGCTACATATTCAGACTACAGGTACCCCAGAGAAGACAAACGCAGCAAACCTTCAGTTGAGACCAGCTGATCTGCCAAGATACTATGGATACTAACAGTAACTTCTGCCAAACCCAGATGCTCACCAACAGGCACCAACGCAAGCCCATATGCACATGTGCACACACAGGGATATACATACTAGGCTCCCCTCATGGCTCAGACAGCAAAGAATCTGCCAGCAATGCAGGAGGCCCAGGTTCGATCCCTGGGTCAGAAAGATCTCCTGGAGAAGGGCACGGCAACCCACTCCAGGATTCTTGCCTGAAGAACTCCATGGACAGAGAAGCCTGGTGGGCTACAGTCCATGGGGTCACAAAGAGTTGGGCACAACTAAGTGACTCAAACGCACACAGACACACACACACACACAAACATGAATGTACAAGCAATTCATGAAACAATTCAACACAGTTCTAGTGATCAAAAGCAAGAGAAAAGTAGTGTACATGATTGAAGACACCTTTTCTCTTTACTTCTCATTATCAAATGCTGTGGCCTGCATCAGGTACAGACCAACCCTATTATTCTCATCAACGGCCAATCATACTCCTTGGGGCAAACCCACGGTATGTAGCCAAATCCAGCATGTCTGTACTAATTAGAAAATACGCAGGCAGAGTAACGGACAACAAGCATTTCATAAGACTGTAGAAGACGGTAAGGGTAGAACTGTAGGAGAAGTTTAAAATAAAAACATGCAGTGGCCATTCGCACTCGTGACTGTTAAGTCAAAGTGTTTTGGTTGGTTTAGTATCTCAGATTCTAACCCTCTTCAGCTAAACAATGTGGGTCAGTTTGGGTAAAACTACTCTTATTAAGAAATTTCTGCAGCAATCTACATGCCCCTAAGCGGGCACCAAGTAACAGCTAAGGACAAATCCACCATTCAATGGACTCAGAAAGAGCTTTTACCACTGAAGTGGCAGGTATAGGAACTGGAAGAGAAAAATGGCACAACATTTGAAGTAGGAAAAAGGATAAAAAGCAAGTCTGGATAACACGTGTACACATGTTACACATCTACAAACTTCATCGATATGCTCACAGAAAAAAGATAGGAAGGAAATCAACACGAAGATATTAACAGTGCTAAGTAGTAGGATTTGGATGAGTTTTGCTTCCCCCATTTGTTTATCTGTCTTTTCTTTCCAAAATTAACACAAATGATCTGTGATAGTTATGTGAACTGCAAATGATAGAAAAAGCAGAAGTACACACTTCATACTCATAACCTGGGGACATTTGTTTTCAGTTTCTTAAGGCTTTGGCTAACATGACATGTTAACATAAACGTCAGTTTTCCTAAGTCAATACTACTGAGGTTTTGTTTGCTTTGCAATATGAAGCACATGCTTCTGCTCAAGACTTTAAGTGTTTCGCAAAAAGCAATCCAAAGTACAATACAGTTTTAATTAGTAGTACTTCTCTAAAAGCAGGCAAAATGAACAGGACCTCTTCCATGTCAGAAGAGGCCCAGGAAGCTTCTGGTATTTTGAGGCCTTTTGTACAAACACCCAGAAATTCTTATTAAAATTGTGATTTATCTTTAATAGACTAGTTAACAGCCTCCCTGGTGGCTAAGTGGTAAAGAATCCGCCTGCCAATGCAGGAGACATAGGTTCGATCCCTGGGTTGGGAAGATCTCCTGGAGAAGAGAATGGCAACCCACTTCGGTATTCTTGTCTGGGAAATCCCATGGCAGAGAAGCCTGGTGGGCTTCAGTCCATGGGGTCACAAGAGTTGGCCATGACTTAGCAACTAAACAACAACAATACTAGTTAAAATCCTGTGAATGTATCTATATGAGTCTATGTCACCTTTCATTTGCAGATGATGTCAAAAGTCTAAATTTGGGGCCATTCTTCCTCCTTTAATAACTACTCTGACCCTGTGAAGGATGAAAAGAAATGCCCCCCTCAAGTGATTCTAAAGAAGTAGAGCTACTAATACTTTAAAAAAAAAAATGTCCTAAGCATTTAGTGGAAAAAATAACAATTAAAAAAAAATTAACGTTTGGGACTTCCCCAGTGGTCAGTGGTGAAGAATCCGCCTGCCAATACAGAAGATGTGGTTTGATCCCTAGTCTGGAAAGATCCCACATGCCATGGAGCCCTAGGCCCGTGTCCCATAATTACTGAGCCCATGGTCTAGAGCTCACACAATGCAACTGCTGAAGCCCGAGTAACTAAAGCCCATGATCCACAAAGGCTACCCACAGCAACGAAAACCCCGAGCAGCCAAAAATTAGTTAATTAAATTAAAAAATTAATGTCTAAAGTATTTGATGGAAAGCCCTATAATTGTATCCATTACCATTTCATCAAATTGAAATAAGGAGAAAAAAAAAAAAAGAGGAGGGGAAGCTGCAGGGACTCCTCATATGCTGCTATCATGTACCCCACAGGCAGGTGATACTTACACTTAACTGAGGCAGAACATAAGTTAAATAAGCAGGGTGACAATATACAGCCTTGACGTACTCCTTTTCCTATTTGGAACCAGTCTGTTGTTCCATGTCCAGTTCTAACTGTTGCTTCCTGACCTGCATACAGGTTTCTCAAGAGGCAGGTCAGGTGGTCTGGTATTACATCTCTTTCAGAATTTTCCACAGAATTTATTGTGATCCACACAAACACAAGCTGGAATCAAGATTGCCAGGAGAAATATCAGTAACCTCAGATATGCAGATGACACCACCCTTATGGCAGCAGGTGAAGAGGAACTAAAAAGCCTCTTGATGAAAGTGAAAGAGGAGAGTGAAAAAGTTGGCTTAGAGCGCAACATTCAGAAAACGAAGATCATGGCCATCTGGTCCTATCACTTCATGGGAAATAGATGGGGAAACAGTGTCAGACTTTATTTTTGGGGGCTCCAAAATCACTGCAGATGGTGACTGCAGCCATGAAATTAAAAGACACTTACTCTTTGGAAGGAAAGTTATGACCAACCTAGACAGCATATTGAAAAGCTGAGACATTACTTTGCCAACAAAGGTCCGTCTAGTCCAGGCTATGGTTTTTCCAGTAGTCATGTATGGATGTGAGAGTTGGACTGAAGGTCAGGTGGTCTGGTATTACATCTCTTTCAGAATTTTCCACAGAATTTATTGTGATCCACACAAACACAAGCTGGAATCAAGATTGCCAGGAGAAATATCAGTAACCTCAGATATGCAGATGACACCACCCTTATGGCAGCAGGTGAAGAGGAACTAAAAAGCCTCTTGATGAAAGTGAAAGAGGAGAGTGAAAAAGTTGGCTTAGAGCGCAACATTCAGAAAACGAAGATCATGGCCATCTGGTCCTATCACTTCATGGGAAATAGATGGGGAAACAGTGTCAGACTTTATTTTTGGGGGCTCCAAAATCACTGCAGATGGTGACTGCAGCCATGAAATTAAAAGACACTTACTCTTTGGAAGGAAAGTTATGACCAACCTAGACAGCATATTGAAAAGCTGAGACATTACTTTGCCAACAAAGGTCCGTCTAGTCCAGGCTATGGTTTTTCCAGTAGTCATGTATGGATGTGAGAGTTGGACTGTGAAGAAAGCTGAGCACCGAAGAATTGATGCTTTTGAACTATGGTGTTGGAGAAGACTCTTGAGAGTCCCTTGGACTGCAAGGAGATCCAACCAGTCCATTCTAAAGGAGATCAGCCCTGGGTGTTCTTTGGAAGGAATGATGCTGAAGCTGAAACTCCAGTACTTTGGCCACCTCATGCGAAGAGTTGACTCATTGGAAAAGACTCTGATGCTGGGAGGGATTGGGGGCAGGAGGAAAAGGGGAAGACAGAGGTGCGATGGCTGGATGGCATCATCGACTCAATGGACATGAGTTTGAGTGAACTCCCGGAGTTGGTGATGGACAGGCAGGCCTGGCGTGCTGCAATTCATGGGGTCGCAGAGTCGGACACGACTGAGTGACTGAACTGAACTGAACTGAACTGACTGAGGCTGAACAGGTCTCTAGTAAATCTCTCTTAGTCACTCAATGTTTCCTTCAAAGGAATCTTAGGACATAAATCCTGTTATCAGCATCCAGGTCAACACCAACACAGAAACCTTAAAAAGTACAGTCCTAAGGGAACATATTTACCAGGGGAAGGACCCAACCAGAGGGGCAAGTGGCATGGAAGACTGCTAAAGAGCCAAGACAGTACTTTAAGACCGACCGTTCATATCTCTGAGTAAATCATAGGCACTGTTCACATTGGGAGAGAAGCAGGAATTGTTTCCACAGCTCATCCCCTCATCTTCTCCAGTTTATAAACCAAGCTTTGTGGCAATGACAGTGAAATAAGAATCGCCTGGGAAACATGCATCTGGGGATTTTGTTCTGTTGCTCCCATGAGTTTAGAGAGGCCTTGCTGTACACACCCAAGGAATCCAGGAGAGGTGCTGTGTGGTCTGTCATCAGGCCTTACCCATCAGCACATCAAGGCACAAAAAGGAGACATCTGTGTGAAACTCCAGGTCAGGCAGCCACTGCACGTGGGCAGGAAGCTTTCACTTGATCAGCCCTCAGGCTGGGCTCAGGGTGGCTGCTGTGGCCAAAGATTTCATTTCTCTAGCAGTGTACCAGATAATAGGGACTGAGTGCAACTTGGCTCTGCAATTTATTCATTCATCCTGCACTTGCTAGTGCCTGCTGTTGGACTAAGCTCCATGCCAGGTGCTGTATGTTGGTTCCCAAAGAACTGCTGCCAAGTTTGCTTTAGGACCTTTACCACATTAAGTATTAAATATAAGTGCAGGGTGTCCTGAAAAGTCTCTGATAATGCTCCATAAATTTCACTTACAGAACAAATCAAGCCTTTAGTAGATGGAGGCCTGACCCATTAGTGTGATTTCCGGGGTTACTTTATCCTCTGCACCTTCAAGGTTTCTGTGACCGACAGCAATGAGTGCATAAAAACGTCCATATGTAATTTTATTATCCGTGTAGGGCAGCTGATGCAAATGGCAGCCCATGTGCTAAATCCAGACAGCAGAAATTTTTTTTGTTACACTGTGCTTCCAATTCCTTTGATAAATTAGTTGCTGAGCAATCCAAGTACAGATCAATGCATGAATGGGTAAATAAAAGGTGGCCTATACATACAAAGGAATATTATTCAGCCTCAAAAAGGAAGTTCTTACACATGCTACAAAGATGGAACCTTGAAGACATTATGCTAAGTGAGACAAGCCCATCACAAAAAAACAAGCATTGTCTATGATTCCACTGATTTGAGAGGACTTCCCTGGAGGCCCAGTGCTTAAGACTGCATGCTTCCAGTGCAGGGGGTTCAAGTTTGTTCCTTGGTCAGGGAACTATTATATTCTGTGTGGTACAGCCACACACACACTCACATTTATATGAGGTCCCTAAAGTAGTCAAACTCATAGAGATGGAAAGTAGAAGGATGGTTGTCAAGAGCAATGAGGAGTTGTTTAATGGGTACAGTTTCAGTTTCACAAGGAAAAGAAAGTTCTGGAGACTGGCTGCACAACAGTGTGCCAGTGTGCATGTAGTGCCACTGAATTACACACTTAAAACTGTGTGAGACGCTAAGTTTTCTATGTATGTTAGCACAATTTAAAATATGCCAATAGATAGTACTGATGAACCTATCTATAGAGCAGCAATGAAGATGCAGACATAGAGAACAGACTTTGGGACCCAGATCGGGGTGGGGTGGGGGGGAGAAGATGGAATGATTTAAGAGGGTAGCACTGAAATGTACACATTACCATATGTAAAGTAGATAGCCAGCGGGAATTTGCTGTATGACACAGGGAACCCAAAGCAGTGATCTGTGACAACCTGGAGGGGTGGGATGGGGAGGCAGGTGTGAGGGGGTTTAAGCGGGGGGGACATACATTCCCCATACATACCCATGGCTGATTCATGCTGATATACAGCAGAAACCATCACAATATTGTAAAGTAATTATCATCCAACTAAAACTTTAAAAATAAATTTAAAAACTGGGAGAAGTCATAGAAAAAAAAAAAATCCACATTTCTAGCTTGCCTTAAGAAAATGCAAGCTGTGACAGCATGGGGCCTGCATTGTGCCTGGCATGGAGGCTGGAGCAGAGGAGAATATACCCTTTATGTGCGCTAGCTTCTCAAATTCCCTACCCTCCCTGCACAGCCCATTTCATTTAGTTATGGTAAGAGTTCCCAACATGGGCATGCAGAGTGCTTTGCATGTATGAATGATGGTGCTTAGTTTCGGATCTAGCCACAGCACCCTTAAGATACCCATATATTATATTCATAATATGCTGGGTGTATCCAGAGAATCTTATCCAGTCCAATATAAAGCCTAAAATTAAATGGATGAAAGTAAGAAAGCATGTGTAAGAGATATAACAAAGACCAATAAACTGGGATCTGCTAAAGACGAAAAGCCCTGAGCTTCCATAGCTCAATGACATTCAGTCTCTCTGCAGGGATGAATGCAGCCCTTCACTCTCTCACTTCTGGAAGGTCCAGCCTCTGAGCAGAGACTTTCAATCTCACTCTGTTGCGAGCCGAAAATCAGAGTCAACTCATAGTGATGTCCTCTCTGGTCACTGGTAACACGAAGATCCTTCTCCTTCTCCAAAGTGACTAAGGGCCCACTGCAGACACCCATATAGACCGAATGCCCTGTGACAGGCCACCCCACCTGAAGGAACATCAGTGTGATGTGTATTCATAGAAGATTTCGCTTGGGAAGATTCCTTTTATGGTAGGCAACATTTTGTTGTGTGTGCTGTCACTCAGTCATATTCAACTCTTTTGCAACCCCATGGACTGTGTAGCCCACCAGGCTCCTCTACTCATGGGATACTCCAGGTAAGACTAGAGTGGGCTGCCATTTCCTTCTCCAGGGATCTTCTTGACCCAGGGATCAAATGTGTGTCTCTTGCACTGCAGGTAGATTCTTTATTCCTGTGTATTATATAATAATAGTAATCCTTGATTTTTTTTACTTCTCGGAAGTTTCCATATTATTTTATGTTTAATCATGGGAAATGAATGTAAAGTGGTTTGCATATCTCAGACCCTATACACCTGACAGAGGGTAATGCCTACCACCACCATAATTACCCCCTCTTTAACAGGAAACTTTTAGAAAATGCATGGATGTGGTTTTGGTTGTCACACATTAAGGGATGGGCACCGTGCAGAGGCAGAGATGTGAAACTGGCTCTGATATCTGAGACAATGTCACACAATGGAACTGTGCCACCCACAGGGCCAATTAAGCCATTAAAATAAAGAAGAGGAAATGTTGATTTATGTGAACTTCTTGGCATCGATAGGCCTTTCACCATGTGATTCAAATACAGAATAAGTACACCAGTGTAAGAATCCAAGACCCAGAGTCCCAAGGTCTGTCTGCGGATATGAACACCATGCACTCCTTGCAAGCCTATGCAGGCTTCTGGAATCTCAGTTTCTGCATCTGCAAAACGTCCTGTGACCCCTGTTCACCTTCAAGTTTTCTGGAGGTTTAGCTAAAACATGAGTGTCAAACAGGTTCTGCAACTATAAAACAAAGGACACAATTAAACGGGGACTGTAAAAAAAAAGTCTTTTCATTTTAAAATGTGATACATGTCAAAGGAGGAACTCTGAAGACATGTTCTGTGAAATAAGCCAGATACAAATATTACATAATTTCACTTATATGAGATATCTTGAATAATTAAATTAAAAAAAAAAGAAGAAACATGGTTACCATCTGCTGGGGAAAGGAGGGGATAGGAAATTATACTTTAGTGATCACGCAGTTTCAGTTTGAGAGGATGAGAAAGATCTGGGGATGGATGATGGTAGTGGTTGTGTAAAAGTGTAAACATACTTCACAAAAATGAACTGCAAACTTTAAAATAGTCAAAATGATGATTTTGTTGTGTATATGCAGCTATAATTTTAAATATTAAAAAACCATATACATTTATAAAAATGAATATATGTGCCTTGTAGAATCAAAAATGAGGATAAGAAAATATAACTCCTTGCACAACTCAGAAATAACCATGCTCATTATTTTGGTATAAATTGACCTCAGGCCTTTTCTTTTAATGATCTAAGATTAATAATTTTCAAGAGAACCTTAACTGCTCATTGTTGAGACTTACACTATTTTTACTGAAATACTCAGTTAGGATGAGGTAATTGAGGAATTTGCAGCATGAGAAGGAAAGTGAGAGGCAACATTTTCCCTCAACACACAAGTAAGCTTCTTTCATTTCCACAAAACTTTAAAGGAATATATGATTAATCTGATCACATTAAAATATAACAATGGAAGAAAAAAATTATAAGTTGATTAGAAATTTAATCCTGTACTAAAAAAGAATACCAAACATCAAGAAAAGTCCACTATCTGTAAAGCCTATGATCATCAGATCAAAGGCACTGAAATATCTACAAACGAAATTTGTAAACCACTTCAAAATTCTTGCCTTGAGAACCCCATGAACAATATGCAAAGGCAAAAAGATAGGACACTGAAAGATGAACTCCCCAGGTCAGTAGGTGCCCAATATGCTACTGGAGATCAGTGGTGAAATAACTCAGAAAGAATGAAGAGACGGAGCCAAATGAAAAACGACACCCAGTTGGGGATATGACTGATGATCGAAGTAAAGTCCAATGCTGTAAAGAGCAATATTGCATAGGAACCTGGAATGTTAGGTCTATGAATCAAGGCATATTGGAAGTGGTCAAACAGGAGATGGCAAGAGTGAACATCGACATTTTAGGAATCAGTGAACTAAAATGGACTGGAACGAGTGAATTTAACTCAGAAGACCATTATATCTACTACAGTGGGCAATAAATCCTTAAAAGAAATGGAGTAGCCATCATAGTCAACAAAAGAGCCTGAAATGCAGTACTTGGATGCAATCTTAACAACGACAAATGATCTCTGGTCATTTTCAAGGCAAACCATTCAATATCACAGTAATCCAGGTCTTTGCCCCAACCAGTAATGCTGAAGAAGCTGAAGTTGAACAGTTCTATGAAGACCCACAAGAATCTCCAGAACTAAAACCTAAAAAGATGTCCTTTTCATTATAGGGGACTGGAATGAAAAGTCGGAAATCAAGAAATACCTGGAGTAACAGGCAAATTTGGCTGTGGAGGACAGAATGAAGCAGGACAAAGGCCAAAAGAGTTTTGCCAAGAAAACACACTGGTCATAGCAAACAACCTCTTCCAACAACACAAGAGGAGACACTACACATGGACATCACCAGATAGATGATCAATATGGAAATCAGATTGATTATATTCTTTGCAGCCAAAGATGGAGAAGCTCTATACAGTCAGCAAAAACAAGACCGGGAGCTGACTGTGGCTCAGATAATGAACTCCTTATTGCCAAATTCAGACTTAAATTGAAGAAAGTAGGGAAAACCTCTAGACCATTCAGGTATGACCTAAATCAAACCCCTTAGACTTATCCAGCAGAAGTGACAAATAGATTCAAGGCATTAGACCTGATAGAGAGAGTGCCTGAAGAACTATGGTTGGAGGTTTGTGACATTGTACAAGAGGCAGTGATCAAGACCATCCTCATGAAAAAAATGCAAAAAGGCAAAATGGTTGTCTGAGGAGGCCTTACAAATAGCTGAGAAAAGAAGAGAAGTGAAAGGCAAAGGAAAAAAGGAAAGATATACCCATTTGAATGCAGAGTTCCAAAGAATACCAAGGAGAGATAAGAAAGCCTTCCTCAGTGATCAATGCAAAGAAATACAGGAAAACAATAGAATCGGAAAGACTAGAGTTCTCTTCAAGAAATTACAGATACCAAGGGAACATTTGATGCAAAGATGGGCAAAATAAAGGACAGAAATGGTATGGACCTAACAGAAGCAGAAGATATTAAGAAGAGGTGGCCAGAATATACAGAAGAACTAAAAAAAAAAAGATCTTCACGCCCAGATAATCACGATGGTGTGATCACTCACCTAGAGCCAGACATCCTGGAATGTGAAGTCAAGTGGGCCTTAGAAAACATCACCACGAACAAAGCTAATGGACGTGATGGAATTTCAACTGAGCTATTTCAAATCCTAAAAGATGATGCTGTGAAAGCGCTGCACTCAATATACCAGCAAATTTGGAAAACTCAGGAGTGGCCACAGGACTAGAAAGGTCCGATTTCATTCCAATCCCAAAGAAAGGCAATGCCAAAGAATGCTCAAATTACTGCACAATTGCATTCATCTCACACGCTAGCAAAGTATTGCTCAAAATTCTCCAAGCCATCCTTCAACAGTATGTGAACTGTGAAATTCCAGATGTTCAAGCTGGATTTAGAAAGGGCAGAAAAACCAGAGATCAAACTGCCAATAACCGTTGGATCATCAAAAAAAGCAAGAAAGGTCCAGAAAAATATCTACTTCTGCTTTATTAACTATGTCAAAGCTTTTGACTGCGTGGATCACAACAAACGGTGGAAAATTCTTAAAGAGATAGGAATAGCAAGCTACCTGATCTGCCTCCTGAGAAATCTGTATGCAAGTCACAAAGCAACAGTTAGAACTGGACATGGAACAACAGACTGGTTCCAAATATGGAAATGAGTACATCAAAGGCTGTAATTGTCACCCTACTTATTTAACTTACATGCAGACGATATCATGAGAAACACTGGGCTTGAAGAAGAACAAGGTGGAATCAAGATTGCTGGAAGGAATATCAATAACCTCAGATATGCAGATGACACCACCCTTATGGCAGAAAGTGAAGAAGAACTAAAAAGTCTCTTGTTGAAAGTGAAAGAAGAGAGTGGAAAAGTTGGCTTAAAGCTCAACATTCAAAATCAAATACAAATAAGCAATGAAAACAGATAAAATAATTGTTTTTTTTTTCCCTACTGCATTGCTCTACCTTTAGCTGTCAGGTGTTTTTGGGTCTTTTTTAAATTTAACAATTCAAAAGAAATATATATGTGTGGTGTGTGTATATATATATATATATATATATAAAGGAAACCAAAGCAAACTGTCAATTACAGTATAACATATTCAGTTTTGCCACTGCATCTGTAGAAAATGGCCTTAAGTGTTTTTTAAAATCAGGTATATTTACTATTTTAATATTTTTACCTTGAAGAGGGCAGACAGAAAGGTCACCTCTTTTTCCAGAAACCTATAAACCAGTTTCCTCTTTATTGTTTTTTATTAAAATTTTAAACATGAAATTTGTTCCAGCAAATGAAAAACCCAAATGCACCTGCCCACATTAGGCATTAATTGCTTGGAAAATTCCATCCTAAAAACTGCAGTGGTTGAAACTAAGGTGCACTGCCCCAATCACTCAACTATATGTGAATTATATCGTATAAATTTTCTATTGAGCAATACAAATATATAAAAGAAACTATTTCTCAAATTTTGTACCATGGAAAATGCAGAAGAAAAGAAGTGTTCTTTAAATGATTTTAAGCATCATGAACACATGTAACAAAGGCCTATCAATAAAAGGAAGTTCTATACTGTTATTCTTAAAAAGTGTCCAGATGATCTTCAAATGAATCTTTAGATGAAATTTTCAGAAGACTTTCTGAAACAGACTTTTGTATTTCATAAATTTGTGAAATGTATCCAAGCACTTCCCTGGTGGTACAGTGGAAATCTGCTTCCCAATGCAGGGGACGCAGGTCGAGTTCCCTGGTCTAGCAAGTTTCTACATGCCTCAGAGCAGCTAAGCCCATGTGCCACAATGACTAAACCTGTGCTCTAGAGCCCGGGAGCCACAACTGCCAAAGCCCAGGCAGACTACAGCCAGTCCTCCACAGCAAGAGAAGCCCTTGCAATGACAAGCCCACACAATGCAACTGGGGAAAGCCCATGCACAGCACTGAAGACCCAGCATAGCCATAAACAAACAAATAATTTGTAAAGGCTACTTTAAAAAAAAAAAATGCACCTTTCAAAAGTACATAGTGATATAACCATGGGATTAGCAAGAGAAGACATAACCAATCAGCTTCTTTCAATAATTCTTAGGGTCCATTATTACAGAGTGTAGGTCAAAGAATATAGCAAAGTGCATCAGGACTTCAAAAGCCATTTGGTAAGGAAGCAACAGTTAGAACTGGACATGGAACAACAGCCTGGTTCCAAATAGGAAAAGGAGTACGTCAAGGCTGTATATTGTCACCCTGTTCATTTAACTTACATGCAGAGTACATCATGAGAAATGCTGGGCTGGAAGAAGCACAAGCTGGAATCAAGATTGCTGGGAGAAATATCAATAACCTCAGACATGCAGATGACACCACCCTTATGGCAGAAAGTGAAGAGGAGCTAAAAAGCCTCTTGATGAAAGTGAAAGAGGAGAGTGAAAAAGTTGGCTTAAAGCTCAACATTCAGAAAACCAAGATCATGGCATCTGGTCCCATCACTTCATGGCAAATAGATGGGGAAACAGTGTCAGACTTTATTTGTTTGGTCTCCAAAATCACTGCATATGGTGACTGCAGCCATGAAATTAAAAGACATTTGTTCCTTGGAAGGAAAGTTATGACCAACCTAGACAGCATATTCAAAAGCAGAGATATTACTTTGCCAACAAAGGTCCGTCTAGTCAAGGCTATGGTTTTTCCAGTAGTCATATATGGATGTGAGAGTTGGACTGTGAAGGAGGCTGAGCGCCGAAGAATTGATGCTTTTGAACTGTTGTGTTGGAGAAGACTCTTGAGAGTCCCTTAGACTGCAAGGAGATCCAACCAGTCCATCCTAAAGGAGATCAGTCCTGGGTGTTCATTGGAAGGACTGATGCTGACGTTGAAACTCCAATACTTTGGCCACCTCATGCGAAGAGTTGACTCATTGGAAAAGACCCTGATGCTGGGAGGGATTGGGGGCAGGAGGAAAAGGGGACAACAGAGAATGAGATGACTGGATGGCATCACCGAGTGAATTATATCGTATAAATTTTCTATTGAGCAATACAAATATATAAAAGAAACTATTTCTCAAATTTTGTACCATGGAAAATGCAGAAGAAAAGAAGTGTTCTTTAAATGATTTTAAGCATCATGAACACATGTAACAAAGGCCTATCAATAAAAGGAAGTTCTATACTGTTATTCTTAAAAAGTGTCCAGATGATCTTCAAATGAATCTTTAGATGAAATTTTCAGAAGACTTTCTGAAACAGACTTTTGTATTTCATAAATTTGTGAAATGTATCCAAGCACTTCCCTGGTGGTACAGTGGAAATCTGCTTCCCAATGCAGGGGACGCAGGTCGAGTTCCCTGGTCTAGCAAGTTTCTACATGCCTCAGAGCAGCTAAGCCCATGTGCCACAATGACTAAACCTGTGCTCTAGAGCCCGGGAGCCACAACTGCCAAAGCCCAGGCAGACTACAGCCAGTCCTCCACAGCAAGAGAAGCCCTTGCAATGACAAGCCCACACAATGCAACTGGGGAAAGCCCATGCACAGCACTGAAGACCCAGCATAGCCATAAACAAACAAATAATT
This sequence comes from Aepyceros melampus, assembly GCA_006408695.1. Classification (NCBI taxonomy): domain Eukaryota; kingdom Metazoa; phylum Chordata; class Mammalia; order Artiodactyla; family Bovidae; genus Aepyceros; species Aepyceros melampus. The sequence goes on along the minus strand of SJXQ01004897.1, from coordinate 149,029 downwards.
TGTAAAGGCTACTTTAAAAAAAAAAAATGCACCTTTCAAAAGTACATAGTGATATAACCATGGGATTAGCAAGAGAAGACCATAACCAATCAGCTTCTTTCAATAATTCTTAGGGTCCATTATTACAGAGTGTAGGTCAAAGAATATAGCAAAGTGCATCAGGACTTCAAAAGCCATTTGGTAAGGAAGCAACAGTTAGAACTGGACATGGAACAACAGCCTGGTTCCAAATAGGAAAAGGAGTACGTCAAGGCTGTATATTGTCACCCTGTTCATTTAACTTACATGCAGAGTACATCATGAGAAATGCTGGGCTGGAAGAAGCACAAGCTGGAATCAAGATTGCTGGGAGAAATATCAATAACCTCAGACATGCAGATGACACCACCCTTATGGCAGAAAGTGAAGAGGAGCTAAAAAGCCTCTTGATGAAAGTGAAAGAGGAGAGTGAAAAAGTTGGCTTAAAGCTCAACATTCAGAAAACCAAGATCATGGCATCTGGTCCCATCACTTCATGGCAAATAGATGGGGAAACAGTGTCAGACTTTATTTGTTTGGTCTCCAAAATCACTGCATATGGTGACTGCAGCCATGAAATTAAAAGACATTTGTTCCTTGGAAGGAAAGTTATGACCAACCTAGACAGCATATTCAAAAGCAGAGATATTACTTTGCCAACAAAGGTCCGTCTAGTCAAGGCTATGGTTTTTCCAGTAGTCATATATGGATGTGAGAGTTGGACTGTGAAGGAGGCTGAGCGCCGAAGAATTGATGCTTTTGAACTGTTGTGTTGGAGAAGACTCTTGAGAGTCCCTTAGACTGCAAGGAGATCCAACCAGTCCATCCTAAAGGAGATCAGTCCTGGGTGTTCATTGGAAGGACTGATGCTGACGTTGAAACTCCAATACTTTGGCCACCTCATGCGAAGAGTTGACTCATTGGAAAAGACCCTGATGCTGGGAGGGATTGGGGGCAGGAGGAAAAGGGGACAACAGAGAATGAGATGACTGGATGGCATCACCGACTCGATGGATGTGAGTTTGAGTGAACTCTGGGAGTTGGTGATGGACAGGGAGGGCTGGCGTTCTGCAATTCATGGGGTTGCAAAGAGTCGGACAAGACTGAGTGACTGAACTGAACTGAACTGAGGGTTTACCTATGACATCCTTGACAAGGGAGGAGCCAAAAGTAACTGGACAAAGAGCATTGATTGATGGCTCAATTCTGAGAGATGTAAACAAATTCAATATTTGACTCTGTGCCATTCAGTGATGTGTGCTTATCTATGATGAAATCACAAATGGCATGTTGATCAAAAATAGCTCCAAGATAATGTTGATAATCTGCGCATAAAAGGTTTAAAATCACTTGGTCAGTCAGACAAATATATTTATATATTTGTATACTTTCCTAAATGTCCCCTCCTACCCCCCAAGTGGTGTATTATGCTCATATATATGGGACCTCCCTGGTGGATCAGATGGTAAATAACCTGCCTGCAATGTGGGAGACCCAGATTTGATCCTTGGGTTGAGAAAATCCCCTGGAGAAGGGAAAGGCTACCCATTCTCTAAGTATATACCACATATATCCCAATGGGGGTAGGGCATTTAGGAGACAGGGACAGGAAGGATTTATCCTTTAATAGAGAAGTCATGTGAAAAACATGGGAGGAACTAATCCTACTAACTTGTGACTAATGAGAATGAGGCAGATCAGACTGGTTGATAATACTGAACACTTAGTGTGTGTCAAGCACCGTTAGTTCTCAAAATTTTACAAGTTATATTTCATCAATACCACTCAACAAGGAGGGTATCCCTACTATCCCACTTTCATGGATAATTAAACTAAGACTCAAAGAAGTCAAAGGATGGTCCAAGATCACATTACTTTCAATGAGGCAACCTGGATTTATATCCCAGGCTAAGAGAGCAGGTAATGTAACCACCTCAAGCTAAGGACAAGCTAAAGATACCAGAGGGACATAAAGAGAGCCAGTGTTGCCAGCCCATGATGTGTGGCACAATATGAGGGGAGACTGGACACCCAATCAGGTACACACTGCTGACCGCAGCAGCAGAAGAATTAAAAGACCACTAGGTCATAAACATCTATCCTTCAAAGTAGTTAAGCAGAAGCAGGAGATCGCCTGTCAAACATGAAGATAATGTAGGCACTGAGTGTAAAGGTTTGAGAGAGACCTTGTGTTTCTTTCATATAAACGGACTGGCAACAACAGCTGTAGTAGAGAATGAGCATTTATTACCATTTAGTTTAAATGTTCTATGTTAGTTTTTTTATAGTACCCTGTAGCATTGTAATAATATTGCCTTGTAGATATTATGCCCATTTTAAATAAAGAAAAATAAAACCCCACAGGCATGTCAGTTAACAGGACAGAGATTCAAGGTCAGATCCCTCTAGTTACAAAAACCCATGCCTACCTACACTATTTTCTTCCCAAAAGAGCAACCAGATCATAGAAACACTTGATTTGTTCAACAGTTTTAGGAAGGATGTCTCACCTAAACCCAGATGATTTCTGTCCCACTTACACACTCCCCAAAGAATTTCCCAGGAGTTACTATAAATTTCACTTTGGGTTCACACATTTTATTCATAAAGAAAAAGAAAAAGCAAATACATATAAGGGAAACCAAAAAATTTGTGTGGGGCACATTATTGCAATAAAGTGTACGTATACTTGTCATTAGTAATCAAAAATTGCATATTTAAAATCATATTTATAATAGCATTAAAAATAAAAAATAGAGATCAGTTCAGTTCAGTTGCTCAGTCATGTCCGACTCCTTGCGACCCCATGAATCGCAGTATGCCAGGCCTCCCTGTCCATCACCAGCTCCCGGAGTTCACCCAGACCCACGCCCATGGAGTCAGTGACACCATTCAGCCATCTCATCCTCGGTCGTCCCCTTCTCCTCCTGCCCCCAATCCCTCCCAGCATCAGAGTCTTTTCCAATGAGTCAACTCTTCGCATGAGGTGGCCAAAGTACCGGAGCTTCAGCTTCAGCATCATTCCTTCCAAAGAAATCCCAGGGCCGATCTCCTTCAGAATGGGAGTGGAAAAAGTTGGCTTAAAGCTCAACATTCAGAAAACAAAGATCATGGCATCTGGTCCCATCACTTCATGGGAAATAGACAGGGAAACAGTGGAAACAGTGTCAGACTTTATTTTTCTGGGCTCCAAAATCACTGCAGATGGTGACTGCAGCCACGAAATTAAAAGACGCTTACTCCTTGGAAGAAAAGTTATGACCAACCTAAATAGCATATTCAAAAGCAGAGATATTACTTTGAGATATTACTTTGCTGACTAAGGTCCGTCTAGTCAAGGCTATGGCTTTTCCTGTGGTCATGTATGGATGTGGAGTTGGACTGTAAAGAAGGCTGAGTGCTGAAGAATTGATGTTTTTGAGCTGTGGTGTTGGAGAAGACTCTTGAGAGTCCCTTGGACTGCAAGGAGATCCAACCAGTCCATTCTGAAGGAGATCGGCCCTGGGATTTCTTTGGAAGGAATGATGCTGAAGTAACTGACTAAAAATTTGAATGACCTATATAAATACGATAAAAATTTACTGTGAAATATTTTAAAAGATGTATTCCTTTCACGATCAACTGTTTTTAAAATGTCATTTCTCCCCTAAATTGATCTATCTATAGTCAATGTAATCAAAATCAACATCCCACCATACCTTTTTGTAGAAATGGACAAACTCTCCTATACAGTGACACTTATTAATAACCCATTCAACAATAATTTCGATGCATCACAACACTGACAATCTAGAAATTCACCTTAAGACACTAGGATAATCAACATAGTGGCACCAATATCATAATGCATATAACATACTAGAATAAAACTAGTGGTGATCCATGGAGATATTACTAACCAATCACTAAACTCTTCCTCTCTTAAGCCTGGATAAAGGATTCCAGTTCTAACAGCTTGGAGCTGGTACAAAAGTTTAACCCTCAGGCCATTCCAGATGTCTAGAGGGTGCTGCTGATTAAGGCAGGTAAATACTTTTCTATCTTTATTTTCTTGCCTGGCTTTCACTGTGCCATTTATTGCTTTATTAAAATAAAGGGAAATGGGCTTGGTATTATTGTTGACATTCAGTCTTGCGTTTAAATATGTTTTCATAATGTTCTCCTTGAAGAACCAATTTAAGACTCATTCCAGAAGTTTCCTATTGACTAAGTCCATATCATGGTAAATATGGCTTTTCTCTGAATCCTTTCAACACTAGATTCTGTACTAGACAATGCCATATTTATTTGTAGCTAGAGTTATTTTTGAGCATCATTTTTCTCACTTATGATATGGTAAAACTGATATCTATATTACAGAGTTGTGAAAACTAGAGATGATGTATGGTTACCAATGGATGTGAGCTCTACAAATACTGACATTTTGTCTAACTGGTGTATCACTGTAACTCCAGCACCTAAAATAGTGCCAAGCACATACTAAGTGCTGAATAAATAGCTACTAAATAAATGAATGTGTAAATAGCCTTTCCCATATGATGGCATATAAAAAAGAAGTCAATTCATATACACAGATAATATTCTATAAATATTGAGGTTCTTGGAGATAGTCACCCTGTGTGCTTTATTTGTCCCTTGGAATCATGTTTTACTCAGGGCTTCTAAAGTTAAAAACTAATGCAAATGTCACGAACAGAGCTGGACTAGAGTGAAACAACTAAACCACATCACCTGAGCACAAATTTCACTGAATTGCCCCCAGAATTCAGGAACTAGGAGAAACAGTTATTTTCATGTAACATTTTTTAAAAATCAAAATTAATGCAAACAAATCCCTGATGAGCCAAGCATCAGTTTTAAATAAAGATGAAATTAGTTAATAGTGCCATGCTGAGTCGTATTGAAGCCTGAGGCAAAAGGAAAAAAAATAGTTACTCTGATCCTACATTTTTTTAAAAAATTTTTTGACTTTTAAAAAATATTATTTCTCATGATTATGAATTTTTTTTAGCACCTGCATTAATTTTGTGCTGAAGGTGAGTGGCTCATTGGCTTCACCTAACCCCAGCTCTGCTTGACAGTCAAAATTGACCTTGAAAAATCCCTTAGACTGTCTATAAAATAAAATATTCTACTCTCAACATATTCAACCCAGTTCATTTGTCGCCAGTGTTGGAACAGCTTACTGTTTCTCCAGATAAGCCCTGCATGAAGATGTTGGCTTATATTTAAAGAGCCTCACCATACACAAAATGTTTCTTCAGCACTGTCACACTCAGCTTGAGGTGCTGATGCTGTGTGAGGTCCCTGGGAACTGAGATCAACAGAATCTTGTCTTCCATGTCACCCTGACTCCAGGCACAGCCTCCAAGGCAGCTGGACCCAATTATGCTCTTCTGTCCATATGTGTTTTCATTGTGTTCTTTCTTTCCCTCTGTGCCTCTTTCTCTCCATTTCTTTTTCTCTTTCTCTCTCTCACATGCACATAAACACACACACGTGTAATGTGAATGCATAAATTACGTGGCTCTACTGGAAACATAATACTGCCTGCGCCTTGGCCTTACCCGGCTTGCCTGCTCATTGACCGACTCTATCCTCAGGGGCCTCAGCTCCTACAAATCACGAGTGATTTCCTCCAGTCACCAAGACAAAGGCGACTGGCAACCAGGCTCTGTATTCCTTTTGCTTTCCCTAAGTACCCGTACCATATTGCTTCCCACAAATTCACAGTTTTATCCTGAGATGAAATCACACCATTTCTGCCAGGAATCACACACGGAAACATGGTTCTGTTTTGTTTCTGGACATACTGTATTTGATAAAATTAGAAGAAAGTCACCATATCAACATTTTCACACAAGAAGAGAGAAAAAAAGGAGGAAAGCAAAACTCAACCAGCTACAAAATCCAGTACAGAGAAGATAAGAGCAAATGTGTCTTGCAGGTTTCAAATCCTCAGGTACAAAATAACCCCTCCTATTCCTCTTTGTTCCTCCTTGTGGCATCTAGCCAGTCACTAATCTAAGAGCTGGATGCCAATTCTATTCAATGTATCTGAGCCTAAATGGAGAGACAGTCATGGGGGAAAATGAAATCTCCCTGATCTAAGTCTCTCAGTGAGAATGCGTATTCTCTGTGAGCTCTCTGCAATCAGCTCCATTTTTTGGGTCACTGAAACAAAGCATGAATTTGGCACAGGACATCTCTTAACAGAAGGAAGGTTGGATAATTATGTTCATGTAAATATCCACGAGGTGAATGTTCTTCACATTCAAATCAGGCATCGTCCAGCACCACCACTGTGTAAATTCTGGACTCACAGAGGATTAGATTCAACTAGTCCCAGATATTATTCAAATGAGGTAGCAGAAGCTTGTTTAGCAAGGCTGGGTAACTCATTTTAGATCATACTGACAGCAGGTATGGGTGTGTGCATCTCAGTCACGTCTGACTCTTTGCGACCCCATAGATTGTAGCCCGCCAGGCTCCTCTGTCCATAGATTTCCGAGGCAAGAATACTAGAGTGGGTTGTCATTTCCCCCTCCAGGGTATCTTCCCAACCCAGATGTTGAACCTGTGTCTCCTGAATCTGCTTTGGCAGATACTTACCACTGAGCCCCTTGGGAAGCCAACAGCAGGTCTGACTTTTCCCCAAAGCTTTTGTTGAGGAAGTATGATCTTTGTAGCTGCCCTGTGGTAGGATCATTTAAGCCCAAGGCTGTTACATGTCCACGCTTTATGTAGCCCCTCACCATGGTAAGGTGAGAGATAGACCCCTCAACCCACTACTACAAGATATGCCATATTATACGGGTGGCTTCAGAAATTCAGCCAAGAGTCACACAGCCGCAACGGCTCACTCCTTTGAGATCATCACAGGAAGAAATGTGGACAGAGAGTGATTCATAAAAAACTTACTCAGTCTATGTGTATAAAAAAGCCAATGAAACTAGACAAGTTCACTCGCATTCTTTCTTCATTAATTAGTGCATCTTTCTTCTAATTATAAAACTACAGTGATCTCTCAAGGCTATTAGCTCCCTGAAGCTGCGAAACCTCTTTCTGTCTTCTTCACGGATCTGCCTTCATCTGTGTCTGAATTGAATAAACATTTCCTGAATATTTTTTTAAAAAGAAAAATATATCTACTTATTGAAATTCCCCCCCCCCAAAATACTTTAAATAAAATATAACTCTCCTATCATTTCACAACAGAGAGATAGTGGCTGTTCTATTTCAGAATATTCTGTTCAGAATGTATTCTGTACATGTACATACAAGCTTTCAATCTAATTTGAGATTAGACCATATATAGAATTTTGCATTCTACTTTTCTTTGCCAACTAACATCATATCTTGCTTTTATTTTTAGCCTTCCCTTCGGTTCTCTCTTCTTTAACTCAAGTACACTGGCAGCTAAAGGCACCAGAAATGAGTCAGTCAATACACAGTGACCTAAGTCAAACACTGCAAGTTCTTCCTGGAGTTAAACATCTTTGGTGGAATAAAAAGAATCCTTCTGAACTAGTTCTTCCTCACTAGTAACACAGGTCATGTTTTCAATTAACAAGTTAAGCAAACAACAGGACCATTATCATCATACTGAACTTTGTGGTATTCTCTGCACAGAAAGGATGTAGGTCTATCTACCAAAGAACAGATAAAGAAATGAACTGAAGGACTTCCCTGGAGGTCCAAGGGACAAGATGCCCCTCTTCCACTGCAGGGGACGTGGGTTTGATCCCTGGTTGGGAAACTAAGTTCCTATATGCAGTGCGACATAGGCAAAAATAGAAAATAATAAGAAAGAGAAAGAATTGAAGGACCATAAAAAAGTTGTGCACACAAAAATCCTGGGTATCAGATTACTCAAGAACTTCTGAATGCTGAAGACTCAAAAGTGGGTTCCTTTAAGAATTGCACATTTTCCCCCCAACTGTTTCATGATATTAAAAAAATTGGTTTTTAAAAATTATTTGTGCATTTCATCTTATTTTCCAACTGATATCTGTACTTGGATAGCTAATGAAACAAAAAATGTCCAAAGCTGCACGGTATTCTTCCCCTTCACATCTACAACTTGTCCTATCTCAATAAATGACACCAATTTTCCTTTCGGCTCAGGGCAAAAATGTCATGATTTTCTGCTCTCTTTCTTTTATACCTACCAAACCTCTATCTTCAGAAAAGACCAGTCCCCACTTGCTCCAGGCAACCCTCCATCACTACTCACCTTAATAACTGCATAAGTGTCCCAACTGGTCTTCCTGCATCTCAGGTGCTTTCCCGTAGTCTACAATCCACAGGGCATCCAGAATTGTCCTCTCAAGTATTAAGTTATTAGCTAAGGGGTAGCACAAGGGAGGTTTCTGAAGTGATGGGAAGACTGACTATGTGCTTTGATTGTGGTCATGGTCATATGACTGTGTGCATTTATCAAAGCTCAGAGAGCTATACACCAAAAAAGGTATGTTAAAAAAATTTAATGAAAAATGTTAAGTCAGACCACTGAAGTTCTCTGCTCAAAATCCTGTATTGTAAAAGTGAAATTCCCCTTTGATCCAGTTGCCTATCACCTCCCTGACTTCATCTTCTAACATTCTTTCTCCTCTGGCACATTGTGGTCCAGCCACACTAGCCCCCTGACTACTCCTCAAACAAATTCGGTAGGCTCCTGCCCAGGCAACTTTGTACCAGTTTGTTCCCTTTACCTGGAATGTAACCCAACCCCTCTAGCCCCTCATCCCTGCTAGTCCTTAATATCCTCCACACCAACTCTTGCACAGCAGATACCTCCCAAATTAGGCTCTATTGAAAGTTGCAACCCATCTCCCACCAGCATTCCCAATACCCACTACTACTCTGCTATACTTGTCTTTTTCCTTTCATCCATTTTTATCAGTTGCAGACATGCCATATAACTTACTTATATCTTATGCCATTGTCAGATACCCCATTACCCACACTCAGATGGAATCAAAGTTCCTTGAGAACACTAATCTTTCTTCTACTTACCAATATATTCCCAATGCTTAGAAAAGTGCCTAGAATGTAGTAGGCATTTAATAAATACCTGTTGAATAAATGAATATACACAACTGGAGCCTGCCATGTGTGAGGTATTGCACTAACCCCTATGATACATTTAACATGTAAAACTTCAGTTATTCTGTTAAATAAATGGGTTGGGCTACATAATCCCCAAGGCAACCCTCCTCCTCAGCTCACAAATTTATTCCAGCTGAGGTTTTAAACTATACCATAGGCTTCACCATAATGTAAGCTCCCTATAGGTAGGAACTTAAATCTGCTTTCTCACTGCTGCATCCTCAAACCCAGATAACATGTGGCATGCTGTAAGCTCCCTGTGGACATGAAATACAGCTCTTGTTGGTTCTGAGTGTCTGATCCTACCCAGACACAGAAGTCACGCCAGACACAGGCTCAGCTCTGGGTAATGACTAGATGAAAGGAAAACAAAAAAAAACAAAACAAACCAGGTGCAGCGCTACACACAGGGGCCTCTCTCATTACTCTTGGGAGTGTTAGCAAAAGGGATGATTTTAAACATGGCACAGAAGCATTTCACGTCAGGTGACAGCCCTTAGGAATTCCTATTACATCACAGCAGAGAGAGCCTCATCAGTGCTGACATATGTGAGGATGCTGAGCACAAAAACAAGGTCAAGTAAGACTCTTGTGGAAAGCAAGCTTCACTAGGGAAAGTGCTGGGGTTTCCCTTCACATTCTCACCTTGTGACCTCACTTCTCTCATCTTGAATGTCACCACTCAGGTGATATTCCCTGCCATGAGTCCAACTATCCAGGGAAGAAACCTCGGTCATCACCTGTCTTTCCCTGGGGTCTCTGATCTATCATAATTCTCACAGGCTTTGCTTCATGAATGTGAACGTTCCAAAGATGGATAGACCTCTTCAGCAAATGAACACTGCTATGAGACAGGACTACAATGCCTACAGCCTTTGGGATAAAGGTACCATTTTCATACTCAGTCTTGCAGCACTGCCTAATAAAGACATAATGTGAACCACATATGCAATGTTAAATTACACACATAACATTAAAAATAAGCTTAGGATTAACACATACACCATATATATGTGTGTGTGTGTATATATGTATATGTATACACATATACACATTTAAAACAGACAATAAGGATTCACTGTATAGCACAAGAAACTACATTCTTATAATAACCAATAATGGAAAAGAATCTGAAATATATACATACATATAAAATGTACGTATGTATGCGCCTATAAAACTGAATCACTTTGCTGAATACCTGAACTAAGCATTATAAATTAATTATACTTCAATTTAAAATTATTTTTTAAAAAGTAAAAATAAACAAGTGAAATTAATTTAATACTGTTTAAATTTTTTTTAATTAAATTTTATTTTTTAGTTTGTTTTGCTTTACAATACTGTATTCGTTTTGCTATACATTGACATGAATCAGCCACGAGTGTATATATCCAAAATCTGTAAGTATAACATACGTCAACAAAGAATTGTTAATGAGATATTTTACCTTCTTTTTTCATACTAATTCTTCAAAATCTAGTATATATTTCGCATGGACAGCTTACTTCAGTGCAACCTGGTCACATTAGAAATGCTCCAAGTCACGAATGGCTAGAGGCTACCAGAGTGGGCAGCCAAGTCTGTATGTTAAGTTCTTTCTCTTTCAAGATGTTAGTGTTACTCTCAGACTAGCACCATTTCAAGATTTTACAACTGATTTTAAAATGTCTCCTAACCTATAATGACATCACTTTCATTATTCTCAGGTTCAAAAACATGTTCCTTGCAAGGCAGTTAAATGAAGCAATATCATAGCATGAAAGGACAGATGAGTAAGACAGAGATAACCCGTCTGTCATTTGAAAAAAGTAGGACCTCTAACTAGAATCCATTTCAGTTAATTTCATCAACTTCCTTAAGTTTCTTATAGTGGAGTTTCTTATGGATAGCAAGGGCAAATCTGTGCTGACTGCAAGGTTTCTTGAAACAGCATGCCAACATCACCACCAACAAACAACAAACAAATGCACAGCAACAGAAAAGAAGCTAGAACAGGGCAACGTTCAAGTGCAATTACCTTCTCATTGTAATTGCATGCCTCTAAGTCAACTCTTAGTGGTCCAATAGATAAAACCAAGATGAGGCTTAAGAACAGGACAGGACTCTCAGAACTCCAAGGAATGCTCTAACCAATTTTTTAATGAAGAAGAACTTTAAACACATTCAGGTTAGGAGGGAATTTACCAGGTGAGAGAGTTGCTTTGAAAATCTCTACCAAGAAGAGTTCTGTCATTTTCTCCTCAGAGATTAGAGCTTCTACTAGCCTCTCAAAGGTGAAATAGTTTACCAGAATAAACAGCGACAGTGGTGTGAAGTCTGTAGCACGATGGACCTAAAATAATTAACACATCACCAAGCATCCAGACTCAGACATTCCCCACCCTTATTTCCATCTACCACGACCTAAAAAAAAGTTCCTTCTGCAAAAAGAGAACTACTGGTTTAATGTTAACTGCCTCCTTTGAGGGTGGAAGGCTAGTTTCCAGTATTGTTCTGCCTACAGAATGAGACATTCAGGCCCACTTCTAACAGCTGACTCAGCAGCGACCAGCTGAAAAAACGGTTTTCCAGGCAAATTCTGGAGTTGGTGAGGCTCTGAAATCACCCTGCCAAAATCAGCGATTTCTTCAAAATGGGGTCAGGACACAGAAACTCAGATGCTCTATCTACCGGCCCTCTTTCTTGGAAAAGGCAAAGACCAGCCTACACACACCCACTAGCCAGAAAATAGCCAAAACACAACTGGCAGCAACCTCTAGCAGAGCTGAGTGATTAGCAGTGTTCAGCAAAGCTGGGAAGCCATTGATCTATCTGCAATTATTTGCTAGCATCCCATTCAAGTGGGAGAGACACCGAAGAATGAGTCATGGGTCATGGTTCTTTGGCCCTTGAGAAAGCATATAAAAGCAGAAAGAAGAGAAAGAAAATCATGCAGCATCCCAAATGCTTTCACCCTCAGCCTCCCTAAAAATAAATCTGAAGTGTGTGGGTAAAAAGATATCAATAACTACACACTAAAATAAATGGGAAATGTAACAGGGCTACAACTCAAAACATACTCCTAGATTCAGGACACTGTCTCACAAAACTGTATGTGTTATATTCTTGGTGAGGCATAAACAGTAGGCATGCTTTCCCTGACTCATTTCTTCAATCACCTCACGTCTTTTCATGCACTGGGCACCATGCTAGACACGGACACTGCAATGGATGACAAAGACCTGCCTACCTACGTTCACCTGAGTCAGTGACGCTGATATTTATAAGAACTGTTATTTGGTGAATACCTACCATGTGTCATGTTCTATGCCAGGCACTCAATCCTAACAACTATCAGTAAGTAGGCATTGAGACCATTTTACAAATGAAGTAACTGAATGCTGAAGAGGTCAAATGACTTGCCATGGTCAATCAGACAGTCAATGACAGAGCCAAGATGTCCAGATGTGTCTGATTGTGTCGTAAGCTTAATGTTTGAAAATGACGTGTTTATACTGTATAGGACGGGAAATTATATTCAATATCTTGTAATAACCTATATTGGAAAAGAATCTAAATGTATTCTAAAGAATACATGGGTATAGATATATCCCTATATATATAGATCCTTGTCCATATATATGCACATGTATACTTTAACCACTTTGCTGTACACTTGAAACCAATACAATATTGTAAGTCAGCTCTAAGTTTTAAAAAATGAAATGTTTATAAATAATGTTTGGAAGTGTTATTTTGTATTAAAAAAAAAATCAGGCAAGCCAAACATGAGCAGGATTGAGTGATAGTTTGTACATTCTCTTAAAATGTGTAATTGAAAAAAACTCCACTTTAAAAAATGTACCAAAGACACTTCACCAAAGACACTGATGGCAAATATACACATGAAAACATGTTCAGCATCTTAATCATTTGGAAAATGCAAGTTAAAATCACAAGGAAATACCCCCATATTATGTATTAAAAAGTCTGGAGGTGAGGGAAACTTTCTTTTTTTTAACTGACAATACAATTGCCTGTGAAAATGTAGAGCAACTGGAACTCTTCAACATTGCTAAGGAAGAATGTAGAATGGTTCAGCTTTTTGCAAACGACTTTGGCAGTTTCTTATAAAGTTGTACATATTCACCATAACCAGTGATCTCACTCCTAGGTATCTACCCAAGCAAACTGAAAACCTGTATTTACACAAAACCTCTCTAGTATATCTTTGATTCTTTCCGTAGGGCTCTGAGTCTATTCTCTTGCTTCCTTTGGAAGCTCATTTATTGACTTTATTCATAATCCCCTAAAACCAGCAACAACTCAACTGTCCTTTAGCGAAAGAATAAACACACTCTGGTATGTCCATAAAGTGGAATATGATGCAGCAAGAAAAATGAACAAATAGGATAGAAGCAACTAAATGAATGAACCTGAAATCCTCTTAGTAAGTGAAAGAAGCTAAATCCAAAAGCTTCATACTATATGATTCCATTTTACAACATTCGGAAAAAGGCAAAATCATTAAGAACAGAAAACAGCTGTGGTTACCAAGTGATGGGGGAAGAGACTAAGAACAAAAGAGTAAGAGGAAAGAATTTTGCAGACGGAGGGGGTGAGACTGTTCTGTATCTCGAATGAAATGGTGGTCACAAGATTGTATGCATTTACCAAAACTCAGAGAACAGTTTAGCAAGAAGAGCAAACTTTATTGCAAGTAAACTCTGAAAGGTGAATAAAGCTCACTTCAAAAAACTGTGGTTTTTTAACATGACAAATTAAACACCTCTGATATATGCATTACAATGCTGGAAACTCATCTTGATTATAGCCATCTCAAATTACAAGTAATTTTCGTAAAGACAAAATGTTGGACCACACATACTTTCCTACCAGCAAGTTAACAGACGTTTTTTCTTTAACACCTCCCCTCTGGTTGGTAAGTACAACAGTTCCCTCCAGTACCTTCACTCTGAATGCTGGAAAATACAAAAATGTGGTGCAGGGGAGCTCCTGGGATAGGTGAGACAGGTTTCTCCTCAGTCTGTAATGTCATAAAATCTGCTGTAGCTAATGTCTGTCTTTACAGGAGAGAAACTGTCACAAAGCTGTAATTTTCCAAAAGCTTGCTGGTTTCCCATTAGGGAAGATGCACCATAAGAATAACCTGGTTTACTGCCCCAGGAGTTTCCATCCTCATCTACTGCTGGGTAAGTGCTCTGCTGTCAAAGTCACGGTTAGCTCCTTTTGACATCTTGTGCCATTCCCCAATAAGTTATCTTTGGGCCCTAAGTCTCTTCTTACCCTAATGCTTTTCTTACTATCAGTAGAACATTAGCCACACTCTCCATCCCACTTTTTTGCAAGACTCATCGAACACAAAGAGACCAAACAGAGGCGCTCAATCATTAAGTATAAATGAAGTCTCTGGCAAGCCAGAGCAGCTCCGCTTGAAGTTTTGGGAGAGTAACACTTGTGTCTCAATTTCCCAGCACACATATGGTTCCCTCCCTGGGGCTGAGAGCTTATTCTCTTGCTTTCCTTAGAAGCTCCTTTCATGAACAGCCCCCGAGCTCTGGCTCATCTGCCTACCAAAGACTTGTTAAAAACCTATATTACAAGCAATTCAAAGCATGAAATGAAAATTGATGCTTTCAACTCCTATAATGATGAAAACGGGAAGTCGCCAGAGACTCCGTGTTCCTTCATTTTCCATGTCAGTTTCCAAGAATACAGATATCAGCATGTTACATGAGAATAAAATGGGAACCAGGGTGAAGCATTCCTCCCTAAATTTGGCCCCAGCATGGCAGAGATTTTGCAGGAAAACACAAGTCTGGAAGCAGACAAGAAACAAAAAAACCCGACACTTCAGAATGGACACTCACCAGAGTAAATATAACAAGCAACTCCCTGTATACAAAAGTGCATGAAAACAATGAATTGCTATGTTCTTGAATGGAAATCAAATCACACTGTTCAACCTGAACAGCACGAATGAAAGCCTCATCACTCTACTTCTGAAGTGGGCAGTTCAAGTTCTATATCTGCACAATTTAAACATATGTAAAATAAGACAACTGAGCAAGAATACAATCTCAGAGTTCTCTTGGATTATTATGTTCTATACTTTTAAGAAAAGCATAGAGGGTAACATCTTTTCTATCTTCTATTAGAATTTAAGTTTCATGAGGGCAATCATTGTATCCTTGATACCTAGCAAACCACTTCAGTATTCTTGCCTTGAGAATCCCATAAACAGTATGGAAAGACAAAAAGATAGGACACTGAAAGATGAGCTCCCCAGGTGAGTAGGTAGGTGCCCAATATGCGACTGGAGATCAGTGGCGAAATAACTCCAGAAAGAATGAAGAGACGGAACCAAAGCAAAACAACACCCAGCTGTGGATGTGACTGGGGATGGAAGGAAAGTCTGATGCTGTAAAGAGCAATATTGCACAGGAACCTGGAGTGTTAGGTCCATGAATCAAGGCAAATTGGAAGTGGTCAAACAGGAGATGGCAAGAGTGAACATCGACATTTAGGAATCAGTGAACTAAAATGGACTGGAACGAGTGAATTTAACTCAGAAGACCATTATATCTACTACTGTGGGCAAGAATCCCTTAGAAGAAATGGAGTAGCCATCATAGTTAACAAAAGAGTCTGAAATGAAATACTTGGATGCAATCTTAAAAATGACAGAATGATCTCTGGTCGTTTTCAAGGCAAACCATTCAATATCACAGTAATCCGAGTCTATGCCCCGACCAGCAATGCTGAAGAAGCTGAAGTTGAAAGGTTCTATGAAGACCCACAAAACCTTCTAGAACTAACACCCCAAAAGATGTCCTTTTCATAATAGGGGACTGGAATGCAAAAGTAGAAAGTCAAGAAACACCTGGAGTAACAGGCAAATTTGGCCATGGAGGACAGAATGAAGCAGGGCAAAGGTTAATAGAGTTTTGCCAAGAGAATGCACTGGTCATAGCAAACACCCTCTTCCACCAACACAAGAGAAGACTCTACACATGGACATCACCAGATGGTCAATACCGAAATCAGATTGATTATATTCTTTGCAGCCAAAGATGGAGAAGCTCTATACAGTTAGTAAAAACAAGACGGGGAGCAGACTGTGACTCACATCATGAACTCCTTATTGCCAAATTCAGACTTAAATTGAAGAAAGTACAGAATACCACTAGACCATTCAGGTATGACCTAAATCAAATACCTTATGATTATCCAGTGGAGGTAAGATATAGATTCAAGGGATTAAATCTGATAGAGTGCCTGAAGAACTATGGTTGGAGGTTTGTGACACTGTACAGGAGGCAGTGATGAAGACCATCCCCTAGAAAAAGAAATGCAAAAAAGCAAAATGGTTGTCTAAGGAGGTCTTACAAATAGCTATGAAAAGAAGCAAAAGGCAAAGGAGAAAAAGAAAGATACACCCATTTCAATGCGGAGTTCCAAAGATTAGCAAGGAGAGATAAGAAAGCCTTCTTCAGTAATCAATGCAAAGAAATAGAGAAAAACAAGAGAATGGGAAAGACTAGATTCTCTTCAGGAAATTAGAAATACCAAGGGAACATTTCATGCAAAGATGGGCACAGTAAAGTTATTGGAGAGAAATGGTATGGACCTAACAGAAGCAGAAGATATTAAGAAGAGGTGGCAAGAATACACAGAAGAATTGTACAAAAAAGATCTTCATGACCCAGATAATCACGATGGTGTGATCACTCACCTAGAGCCAGACGTCCTGGAATGTGAAGTAAAGTGGGCCTTAGGAAGCATCACTATGAACAAAGCTAGTGGAGGTGATGGAATTTCAGCTGAGCTATTTCAAATCCTGAAAGATGATGCTGTGAAAGTGTTGCACTCAAATGCCAGCAAATTTGGAAAACTCAGCAGTGGCCACAAGACTAGAAAAGGTCAGTTTTTATTCCAATCCTAAAGAAAGGCAATGCCAAAGAATGCTCAAACTACCGCACAATTGCACACTCATCTCACACGTTAGCAAAGTAATGCTCAAAATTCTCCAACCCAGGCTTCAACAGTACGTGAACCGTGAAATTCCAGATGGTCAAGCTGGATTTAGAAAAGGCAGAGGAACCAGAGACCAAATTGCCAACATCCACTGGGATCATTGAAAAAGCAAGAGAGTTCCAGAAAAGTGTCTACTTCTGCTTTATTGACTATGCCAAAGCCTTTGACTGTGTGGATCACAATAAACTGTGGAAAATTCTTAAAGAGAAGGGAATACCAGACCATCTGACCTGCCTCCTGAGAAATCTGTATGCAGGTCATGAAGCAACAGTTAGAACTGGACATGGAACAACAGCCTGGTTCCAAACTGGGAAAGAAGTGTATCAAGGCTGTATATTGTCACCCTGCTTATTTAACTTATATGCAGAGTACATTATGAGAAATGGTGTACTGGATGAAGCATAAGCTGGAATCAAGATTGTTGAGAGAAATACCAATAACCTTAGATATGCAAATGACACCACACTTATGGCAGAAAGTGAAGAGGAACTAAAAAGCCTCTTGATGAAAGTGAAAGAGGAGAGTAAAAAGTTGGCTTAAAACTCAACATTCAGAAAACTAAGATCATGGCATCTGGTCCCATCACTTCAGGGCAAATAGATGAGGAAACAGTGGAAGCAGTGACAGACTTTATTTTTAGCTCCAAAATCACTGCAGATGGTGACTGCAGCCATGAAATTAAAAGACTCTTCCTCCTTGGAAGAAAAGTTATGACCAACCTAGATAGCATATTAAAAAGCAGAGACATTACTCTGCCAACAAAGGTCTGTCTAGTCAAAGCTATGGTTTTTCCAGTGGTCATATATGGATGTGAGAGTTGGACTATAAAGAAAAGTGAGTGGTGAAGAACTGATGCTTTTGAACTGTGGTGTTGGAAAAGACTTCTGAGAGTCCTTTGGACTGCAAGGAGATCCAACCAGTCCATCATAAAGGAAATTAGTCCTGAATATTCATTGGAAAGACTGACGCTGAAGCTGCAACTCCAATACTTTGGCCACCTGATGCAAAGAACTGACTCATTTGAAAAGACCCTGATGCTGGAAAAGACTGAAGTTGGGAGAAGAAAGGGATGACAGAGGATGAGATGGCTGGATGGCCTCACCGACTCAAATGGACATGAGTTTGAGTACACTCCTGGAGCTGGTGATGGAGAGGGTGGCCTGGGGTCCTTGGGGGTCACAAAGAGTCAGACACGAACGAGTGACTGAACTGAACTGATACCTAGAAGGATGGCATATATGGACAATAGGCTCAATAAATTTTTGTTGAACAACTGAGTGAATGATATTAGAGGTAAGATAAGATTGCTTTTGTCCCATCATTTGACTATTGGGTTCTGTAAATTAGAAATAAACATTTATACACCTAATTTGACACTTCATGGTAGACCTAGCAGACACACAAACATGCATGAGACACAGTGTATCCCTGAACTTATGATCGAGATAGGGAAACAAGAAATGATTATTTGATATAAGAACCACATAGGCAGTAAAGTGTTTCCACTGAATCCACATAAAGGTTCAGAGAAGGGAGAGTCAGCACGGACAGCTGTAGTCTGCAAAGAAGGCCTCCTGAAGGGCACAGACATGATGACAAGCATTGACTGGCCAAGAAAGATTAAAAATGTCAAAGAAAGGACTCATTTCCAGAATATGATGTTCGATGGGGCAGTGGAATTAGATGGTTCTGGACTTGTACACGATAACAAGATACTTTGAACCCAGGTTCAAACTCATCATTTTGAACACGCGCCTCTACCACACTTAGGCTCATTTATTCCTCATTCAGCTGGACATTTCCATTCGGATGTCCCTTATGACCTTCTGGTCAGCCTGGGCACTCTTCCCAGGACCCTGCACACAATCTTGGCCTCCTCCCTCTTTCTACACCTCCCATCCCATGATTCACTAAGTACTCTTTCCTGAATACCTCCTGAGTCTCCCCTCCCCCTGGCCTTCTTTCCCTTAAGTTTTCACTTTAGCCATAGCTTCTCTGTTTCCACTCTACTCCTCACCACCCACATTAATTTCATCCCATAAATTAAGGGTTGACAAACTTTTTCTGTAAAGGGCCAGACAGTGAATAGCTCAGGCTTTGGAGGCCGTACAGTCTCTGATTCAACTACTCAACAATGCCACTGTAGCACAAAAGCATCCATAAACAATACATAAACACAGGACTGTGTTCCAGTAAAACATCTTTAACAAAAACAGGCAGTGGCCTGAGGATCATAGTTTGATGAACCCTGTCTTAGATGTCTGCCAGAGTGGCTTTCAAAAAATACAAATAAGACCATGTTATTCCCCACCCTAAACTCTTCTAAGTCTCCCACTGCCCGCAGGAGAAGTTCCAGGCTCCTTGGCAGGACATACAAGGGCCTCTGTGTCTCTCCCCTCGCCAGTCCCTCACAGCTCTTAAGACTGCACATTCAGCAATCAATGACTTGATGCTTCCCAGAAATGCCAACCTCTCACGCCATGATTTGCACACACTTGGGTCCTCTTTCTGCAATGTCTCCTCTAGCATAACTGGCTACATACATCCTCTAATACATCACGTCTCTAATACATTAGTCTGTCCTTCAAACCCATAACCAATGTTTCTTTCATGAAAATTCCCCGACCTGAATTCTGGACAAAATTCAGGCCAGTGTCTTTATTCCCCAAGAACTTTTACATAATTCTTTTATATCCACGGCACACTGGAACGTCTACTTGTATATGTGTCTTCCCCCACCAACTCCAATGGACCCTCTATGAGGATAAAGGCTGGGTTTCATATATCTTTGCATCCTCTGCATCTAACATAGTATCTAGAACTCAGCTGTGTCATAACAACTATTTATTTAACTAGTAAAAAGAAGTCACAAAACTTCTAACCTGGTGCTCATTTGACTTGGCGTAAAGATAAGTTGTGACCAAACTAGATAGTATATTCAAAAGCAGAGACATTTACTTTGCCGACTAAGGTCTGTCTAGTCAAGGCTATGGTTTTTCCTGTGGTCATGCATGGATGTGAGAGTTGGACTGTAAAGAAGGCTGAGTGCCGAAGAATTGATGCTTTTGAACTGTGGTGTTGGAGAAGACTCTTGAGAGTCCCTTGGACTGCAAGGAGATCCAATCAGTCCATTCTGAAGGAGATCAACCCTGGGATTTCTTTGGAAGGAATGATGCTAAAACTGAAGCTCCAGTACTTTGGCCACCTCATGCGGAGAGTTGACTCATTGGAAAAGACCCTGATGCTGGGAGGGATTGGGGGCAGGAGGAGAAGGGGACGACCAAGGATGAGATGGCTGGATGGCATCACGGACTCAATGGACGTGAGTCTGAGTGAACTCCAGGAGTTGGTGATGGACAGGGAGGCCTGGCGTGCTGCGATTCGTGGGGTCGCAAAGAGTCGGACACGACTGAGCGACTGAACTGAACTGAACTTTAAATAAAGAGACTGCAATTCGCTCAACATTCTAACTATCTTGGTGATGTCAATGATTTGAATTCAACACTCGCTATTAAAAGTTGTCCAAATGTCAGAATGAACTGTTCTTTTTCAGGAGGATATAATTCAACATTTCCCTTTTTAAAAGAGAAGTACTTAAAACTGCTACTTAGCTGTCCCCCATTAGTCTTTAATTAGCTGCCTGAACAATGCTGAATATGTTGCATCCTCTTCCAGAGAGCTAAGTCCTCAAGCAATTAGTCCTCAAGCTACCAAGTATGACCTTCATTACCACTTGCAAACCTTCACAGAACAGGGAACAGTCCTATGTGTTCCAGAGCTGGACAGAGCTTCTGAGATCAGGGGACATGTGAGCTCAAAGTAAAAGCCCGTAAAAAGTCTTTGACCTATCGGAGTTGCAAAACTTTAAAAAACTATGTTAAGATTTGTCAGAGATGAAGTGAAATAAATAGTCTTGTACACAGTGATGGGAATGTAAATCATACTATCCTTTCGGTAGAATAATTTGGAAGTACTTTCAAATCCCAAAATGCACACACTCTGAAACTCAGTGAGGCCAGCTTCGGTTTAGCTTTCATCAGGATTCACAGTTGGGCGCCCAGGTGGATGTGCAAGATGCTCTTTTTCAGCACTGTTTCTACCTTTCCACAACTGAGGGATGATGGAACAGCCATGTTCTCCATGAATTCACCCACTGAGTTCCTGACAGCCCCTTCCATATCTAATAAACATCTCAAACACAGTAAGTCCAAAATGAAACTCCAGATCTTACAACAAGAGATGACCCAGCCCATGGCCTCCCTGGTGGGGCCCAGACCGTTAAGAATCCACTTGCAGTGCAGGAGACCCAGGTTGGGAAGATCTAACTGGAAAAGGGAATGGCAACCCACTCCAGTATTCTTGCCTGGAAAATACCATGGACAGAGGAGCGTGACAGACTATAGTCCACAGGGTCACAAAGGGTCAGACACGACTTCCAGACTAACACTTTCACTTTTCACTTCCTGACACAGCCCCAGCTCTCCCTATCCAATAAAGAGCAATTCCATCTTTTAAGGTCCTCCACTTAAAAAAACAAACAAAATATTGTAGTCATTCTCATATCCGTCATCTAAGCCATCAGGCAATTGCTTTGGGGATGCTTTCAAAATACCCCTAACACTTACACCACCTTTACTCCTACTGCTACTCTGGTCTAACCACTAGCATCTTGCACTAAGATTTCGATAACAGCTTCCCAGCTGTGCTCCCTGCTTCCACTCCTCCATAAATCCTTAATGCATTAACCAAAGTGAGACTTCTTCTATGTTAAGTGAGACATGTCATTATCCCAATCAAGACCCTGCAGTGACTACCACTACACTTGGAGTCAAGTAATTAAAAGGATCTAAAATGCTTGGCATGACCTGTCTGCTGTCCCTTACAATTAATTTGACCTCTCCTTCCACATTTCTATCTTCCCTGGTGGCTCAGAGGTTAAAGCGTCTGCCTCCAATGCGGGAGACCCAGGTTTGATCCCTGGGTTGGGAAGATTCCCTGGAGAAGGAAATGGCAATCCACTCCAGTATTGTTGCCTGGAGAATCCCGTGGACAGAGAAGCCTAGTACATCACAGTCCACGGGGTCGCAAAGAGTCAGACACGACTGAGCGACTTCACCTCACCTCACCTCCACATTTCTAGCCTCTGCTCTCTCTATTCCAGCCACTCTTGCCACAATGCAGGTACCACTTCTGTCTCAGGACCTTTGCACCACCACCAAAGAACATCTGTACTTCAGCCAGATATACACATGGCTCCTTGCTTCACTCTCTTAAATTTCTGCTTAAATGCTACTTTCCCAGAGAGGTCTACCCTGATAACCCTGTTTAAAATTACAACATGGCCCATTTCCACAGTCTTGACAATGTTACTCTGCATTGCTTCCCCTCCCCCATACCACCTTCTAATATACAAAATAATTTACTTATTTGAGCACATTAACTGTTAGTTGTTTAATAAATATTTGCTGAATGAAAATCTTAATGATTTTGTGAGAGCAAAATGAACCAGTCCTAGCAAATAATCATCTAATAAATACGGGTTCCAGTTATTAGAAAGAATGAAGTAAGCATACAGGTACTGATGTGGAAGGTTGGCCAATCATAACAACAATAATAAAAGCCAAGTTACTAGTATGCAAAACAGTTATTACAGCACTATTAGCAATACTGAAAAAAAAGACTAACAGAAACAATCTAAAATCTCTTTACCCAGGTAATATTTAAATAGATTATGCCAATCCTCAAGTCATGCTCTGGATACCACATAGTCGTCACCAAGAATTATGTATGAATATTTACTTTATCATATTAAGATGTCAATTTCAGCTAGGGGAAAAAAGTTGTTATTGACTGAACAGGATTTAGAGTGTAATACCACTTACTTTGAAGTTAAAAAAAAAAGAAAAAAAGTTGTGTGTATAAATATTAAAGCAAAAAAGGAGGGAAACCAAATTTCTATACATATAATTTTTTATATTTGAAAGATATATTTTAAAATAAGTTATTTTTGAGGAGTAAGGCTGAAGAGAGAAAGAAGGCTCCTGTGTAATTTTATACTGCATTGTTTCATTGCTCAAGGAATCAAGCAATACCTCAGTTTGATTCAGAAGGAATCAAACCAACCACAGACATTTTTAGGAACAAGCATCTCACAGCTGAAAGATTTCATTTTAACTAATCATTTCAACCTTATTCCCTATTCCCTGATCTTATTAGGACTAAATTAATACAGATTCTAATACAAGCTCGAGGAGGGCAGGGAGACTGTCTGATTTGGTCACTGTGCTAATATTCAGAAAGTGTCTGGCACATAGTAGGCTCTTAAATATTTATAAAGTAAATTGGTTCTAATATGAGACCACCTTCAGGTTAAAAAAAAAAGCAATGAATGAAACAGTTCAAAAAGAAATATCAAAAGCCTCCATAGAGTATTAAGCCTCCAAATAAGGAGTCAAAACGTTTTAGACATTTTTGCTCTCTTTCAGGTCTCTCTCACAATCATTGTGTATTTTTAAAGCAACTCTCTTTGGCACATTGCTCCACAATTAACTTGAAAATTATGGCATTTGTTGTCTCATAGGCAAGTTACTTCATACGATAATTGTCAAATGTGTAGATTCCCACTGATCTAGAATTGATAGCGGCAAAGAAGAATACCCAGTCAATAATTCAGACCCAAGGTCAACTATAGTGGGACAGGTCATGGAAAAAGGAGATTCTCTAATCAAGAGAACAGCTCAGCTTTTAAGATCAATTAACCAATTAGTAGAAACCTAAATGATTTTCAAATTTCCAATAGAACAACAGGAAAACTGGTTTGTGGGAAAGAATACATGCTATTAAAATTGATAAAAAGTGGTGTTTCCTTTTTTTGTTTTTAAAACAACATTTGATGGAATCGTGCTTTTTGCTGTTTTGCTGAGTAATTCCACTCCAGGAAATTACTCAAACTTTCACAGTGACTGGTCTAAGTTCTCGATGCAACCACTCATTCAACTGCTTGTTGAACACATGTGATAGGTTAAGTGTTGGGCTTAGAACTCATACACAGAAAAAGGAATAGCAAAACCCTCCAGGGACAAAAATGCTGAGCCTCACAAAACAGAGTTATTTGTACTATGCTTTTTTGCTGTCCTTTCAGGTTAGATAAATGTAAAATATCAACACATTCAAAATCTTTTCATTCAAGAACTTTCAGCCTAGTAATTCATTTCTAAGACCTCTTCTACTCTCACGCTTACAATCTCAAACACCTTAGCAAATACTAGGCAATATTTCTACCAGTCTGTTTTTAAACCTGATAGTCGATTCAAACTTTAATGGATGTCAACCTCATTGGAAGACAGAATAAAAATCAGTAACAGCAGCTCCAGAACTGTATCAACAAAAAACAAAAACAGGTATCTAGATCGCCTTCAGCCGTCAACTCAATAGGCTATGGGGAAGTGAGTGGGTTCAGTGTGGCATTTCTATCAACATGGCACCACATATCAAATAGGTTTATCAGTGAAGATGGCATACCACACTCTTTCAGAGGTACTGCTTGGGCATAATTTTCCTGGCTGTGAGCATCCTAAATTGATCAGTTGTGCCAGAGATCCCCAGGGGCTGAAAATTGTCATCAAGACCCAACAAGCCAGCAAGATCTTTACACTTAGTGTTTATAATGCTCTAAAAGTCACCCGAGCCGACCGGCTGTCAGACACAGCCATCAGAAGAGTTACTGAATTAATGGTTGGCACTGCTCTCTTTTCTTCCCACCAGACTTTTCAAATTTTTTCTGACAGTTTTTCTGGTGCCAGAGGGTGTCAGTATGACTGCAAGGGATGTGCTTACAGTCAAATATTTGGGGCCTGATTATCAACATAAAAACAATTTTAAAAAGAAGAACCAGCAAACATGATAGGAAAATGGTGATCACCACACTAACTGGATTTTGCCATGAAAATATAGTTACAAGGGAAAAAAATACTTGGTGTGTATTTGATGGAACTGAGGGATTCCTGTGATTTCCCTTTTTCTAACACTATCATCTCTGTGTTTACTTTTCCTTTTAGAAATTCTTTTACCTTTAGTTATAGGTGTCTCCCAAATTCTTTTCCCTATAGCAACTCTAATCAGCCAGCTTCATGGATCTATATACTTCTTGGGATCAGAAAATCAGCAATCTCTGTTTGTATTACATCACCTGCTTTAAGTGACACAACAGAGGGTCAAACAGAAATTACAATTTAATTTTTCTATCACTGGTGTCACGTAATCATGGTGATTGGCTCCTCTCTGAATATGGGAGTCTCATTCTCTCTCTCTCTCTCTCCTCTTCTTCCTCTCCTCTACCCACATCCAGATGCTACAAGAGAATGGAAACACGGGGGAGAGAAGGAGTGCCTCATCAGAAGCCTCTGCTACATGAGTCTTAGTAAGATCAGCTATTTTCATGGCTTCTGTGGCACCTTTAATGCACGGGCAGCGTTTCTGTTTTCACACTTATGCACGTCAAAGAGCTACAGCTGTTGACTACAAAAACAGCCCTGGTGTCGGAAAAAATACACTAGTTTGAGGTGGTCCTTTCTGTTAATGAAATTGTTACCTGCAAGTTTTCAGAGAACCCAAGTTCCATGATTGGTAGCTCTAGGAAACACACCAGAGGCTCCATCACAAACTGCTCCTCTGACCACAGTTAACTTAAAAGGTAGTGAGGCTATGACTCCCCTGTAGGAGGTCTCATGATAAACACAACTCTCTATGTTTTTGCTCAGCCCAGACCAGCAGGTAAGACTCAAGTCTAAAGGAAATATAGATCCATTCAGGAGCTATAGTAAGTGAAAAGAACAACAAACTGATCCCACATCTCTTCATTACATGCACAACAAATTCGAATACCAAAACCCAAACTTTTTTTTTTTTTTAATGCTGCTGCAGAAATATAGCCTAAGAAAAAAACTACATAGGGATGCAAACCAGTAACATTCAGTATTTCATTTGGTGGGGTCCAGGAGGGGTGAGGTGGGCTTCAGGATTAGAGACCAGTGTTCTCAGCAGGGAGCCTTTCCCTCTGGCCCATCCCCTTCTCCCAAAACGTAAGAGGAAAGACACTGGGAGGCCAAGGCAGACTGCTTCTGTTTGCTCAGTTGAGAAATGGAGGAATCAAGACCCTGTTGATACCATTAATCTGCTAAAGCTTTCAACAGCACTAAAATTCATGGGCAACTGATGAGCTGCATCTTGTTGACAAGTTCCAGTGCAAGTTAAATCAAGAAAAGAACCTACAGGCATATCCAATCAATACTTGAGGGCTTGCAAAGTTATCAAAAACACCAATTTTTAGAAGGTAATAGCCTTACAGGTGATAAAAGACAAGCTTTTTCTCAACTAAAGAAATGTATTTTCCCAGAACCACAAAGACAGTACGTTATTATTGAGGTTACCGAGTTCATATACATGGGTTCATCTGCATGTATACATACCCACTCTCAAATATTTTTAATATGAAAAAGTCACGATGACCTCATGCAAAAGCTTCCAGTTTTATTGGCTCCCCCAACAAACATGTCTGAACGTTTTGAAAGCAAACAAACAGACCACAACAAAACCCAGCAAGGCTGTTTTGGTCAGCACACGCTCATGAGTAAGTAGCCTCCTCAGTGATTCTCAACTGACAAAGCACGAGCACGGCAACCTCTAGGACAGAGAAAAGGACCCTACACACTCCTAATCCTTACACATGTCCACACACACCCTCAAATGATTGGCTCAGGCACAAATCCATTCCCTTTGTGTTCCAGGCAAAAGTCTGTGTTTCAACACGACATGACAGCTTCCATGCACACTCCACTGCTGCCTGGTACTCCGGTCAGACAGACTCACGACTTGGGAAGGGGAAGGGCCAGCCTTCATGCCTCTCTAAAAGCCTCCCAGCCTTCCTTGCTTGGCCCACTCACTTAGAAGAACCAGACAGCGAGAAGAGCCTTTCAGCTCCCAAGCACTCAGACTCCAGATTCTGTTTTCTATTTTCTGGTTGCCCACAGACATCCATATCTTACCTAGATAAGACAGTGCTCTGATACACACACGTTAATTTCCAGGAAACTTAAAAAGCCGCCTGCACCTGCAGGTACTCTCTTACTTTTAAAAATGGGTAAAACGGGAGGAGGGGATGGCAGCTCTTTCCTCCTTTCATTTCCCCGGGAGCTTGCAAAGCCCTCCAAAGTGCAAAGACATTTGCCCACCAGTGCCAGGGCGAAGTAGCTCACCCTCTTCCCCGCCTACCCCAGCCTGGCCGCCGGAACAATGCAGTAACATACATTTCCCAACACCTGCTGGAGCCTATTAATATGCACGGGGACCTATTGATTTTTCCCCCGTCCCTTCCCCTGCCCTCCACACTGAGCAGGCTTTCATCTCCTTCTTTACCATCCATCAGGAACTCATTTTGGCGCCCCCTTCCCCCTCCCACCGCCGATTCCCATTCAGCCGAGCCCCTCTCTCCAAAGCCGAGGCTGACGAGCACACTTTGGAATGCACTTCATTAAAATTTAGCTGCCCGATTCCAACCTGCAATGCGGAGGAGGCGATACAAAGCGCGCGCCACACTTCCTCCAGCATCCCCTTCAAAAGCCCCATTGTTCGCCAGGCATCTGCTCCAGAGCCCGGCCTCTCCCTACCCACTGACCCCTGATTTTTTTTTTCTCCCCCCCCACCCCCTCCCGCCTGCCCTGCCGGGCCAAACGGGCCTGTCCGGTGAATTAGA
>SJXQ01004897.1:10081-120796 GCA_006408695.1 Aepyceros melampus | reverse complement strand
CGCTGGTCCTCGGCTCTGCAGCGGCTGTAAAGAGAGGCGGGGGTTGAGGGGGTGGGGTGGGATCCGAACCCCTTCCTAGGCGAGCTGGGGGCGCCTCGGCCACCTGACCATGGAGAGGTTTTGCGAGGGAAGCAGGCGCTGGCGGCAGGAGCAGCTGACGGTGCGAGAAGGAAACGAAGATGCCCAAGCTTGCGCCTTTTATATTACAGGCGACATTTCTAACACATGACAACAATTTCCATCTGTATTTAAGCCGGGAGTGTGAAAAAAGAGCATTACATCACAGAGCCCGGGTTCCTAGAGGCTGCCGGATATCTAGGCCAGGGGGATTAGGGCCGCACCTGCGGAGTGGGCGGAAGCCAAGAGCCAAGCGAAGCGGGCATGGCCTCTCCCGCCAGGCGTGTCAGGTCTCAGTCGCCCGTGAGGTCCTGGGGGAGACCCTGGCCAAGGAAAGGCGGGATATAAGGCTGCTCCATTTGCAAGACGCAGGAGGCTGGGGGAAGGAAAGACAGGGGAAGGTGCTGATTCTCTTGGCCAAGGATGCAACCCTGACTTCCCAAGAGGAAGGGACAGCTGGCTTCCAAGCACCTTCAGGTGGAACTCATTTCTGCCCTTCTGCCTTGTCCCCAGCTCTGGAGGGAACTTCAAAGATAATAACTCTGATGTTTGAAATAATAGTTTTCCCTGGAGTTAGAAGTGGATGGAGAAGCTTAGCATATTAATTTGTGAAATCTACTTTCAAGGAACAGCCACTTCAAGAACTCAGAGTAGAAGCAGGCTCAGAATCAAGCTGTTTCTTTAGGGCTTATCTCTGTGTCATTCAAATCCACTCTTTAAAGGTAAGAGACTAGTGGTGTTATCTCGCCTCTGCTTCCGATGAAGCATCCTTCCCCTCCTTAGGGATCCTCACCCTCCTTACCGAGAAAACTTTATTGAAAGCCATCTGGCTCTAAAGAGGTCCATTTTTTCCCTTCTATTGTCAAATGGTCGGTCCTTAGAAACTGCTGAAGCCACTTATAAGCAGAGAACGCCCACAGACAACACCCACAGACTGTCAAAAGGAGGGAGACAGTCCACTGCCTCCCTTCCCCTCACCTAGGTGTGAGAGAGCCGCATATAAGCAGCCTCTGAAAATTCCTGACTCAGTTGGGACAGGAGGAGATAAGGAGGCAGAAGAAATATTTCAGGGGGACAAGTGACAAGAATATAACAAAAGGGAGGGAGGAAGCAAGGGACATGTCTATTCCTGGGGGTTAGGGTGGACAAGGACAATGCAGAACCTATATTCAACATGCACAGAAGACCAGATTTCATGTGATCGTAAAGCAGTGATGGAGGAAGGGTGAGAGGGCAGCAGAGACATTCAAATCACAGGGTAACAGAAAGTCCACCCTTGAAGGCAGTGTCAGCTGCATTTCGCACCAGATGAGAAAACAAAATGTGTTCCTTCAACATTTGCTACCCAATAAACAGTCTCTGTGTGCACATCCATCTTGCTGTCTGTTCCCTGACAAACTGGGATGTGGACGGATAGTATCGCTAAAGCTCCTTGTCCTTCTAGTCATTCATGATGGTCAAAACCCTCAACTCTGGAGTCACACTCACTGGGTTCTCCCTATTCTCTCTACCTTTCTGCTGTGGGGCAGAGGGTAGATCTGCTAGATCTGCACCTGTTTTTCTCCACATGTAAAAGGTACTAAAAGTATCTACTTGTTGGATAATATATACCAAGTGCCTGGCACAGTTCACCACACACAAAAAAACGGTGCTCACTAAATGTCACCTATGATTATTATTATGACTTTATCTCTATGTAAAGAGTCCTCACAAAGTGAAAACCTCCATCCTTTACTTCTGTGAACACCTACAAATTGGGACAGCTCCCCAGGCTTAGCAAAAGGCACACACCAGCACCCTGGATGTCACCTGGTTAGAAACAGACACCCTGGAAGAAAAAGCAGTTTCATCTGCTTCATTCTTGTCTCACATCTACTTTGAGGAAGATGGAAAGGCCTTGAGAGGTGAATGAAGAGTATTAGACTCATTTTTGGTTTGCAAGAAACAATAAAAACTTAAAGGGATGGTTTCTTTATCAACCATGTACATAATACATGTGAACATTTACATCATTTCCCCTCTTGATCATCATCAAAAAGAAGAAACAAAAAGGAAAGCAGATTCTACATAAAACTTTTAAAAGCCTTTAGCTACAACCCAATGCTGAAAAATGGAATTTGTGTGTTATTAGTTTTTCACAAGAAAATGATTGTGCAGTACAAATTAAACTGCTCTTTTGCAAGGAATCTGCTTAGAAACTGCACTGATGGGAACAAAAATACAAAAGCCATTCCCTTATGAAAGAAAGAAGGGAACTTTTATTCAATAAGTATTCAAGGATGTAGCTTTCCAATCTTCAATAGGGGGAGAAAAATAGCCCTCATTTGGTTTGGAAATGTCCCTAACAATTACAAATTATTTTCAACCAGAGCTCCAAAAACCAGGTTTCTCTGTGTCTAATGAAGCACAAGGAAAAGATTCCATGAAAATCTACTTGGTTTTTATCAGAGTACACACTTGATCTCAAAAACTGGCTCGCTGAGCTTGTGTGGTCTCCAGCATAAGCCAGGAGAGATGCTTTACTGCATTTTTTCTGAGTTTCTTTTTGTCACACACACACAAAAATGAAAACCAGTAGGTCCTGAACTAGCCTTCCTTCCTGGATGTCTAACTTCTGAAACTTAAGAGTGAGCTATGCAGTGTCTCCAGAGCACAGTTCAGAGTGGTAGCGAAATGTAGATATGCCTTTATGACAATATTTAACTAACAATGCAAAGAAAAGGGCCAAGAATTTCCTCCACTGACTGTGTTCAAAGCAATTACAGAAATAATTATAAATCAGACCAATTAAATGTGGGAAAGTGACCACTTAGGAGGCGATAGAATGTAGTAATTATCAGAGTGGCATTTGGGGCCAGACTAGCTGGGTCGAAAACCCGCCTCTGGCTCTCTCTTGGTATGAATCATTGGGTAAGAGACACCACCTTGCTACACCTTCACTTTATCACTATAAAGTGGGAATAAAGCATTCCTGCCTCATAGGATTGTTACAAAGACTGAGTACATACCAGGCAAGGCACTTATATGAGTGGCTGGGGCAGAGAAAAGTACTTAGTAAGTGTTAGTTATTACTGTGACATCAATCACTTCTCACATTTAGGTTGCTCTACATATGTCTTCCCATAAATATGTATTAGCACATACCAAGTACACAGCATTTGCATGTAATAAGTACTACATGTATAGAGTTGAAAAAAAACTTTATAGTTATTTTTTAATAGAAATGTAGTTTGGATAAAATTACATTGATTTTTTCATGTGACATTAATAATACAGGCTACCTTCGTGGAGTAAAATGCAATAAAAACAGAAAAAAATTAATAAAAAAGGAAGAAAAATTATCAATAATAACAATAAAAACTGTGGATGTACCTAGATTCCTAAACAGAAGGAAATTATAGCTTTAAATGCATTTATTAGAGAATAAGAAAGACAGAAAATTAATGTCTTATGCTTTATACTCATGAAGCTATAAAATAAAAGTGAAATGAATTTTTAAAAGAAGCAAAAGAAAATTTGAGTTGAGACAATTGAATATCCACATACAAATGAATCAAGTTGGAAACCTACCTCATACAGTACATGAAAAGTAACTCAAGATGAATCTTAGGCCTAAGCATAAGACCTAAAAGTATACTGCTCTTAGAAGAAAACACAGGAGTAAATGTGGGTTAGATAATGACAACAAAAGCACAAGTCACAAAAGAAAACACAGGCATGTATACTACATCACAATCTAAGCTTTGTGCTGAGAAAAATATCACCAATAATGTGAAATGACAATCTGTGGAGGATATAGGTACATGTATAACAGATTCACTCTGCTGCATATCTGAAACTAACACAACATTGTAAATCAACTATAGTCCAACATTTTTTTTTTTAATGACAATCCACAAAATGGAAGAGAATAGTTGTGAATCATATACCTCATAAGGGACTTGCATCTAGACTGTACAAAGACTCCCTTAACTTAACAATAAAGACAAATAACCCAATTAAAAAATAAGAAAGTACTTAGATATTTCTCCAAAGACAATATGCAGATGGCCAATAAGCATATTAGAAGTACAACATCATTAGTCATTAGGGAAATGTCAATCAAAATCAAGATGAGGTTACCACTTGAAACTCACTTGGGTGGCTATCACTGAAAACTCAGCAACTCTATTCCTAGATCTATAGCCAAGAGAAATTAAAACTACTCCTACACAAAACTTTTAATTGAATGTTGCTAGCAACATTATTCTGGAGAAGGCAATGGCACCCCACTCTAGTATTCTTGCCTGGAAAATCCCATGGACCGAGGAGCCTGGTGGGCTGCAGTCCATGGGGTCGCTAGGAGTTGGACACGACTGAGTGACTTCACTTTAACTTTTCACTTTCGTGCACTGGAGAAGGAAATGGCAACCCACTCCAGTGTTCTTGCCTGGAGAATCCCAGGGAAGGGGGAATCTGGTGGGCTGCCGTCTATGGGGTCCACAGAGTCGGACACGACTAAAGCAACTTAGCAACAGCAGCAGCAGCAACATTATTCATAATAACCCAGAGGAAATAAACCAAACGTCCATCAACTAACAAATGAATTCATAAATGTGGTGTATCCATACAATGGATATTACTCAGCAATAAAAAGGAATTAAGTACTGATAGATGCTACAACTTGGATGAACCTTGAAAACATTATGCTAAGTTAAAGAAACTAGACACAAAATGCTGCATAGTGTATGATTTCATTGATATGAAATGTCCAAGAACAGGCAAATTTATAGATGAAGAATAGACTAGTATTATAGTTACCTAAAGCTTTGGGATTTGGGAGGAAATGTGGCATAACTGTTAATTAGTCAAGGATTCCTTATGGGGAAGATTAAAACACTCTAAAATTTGATTGTGGTGACACCCTCACAACCTTGTGAATATACTAAAAAACACTGAATTTTTGAAAAGCGGGTGAGCTATATAGTATGTGTATTACATTTCCATAAAGTGTTCTAAAAATGTAGAAAGAAGGAATATTGAAATTAAGGTAAAAATATAGATAGGTAACCAGAGGCAATAAAGAAAAAAAATCAAGAGGAAAAAAAGCTGTTTTATGATAGGATTAATAAAACTGAAAAGCCTTTGGCAATTATGACCATGAGTGGGTGTGGAGTGGGGAGGAGTATGCTCCAAAAAAAAAAAATCAACTTTAGCACAAAGAGGTGGCAATAAAAACATATAAAAGAGATTTATTTTCATGTATAAGAGAATATCATGTACAGCTTTATACCAGTTTAATTTCAAAATCTAGTAGGAACAGATCATTTTCCAGGGCAATAAATTAATGGAACTACCTCAAGAAGCAATAGGAATCCTAAATAGAGCAATGGCTTTAACTAAAATGAAATGACGTTAAAGAATTATCTCCTTGTTCCCTTCTCCTAGCATTTATAAGGGAAAAAACATATTCCAGGCCAGGAAGCTTTATGGGCAGATTTTACAAAGACTTTCTAAGAAGAATGTGGTACCCTTTCGGTAATCAAAACACACAAACTATGTATTATCCATTTTCTGTGGATTCATATATATATTTATGAATGATTAGGAAACTATCCCAGAAGACAATTTTAAATAGTGATCTGTGGTTGTCTTTGGAGAAAACAAAAGAAACAGCATGAGGGTGGGATGGTCCAAGAGGATGCTGAAATTTATTGCGATGCTTTTGTTTTTAATGAAAAAATTGATATGCATTGCTTACACAATAGAAAAAGGAATGTGAAGTGAAAAAAATTAAAGTGTTCACTGGAGACTAAATTTTCTGTCTCACTGACTGAAACGTGGAGGGTAGATAAGAGGGTACCATTATTGCCACTTTATGGCAATATATTCTTAGCAGGCAAAAATCCCTAAGGAACTAAATAAGTAGTCTCTGTATGCAGGAGAAGGCAATGGCAACCCACTCCAGTGTTCTTGCCTGGAGAATCCCAGGGACAGAGGAGCCTGGTGAGCTGCCATCTATGGGGTCGCACAGGTCGGAGACAACTGAAACGACTTAGCAGCAGCAGCATGCAGTCAGGAAACAACAGTTAGAACTAGATATGGAACAACAGACTGGTTCCAAATAGGAAAAGGAGTACATCAAGGCTATATATTGTCACTTTGCTTATTTAACTTATATGCAGAGTACATCATGAGAAACACTAGGCTGGAAGAAGCACAAGCTGGAATCAAGATTTCCGGGAGAAATAGCAATAACCTCAGATATGCAGATGACACCACCCTTATGGCAGAAAGTGAAGAGGAACTAAAAAGCCTCTTGATGAAAGTGAAAGAGGAGAGTGGAAAAGTTGGCTTAAAGCTCAACATTCAGGAAACGAAGATCATGGCATCTGGTCCCATCACTTCATGGGAAATAGATGGGGACACAGTGGAAACAGTGGCAGACTTTATTTTTCTGGGCTCCAAAATCACTGCAGACGGTGATTGCCTTGGAAGAAAACGTATGACCAACCTAGACAGCATATTCAAAAGCAGAGACATTACTTTGCCAACAAAGATCTGTCTAGTCAAGGCTATGGTTTTTCCTGTGGTCATGTATGGATGTGAGAGTTGGACTGTGAAGAAAGCTGAGCACCGAAGAATTGATGCTTTTGAACTGTGGTGCTGGAGAAGACTCTTGAGAGTCCCTTGGACTGCAAGGAGATCCAACCAGTCCATTCTGAAGGAGATCAACCCTGGGATTTCTTTGGAAGGAATGATGCTAAAATTGAAGCTCCAGTACTTTGGCCAACTCATGCGAAGAGTTGACTCATTGGAAAAGACTCTGATGCTGGGAAGGATTAGGGGCAGGAGGAGAAGGGGACAACAGAGGATGAGATGGCTGGATGGCATCATGGACTCAATGGACGTAGTCTGAGTGAACTCCGGGAGTTGGTGATGGACAGGGAGGCCTGGCATGTTGCAATTCATGGGGTCACAAAGAGCTGGACACGACTGAGAGACTGAACTGAACTGACTGAATGCTCAATTTGCAAGCCTGACCAGAACGTCAAACAGGAGCCTGATAATTTTTATAATACCAAAATTTTCTTAGTTCTAAGATATCATTAATTATAAAATACATCTTTGAATTAACAACTTTCCAGAAAAAAAGAAAACTACCACAATAAACATCTACATCTATGTTCAACAACAGCCAATCACAGAAAAAAATATTGATTTCTTACTGTCTGAGAATCAAGAAATAATGGTGCTATATAACCAAGTGAGATGCTGATAAAAATGAAAAATATTCTTCAAATGATAATAATTTAATCTGTGTTGTTTAGATTCGGTAGCCAAGTTCGGTCTGGAAAATGATATTTAATTAGATATGGCCATTAATTATAAGAAATAAGAAATATTTTGGTTATTAAGGAAAATAGCATTGGTTAGGAAGGAAAACAGAAGCATCTCATTATATCTGATGCTTTTTAAAGTGACCAAGGGGCCTGAATATAAGATCAACATATAAGAGTGATATTGAGAGTTTATATTGTTCATTTTTTTCATGACTTATGGATGAAAGATAACAACTTTCATATGTCAAAGACAAATGACATATCACTTAGCTTCGAGTATTTACATACCCAAAGAAATGGGTATTTTCCTTATAATAAACTTGGATTTCCAGCATTAAAAAATACATAGATCAACTTGAGATGGTATTTTCCAGCTGGATTTTTAACTCGAACTTCCATGGAAGTGTGAGGAAGAGACCCTTTATGAAGTAACAACTCCACTGACAATTTCCTGGCTTTTGGCTTTTGTTAGTCAACAGAGGAGCCAAATATCAAAGGGGAAATACATAGAATTCCTATGGATATAAATTTCAACAAGAAGTGGAAAAAGACAGACATGGAACATTTACACTAAAGTGCCATAATTTTAGCATTACTTCTCTTCAAGATGTGAAAGGGGATCATATTCTTGGATGGGACTCAGATGAGATTTTTTACAGGTTTTCCAAGAAAATGCAAAAAAAAAAAAAAAAAATCAGGCTTCCAGGCTTCCAGCTATTACACAAGAAAATGGCTATGCAGTGAAAATATACAATTTAAGATGATTAATAGGAGAAGGATCCTGCAATGCTGCTATCAAAGATCAAAGTTTCAGGAACTTCAGACTTTAACTGCACAAAGAATGGTGTCAAAATTGACTCTTTACATTTTTATGACCAGATTTCTCTACAAATGACCGGCTTTACAAGACCACATCTCTCCCTCCTTTAAACTGCAAAACTTACATTGAACCTACAGTATCATCTTCATTTCTTTTGACTCCTGCTGCCTTCAGGATACAAATTAGGACTCCCAAGAGTATATTCACCAAGTGCATGTTAGAACCTTTCACTACTTTCATATACCAGCCAAAAAGGCTTCTGAATAAATCTGTCACAGTGAATGAGTAAAGGGGGCATGAAATACAGATTTGATACCTTCCGGAGAGTCTGTTGTGAAAGGCAACCGTGCTTCTCGGGGACCATGCCCCACTGCAGGGAGTGCTTATCTTCTTGCAGATATGCAATGACTCAGAGACGGAGAGCCCAAGAGCTGGCAATAAAAAAAACACTAGCCCTTGGAGGCCAACTAGTCCTTTCCAGTGTGCCTATCCTACCTTTAGAGTGTGCTGAAGGGCTTTCAGCAGATCAAAGTTAATGAGGGGGAGAGAATGAATTAAGCTTACACTATGCAGCATTTGAAAGTACCTATCAGTGGGCCTTACGTTAGTAAATTATAAATTGTCCAACATGGCCTCGAAGGTGGGTGAGTTATACGGTGGACTTTTCTCAACTGTAATTGCTCTCTAACATCAAACATTATAGTGGACGAATTATAGAGACCAAACCTTGCAAGAAAGCCTTTTTTTTTTTTTTTTTTTAAAAGAAAGCCCATTTTTATCCACAACCCAGAGATGAAGTCTCAGAGAAAGCAATGGCACCCCACTCCAGTACTCTTGCCTGGAAAATCCCATGGGCGGAGGAGCCTGCAAGTACTCTTGTACAGCACGGTAGTTACATCGAAAGACCCTTTCGTTCTCCTCTGCATCACTCCACTCTCTCACTAAACAGTTGTCACAGAAATAAGAGCATGCACATCTACTCATCAGATCCATGAATATATTTCTGCAGTTTAAGCAACTATTACTTGCCAGGACCTCTCTTGGTGCTTCTTATGTCTTATGTCACATAACTCTCACCACACTTCTATCAGGATGATACTACTGTCCCAATTTTATCAACTAGGAAACCTCAGGGGAGTAATTTATCTGAGATCACAGAGCCACAGAGTGGAGGGGTGGTGAGTCAAACCAGTTCTATCCACAACCCTGTGCCTCTTCAGCATCCTAAAAACTGAAGCAGACTGATTTTCCAGG
Organism: Aepyceros melampus; assembly: GCA_006408695.1. NCBI lineage: Eukaryota > Metazoa > Chordata > Mammalia > Artiodactyla > Bovidae > Aepyceros > Aepyceros melampus. Next base: position 111,283 of record SJXQ01004897.1, on the reverse strand, counting down.
AAGTTCCCTTGAGATAAGGTTCTGTTCAATGTTGACACAGGTACTCAAGGCGAGTTTCAATAACTGCCTATACCATTAGGATATAATGATTTTGATATTTTTAGGAATAAATAATCTATCACAGTAATATGGTTAGGGATGCCCAGGTCATCTTCAACACACACAAATCTGGTGTACAAATGGGCAACCTATGCTAATTCCTCTCAGAACAGAGGATTCTTTGCTCTTTTCTAGCCTTCCCACCTACTTCCTGAAACTGCTATTGCCTGCCCCGAAACAGCCTTTCACGTGGGCTGTAAACAAGTCTGCTAACAGAAGTCATCCCTTCAGTATCTTCAATACCATCACCACTATCCCCATCATGGCCAGCACAATCACCATGCCCATGACCCATCCAAGCATTCTCCAGATGTGAAGTGCTTACAGGAGATCCAGATTGCACCAGGCCACCTGACTAACCCTTTAAGGAAAGTATTGTTATTCCTATTTTGCAAATGAGAAAGCAAAGTCTCAAGAAACTGGCTGACAAGGAAGAAAGAGGAAATAAAAGACATGCTTCCCACCACTCAATATGCCAGCAAATTTGGAAAACTCAGCAGTGGCCACAGGACTGGAAAAGGTCAGTTTTCATTCCTTTCATTCTCAAAGAAAGGCAATGCCAAAGAATGCTCAAACTACCACACAATTGCACTCATCTCACATGCTGTAAAGTAATGCTCAAAATTTTCCAAGTCAGGCTTCAGCAGTATGTGAACCGCAAACTTCCAGATGTTCAAGCTGGTTTTAGAAAATCGCTCAGTTGTGTCTTACTCTTTGTGACTCCATGGACTATGCGGTCCTTGGAATTCTTCAGGCCACAATACTGGAGTGGGTAGCCTTTCCCTTCTCTGGGAGATCTTCCCAACCCATGGATCAAATCCAGGTCTCCCACATCGCAGGTGGATTCTTTACCAGCTGAACCACAAGGGAAGCCCGAGAATACTGGAGTGGGTGGTCTATCCCTTCTCCAGTGGATCTTCCCGACCCAAGAATCAAACCAGAGTCTCCTGCATTGCAGGCGGATTCTTTACCAACTGAGCTATCAGGGACGCCCCTATCTCATCTCATAGCATCCTATATCTACTGAGATGGCAAGGAGGCAAAGGGGCAAGATCTTTAATCCATGTCTACTATTCACGAAGGGCCTTAAAATTAGACTTTTGTTATCACCAAATAAAAGTTATGTCTTCAGTTACAAAGATACACTAAAAGAAATGTATTTGGATTTGGAGTCTATTACTAGACTACACTGCATGTAATATACCTCGAGTTAATGTTTTATACATCTTGCAGTTAGTGAACAGCTCTATTATACTGCATTGTTGTGTGTATGCTAAAAGAATTAAGTACATGCAAGGATTAAAACCACGTCCTATCTTTTGCTGTGGCACTGGTTTTTGTTATTTTTTTTTTTTTTGGTTGTTGTTGTTATCTTTAGAAGATACAAAACTCTAAGCAGTCTATTCTTGAAGGGTCCTAAGGAGAGAGCACTGTACAAAGGACTATATTATCTTGAGACTGGGCCTGGGATACTAAGATGCTTAATGAGTCAATTATACCCCTAATTAACATATTCCTTTTTAAAGAGGAATTAAGCCTAGAGATTTTAGTCATTTGCCCATGGTTACATGTGTCGATATTTCCTGATTCTTCCTAGGAAAGCTATTCCACTGCTTTTCCTTATGTCTCTCTTTGGGGATTTATTTCACTTCCTGGTCACACTGATTCACTGGTCTCAAGACTGAGCTTGGTGTCTGTCCTTGTATGTCATGTAGTCCTGGGCTTACTCTACCATGGGATTTACTTCACTCTCTTATAGGTGTCTCTTGTTTGTTATAGTGGTTGCCCACTATACTATAAACTCCCTGAAAGCAGGAAAGGTAACCAGTTTCCCCCCTAAATGTTGAGCATCTGTCATGGTGACCTGCTCACAGTAGTATTCAATGATGCTTGCTGAACAGACAGATACATGAAATAAATGGAGAATGGCTGTGTGAATAGTTAGAGCAAATGACTGAAGGCAGGATAAATGAAAGAAATATCAGCTTCTACCCTGAAAGATTCAATTCCAATACTGTCTCAAACCTTTAATGAGCAGAATTAAGGAGGGAGAGACCGTGTAAGTGGACTGGATTAGGCTTCTAGTGTTCAAGTATGTGGTGGGTTATTACCCTCACAGGAGTAAGGTACTGTTTTACCATGATTGAGACACATGCATCCCAAATGAATGGCAATTGGTTCTCTTTCAGGCTAGCTGAGTATCTGCTACTGGAACTCAGCCACAACATAAAGCCAGGCAGTCAGGGTGCTGGCCACAACCCAGGGCACCATTCACATAGATTATAAACTGAATAGTGGCCCCTGGAATTGTATAATGTGGAAGCTTTGATAGAATCTAAGACTGAGACATATTATCTTGAAAAACAGGGAATATCCTGTCAGGTCAGTGTTTAGGACTCCACATTTTCACTGCTGTGGTTTGAGATTCAATCCCTGGTCATGGACCTAATACCTCCATTCTCTCACCAAAAAAAGAGTATGAAAAAATAGTTGCTCTGTTCTCCAAAAAGGAAGGAGTATGTTGAATTACTGATTATTTCCCTTTTTTTTTTTCTCTAATATTCTCCAGAGTTATAAGTAGCAGGCAATATGATCCACTGGCTAAGAAGGAAACTTTTAGAAGAAGACAACACAGTTCTACCTTCACCATACATCTTCAGCAAGGTATTCAATCACTTTGTTCCTCAGTTTCCCTGAATGTGGAGAGTAATAACATATAATACAAGGCTACTGTGAGGATTAAATGAGTTACTACACAAATATAAGACAAAACCTAGCACCTGGCAAGCACTCAATATATGGTAATAATTCTAATGATGATTATTATACTCATAGGCATCTAGAATGCCATTAGCAGATACTTGGGATCCATTTAAAATAATTTTTCCTAACTTATTTCCTAAATATATTGAGTCTGTGTATATACACCTATACACACAGTCTGAGCTAAGAAAATGTGGCGGCTACTAGTGGCAGCATTAGCAACCATGTTGAGTGCATTGGTTCCAGCTCGATTCCATAATTTTAAGACAAAGTATTAACCTTACAAAGTCTCAGTTTCCTCATCTGTAAATGAGAACAATAACAATTACTTTATACCCACAGTTTTTCTGCAAAGGTTAAATGAAAAACTAAAACTACAACACTTAGCATGTATTTGATATTCTGTAAGTGCTGGGGTTTTGTTTTAATATATGCACAATGTCTCAGGCTAGTCCCACTGTAGTTTAATAAATAAGATCTATCAAAGTACTAACAAAATCTCAATGTTAAGTTAAAAACATTAATATTAATAATCTGGAAAAACAAAAATATAACACTAATATATAATCTATATAATCCCCTTTTCCAGAAACTACATTGGTTGTTTTTTTTTTTTAATTTTGGTATGAGTAAATAAATGGGGAAACAATGGAAACAGTGAGAGACTTTATTTTTGGGGGCTTCAAAATCACTGCAGATGGTGACTGCAACCATGAAACCATGACGCTTGCTCCTTGGAAGAAAAGCTATGACAAACCTAGATAGCATATTAAAAAACAGAGACATTACTTTGCCAACAAAGGTCTGTCTAATCAAAGCTATGGTTTTTCCAGTAGCTATGTATGGATGTGAGAGCTGGTCTATAAAGAAAGCTGAACACCAAACAACTGATGCTTTTGAACTATGGTGTGGAAAAGACTCTTGAGAGTCCCTTGGACTGCAAGGAGATCCAACCAGTCCATTCTGAGGGAGATCAGTCCTGGGTGTTCATTGGAAGGACTGATGCAGAAGCTGAAGCTCCAATACTTTGGCCACCTGATGCGAAGAACTGACTTTTGGAAAATACCCTGATGCTGGGAAAGATTGAAGGTGGAAGGAGAAGGGGATGACAGAGGATGAGACGGTTGATGGCATCACCAACGCAAGGGACATGAGTTTGAGTAGACCCCGGGAGTTGGTGATGGAGAGGAAAGCCTGGTGTGCTGCAGTCTATGGGGTCACAAAGAGATACGACTGAGCGACTGAACTGAACTGTTTTTAAAATACTTTTATTTGGAAATAATTCCATATTTATAGAAATTTGTAAGAATAAGAATAATACAAAATTTTAACCATTTCTACTCTTTTGTAGCCATGTGAAAGTAAGCTGCATTCACCTTGGGCTTATATCCCTAAATACATTACAGTGTATTTTCCCAAAATAGAGATGTATAATTGGGCAAATTTTAAAGGCAATATGTCAAGCAGATCATAAGTCTACTTTATTCTTATCATGACTGAAACTAACAAAAGTGACATTTTCTTATTGTGTAAACTGTGGGTAGCTCATTTTATAGGGACTTTAGGTAACATTAACATAGCATAATGGTGAAGTGTTCTTACTTGGATCTCATCATAAGTGCTCATTATACATTAGAGAAGCTAGAAATTTTATTGTACATAGTTTTATAAAACACATTTGATACAAGATTTCTTTAAACATATATTGTATTTCATTCTCTTAAATGACTCTTCAGGACCCCATGGACTGTAGCCTACCAGGCTCCTCGGTCCATGGGATTTTCCAGGCAAGAGTACTGGAGTGGGTTGCCATTTCCTTCTCCCTTGACATCACAGTCACATTCAAAATAATAAAAACATCAACTGTTGGTTAGCAGATACTAACATGTCCATTAAAATCCACCATCTCTACAAATAAAAAGCAGGATCGCTATGTTTACCACATTAGATTTAAATAATCTTAGAGATCAAACATGTTTAATTCCTTTGTAAACTCCTTTAAGTCAATGATCAATGCTTCTTACAGGTTGCAATGATCTCAGTATCAGGGAGAGCCTTGATCAACATGTTAAGCTACAGAAAAAACTGACTTATCCTTTCCTCTTTCAAATGACCTCTGCTTGAAAAGAAAGATGTGTTCAATCACTATTGAGCCCAGAGAAGGGAGAAGGAACAGGAGGGGTGGACTTCAGCATTCCAGAGTCCCGAGACTCCTAGATGAGTTGTATCTCGTTTTGACAGCAGCAGTAGAGTAAATGACAAGCCCTGTCAGGTAATGCATTTATCTTCACAGGCAAAGCAGCTGTTCCAAAGCAAGAATCTCAGATGTTGTCACATCAGCTAAGACAAGAAGTCATAAAGCAGAACGGCTATCAGTGCAGGAGGTGCAGTGATATCTAGACTGTAATTAGGAGGAGATGTGAATGGGCACTCCAGCTCCAAGTTCACCGGGAGCGTGGACTTTCTGGGTTTAGATTCTTAGTCACGTAATCAGTGGAGTCTTCATCAGCCAACTCGGAGTTCAAGCTGCTGAGCTGCCCTTTATTCTGAGAGTTTTATGGCAAGAGTAGCTCTGTTGATTCCCACAAATGTTAAGTAATGAAGAAAAAAAATAAAACAAGAAAAACAAAGAAGATCTCTATCCATTTCTTCATCAGTTCTTTCAATCAATAGATGTTTATCCCATGGTCCAGGCACTCAGCCAGCCAGGTATGGGCTGATCACTGAGGTAGATCCAGTCGCTGGCCTCAGAAGAGTAAGATTCTAAAAGAAGAGAAAGATATACAGCAGGCAGAGTATGTGGTCAAATGGGGTGGTGGGGCTGCGGAAGCAGCGAGGAAGGCAATGGGCCCAATCTATGGAGGCCTTCCTGGAGGTAGTGGAATCTAGACTAAAGCTTACAAGAAGCTTATGAGCTGGTTAGATGGAAAGATGGAGAGAAAAGAGACAATAATCATATCCAGTTATACGAAGATATCAGGCATATCTGAGAAATGGATGAAGCTTGTATGACTAAAGAATTCAGGGGAAGGGGATTGGGAATGTAAGCAGGATTTGAGGGGCAGGAGACAGAAACATTCTCCAGATGACTCTGAGGAATGAGAGAAGTCAGCAACACTGATCATGTTTCCATGCATTTGAAATCCACTTGTTGGGGCTCCCCTGTAGCTCAGTGGTGAAGAATCTGCCTGCGGGTTGGATTCCTGGTTCCGGAAGATCCCACATGCCGAGGGGCAACTAAGCCCAGGCACCACAACCATTGAGCCTGTGCCCTAGAGCCCAGGAACTGCAATAACTGAGATATAACCACTGAAGCCTGCTCATTGCAACTACAGAATAGCCCCCATTCACTGCAACTAGAGAAAAACTCATGCAGCAAGGAAGACCCAGGACAGCTGAAAATTTAAAAAATTCTTTTTTAAAAGATCCATTTATCTTAAGGTGGTTTTCCATGAGTAGACTACTGATATACCTCAAGAGATTCCTACAGTGATTTTTTTAAAAGCTGAATAATCATTAAGCCATTATTAAAATTCAATACTACACATCAGTGAAATACATGAAAATCAGAGAGAAGATACTTACTTCTTAGATACGATGACTTATCTAGCTTCCCACCCCCAAGACATAAAACTCTATGATTTTAAACATTTACATTTCAACAGTGAGGTCTTTCTTTCTTCTTTCAATCTCAGTGGTCCATGGTATACTGCTCTAAGCACATTGTTGTTGTTTAGTCTCTCAATTGTGTCTGACTCTTTGTGACCCCATAGACTGCAGCATGCCAGGCTTTCCTGTTCACTGCCATCTCCAGGAGCTTGCTCAAACTCATGTCCATTAAATCAGAGATTCCATCCAACTATCAGGTCCTCTGTCATTCTCTTCTCCTCCGGCCTCAATCTTTCCCAGCATCAGGGTCTTTTCTAATGAGTCAGCTTTTCGCATCAGGTGGCCAAAGTATTGGAGTTTCAGCTTAGATCAGTCCTTATAATGAGTATTATGGATTGATTTCCTTTAGGATTGACTGGTTGGATCTCCTTGCAGTCCAACAGACTCTCAACACCACAGTTCAAAAGCATCATTTCTTCAGCACTCAGCTTTCTTTATGGTCCAACTCTCACATCCGTACATGGCTATTAAAAAAACCATAGTGTTGACTAGACAAACATTTGTTGGTAAAGTAATGCCTTTGCTTTTTAATATGCTGTTCCAGTTTGTCATAGCTTTTCTTCCAAGGAGCAAGCGTCTTTTAATTTCATGGCTGCAGTCACTATCTGCAGTGCTTTTGGAGCCCAAGAAAATAACAGTCTGTCACTGTTTCCCCACCTATTTGCCATGAAGTGATGAAGTGGTAGGACTGGATGCCATGATCTTAGTTTTTTTATTGTTGAGTTTTAAGCCAACTTTTCCACTCTCTTCTTTCACCCCCATCAAAGGCTCTTTAGTTAGTTCCTCTTCGCTTTCCAGCCCTAAGGCTGGTGTCATCTGCATATTGGGGGTTATTTATATTTCTCCCTGCAATCTGGATTCCAATTTCTGCTTCATTCAGCCTAGTATTTCACATGATGTACTCTGCATATAAGTTAAATAAGCAGGGTGACAATACACACCCTTGACATACTCCTTTCCCAATTTTGAACCAGTTCATTGTTTCATGTCTGGTTCTAACGGTTGCTACTTGAACTGCAAACAGATTTCTCTAATCACGTTACTGTGTGATCAGTACAGGAGTTAAGAGAATTGGTTAAACCCTGACCATGCTCTTTGCTAACTGTGTGATTCGAAGCAACCTATACACCTCTCTTGGGGCTGCCGTCAGTATTTGGTAAGACAATGCTGGAGATAGATATTTCTAGCTCCATTTTACTATAGATTTAAAAAGAGAGAAAGAGAGAGAGAAAGAGAGAAAGAGACTCAGAGAGGCTATCTGACCAAGCTGACCAGTTACAGAACAGCCCTCAGATTTTACACCAAAGCTTCTGACTCATTCTGCATCTGTTATCTCTTTTTCTGCAGCAATTTTGGGGGTGGTGGTGGTAGTAGTAATTTTCAGTATGCAAAGGTAAAAAGATATGACACTGAAAGATGAACTCCCCAGGTCGGTAGGTGCCCAATATGCTACTGGAGAAGAGTAGAGAAATAACTCCAGAAAGAATGAAGAAACAGAACCAAAGCGAAAACAATGCCCAGTTATGAATGTGACCGGTGATGGAAATAAAGTCCAATATTGTAAATAACAACACTGCATAGAAAGCTGGGATGTTAGGTCCCTGAATCAAGGTAAATTGAAAGTGTTCAACAGGACATTTCAAGAATGAACACTGACATTTTAGGAATCAGCAAACTAAAATTCAGATAATCATTATATCTACTACTGTGGGCAAGAATCCCTTAGAACAAATGGAGTAGCCCTTATACTCAACAAGAGTCTGAAATACAGTGCTTCAGAGCAATCTGAAAAATGACAGAATGATCTCTGTTCGTTCCCAAGGCAAGCCATTCAGTATCACAGCAATTCAGTTCTACGTCCCAACCACTAACGCTGACAAAGCTGAAGTTGAATGGTTCTATGATGACCTACAAGACCTTATAGAACTAACACCCAAAAAAGATGTCCTTTCCTCATTGGGGACTCGAATGCAAAAGTAGGAAGTCAAGAAATACCTGGTGTAACAGGCAAGTCTGGCCTTGGAAGACAGAATGAAGCAGGGCAAAGGCTAAGAGAGTTTGCCAAAAGAACACACTCATCATAGCAAACACCCTGTTCCAACAACACAAGAGAAGATTCTACACATGGACATCACCAGATGGTCAACATTGAAATCAGACTGATTATATTCTTTGCAGCCAAAGATAGAGAAGCTCTATATAGTCAGCAAAAATAAGACGGGGAGCTGACTGTGGCTCAGATCATGAACTCCTTATTGCAAAATTCAGACTTAAAATGAAGGAAGTAGGGAAAACCACTAGACCATTCAGGTATGACCTGGCCAGGTAAAATAATAACCATCTGTTTTACATAGGAGGTCTTGGTAAGGAACACAGAACTAATAAGCCAGCACCAACCAGAAAAGTTCGGGAAAGTTCAAAAGGCGATATCACATGTCCAACCACCTCCCAGAATCCTCGCTGGCATCCATCTTGGCTGATCAATGTATGTGCCAGCAGGAAGGACTGTGAGTCAAAATGACTGGCCAAAAAACAACTCGGAAAATAATCCCTTCACCATAAAACCAGAGACTACAAGCCACAAGGCAGAGCAGTTCTCCTGGGTTCCTTACCCTACTGCACTCCACCCAGGCGCCCCTTCCCAATACACTCTCCTCCTTTGTCAGCCTATGTGTCTCTTTGGACAATTCATTTCCGAGTGTTAGACTTTTGGGCACTGGTTCATTTCCGAGTGTTAGACTTTTGGGCACTGGAAGTGTCCCCCCTTCCTGCAACAAAATCATTGCTGATGGTGACTGCAGCCATGAAATTAAAAGACACTTACTCCTTGGAAGAAAAGCTATGACAAACCTAGACAGCATATTAAAAAGCAGAGACATTACTTTGCCAACAAAGGTCCATCTAGTCAAAACTATGGTTTTTCCGGTAGTCATGTATCCATGTGAGAGTTGGACCATAAAGAAAGCTGAGCACTGAGGAACTGATGCTTTTGAACTGTGGTGTTAAAGACTCTTGAGAGTCTGTTGGACTGCAAGGAGATCAAACCAGTCAATCCTAAAGCAAATCAATCCCGAATACTCATTGGAAGGACTGATGCTGAAGCTGAAGCTCCAATACTTTAGCCACCTGATGTCAAGAACTGACTCATTAGAAAAGCCTGTGATGCTGGGAAAGATTGAAGGCAAGAGGAGAAGGGGATGACAGAGGACCTGATAGTTGGATGGCATCATCGACTTGATAAACATGAGTTTAAGAAAACTCCAGGAGTTGGTGATGGACAGGAAAGCCTGGCATGTTGCAGTCTATGGGGTTGCAAAGAGTCACACACAACTGAGAAACTGAACTGAAATAAGTAATTTTCAATGATAATATATTAAATTTTATCTATGATGACCCTTTTCATACTATGGAAATAATAAATGTTTTTGAATCAAAACAAAAGAGGAGTAGAAAATAATAATGACTATAGCAAAAAATAGCACTAAATGAACAATTTAACTGGGTCAATCGTATGATATATGAATTATATTTCAATAAAGCCACTTTTAAAAATAGCAGTGGATGAGAAGGGAGTAACGTGGCATTAGAACTGGTATGATTTTGAGGAAACTACATTTGTTACTTCACATTTTTACCTGAAAGTACAGATGCAAAACTTACACTGTCTTTGCCAAAAAACGAGGAGAAAACGGAATTCTGAATGGCAAAATCCAGCATGGTGCCCAGAAGGTTCTATTATACTATGATGACCCTAAAACAAACTTGAGAACAGCAGCCTTATCTGTTTATTTCTAGTGACATGTGAGCCTCCTAAAATGTACAGAAAAGGAAGTCTACCCCAGCTCGCAAGCACCTGTTCATGAGATCATCCCTTCTCAAAAGACCCAAGTTACTGAAATATCGGCAGCAGGAAGTTCTGGAAAATATAGATTGCAGGAGTTCATTTCCCTGTGGCACAGTTACAACATCACTGGGAAGATCCGTGACTCAACCAAGGGCTTCCTCATCCATGAGCACAACAGCTTGGTACTGAGTTCTGCTCTATCAGTCACCTGGGCCAAAGAACCAAAATAAACACAAATGTGGCCCCAGTCATCTAAGCCCATAACCAAATCCCATGTGACCCCTGTTCAAAGGCATACACACTGCGCCAGATTCAGAAACAGACCTCTTCCGAGTTTCCTTCCTATTTAATGCAGGAAATACGAAATGAAATGTTACTTGTTTTCTCTTTAGTAACAAAAAAAAAACAAAACAAAACCTCTCTCCACATTCTCAATTTCTGATTTATTGGTTTCATAGACATGAAACATCAATACCAATGGCTCTATATAAGCAAAGACAAAATTTTATTTTCCACTGTTTTTTAAAAGGCTGAGGTCATTTTTGCCCAATCCTACAGAGTGATAAGCTTAAAATCAAGCCATTTAGCTCACAGTCAGGTCCAATAAATCACTGGAAAAAAATAAATGGAAAAGCTTGCCAAAATGTAACCATAGTAACACCACAGATGCGTCAAGAAATGGTGTGCTCATTTGCTTCATTCCCCATTTCTTAAATTGGAATCCGAGTAGGGGAAAAATTACACAGAGAACAATCATGATTCTGCAATTACTGAATTATGCAAAATTGTATCCAACCTGCTTACTAGAACTTCGGAGGCAGCAACGGTCGAGCTACAGAAATAGCCCTGGATGGCTTACAAGTCCCAAAGCCCTGGATCTGCCATGAAACAGTTACTTGATTGCTCTGTGACTCTGTTTCCTCATCTGGAAAATGGGTACTGGAAACCTCAACCTCAAAGGGCTGCTATTCTGAGTGTAAAATGGGACAGTATATCAAAGGTAGGACAATGACTTGAAACCCTAGTCACCTTTGGCCTTGCTTTAATTGGCTTACCTTCGTGTCTTGATTTCATTCTTTATTTCTATAAAAACAGAAAGGCAATCCCTGCCCATTCATGTGAGTAACCATAGGTATTATCATCATTATTATTATTAATCCAAGTGTAAGGAACAGTTAGGATATTACTAGGATTATGGCTTTCAATACTAATAATGCAAAATTAAAAGAACTGGGGGCCAGAGATTCACATTAATGCATGATCATATTTTCTCTGTCAAATGCAGCTCTGAAAATAAATAAATAAATAAATGTGGCTCTTCCACTCAGCAGAAAGAGGCAACTTTGGGGCACTGACCCATGTCACTTGCAGTCAACTCAGTCTCCTACTCTTGGAGTCTTGGCTTTATGAATAGGTGAAATGGAAAGTAGGGTCTGTTCTAAAATCTGATCGCTTTAGGTCCCCAGCTACGCTTTCAGTCTAAGTCCTTGCAGAACCATGGCATGCCTCAAATCAATTCTGTTCATCATTTTGCAGTAGTGTGAGGAAACACTAGCACTCTAGCACATCACTGAAAAATATTACTTCTTTTAAAGAAAACCAACCATAGCCAACAAATTATAGAGCAATAAGCAGAGTATTAGGTGATTAAAAAATTTTTTTTAATTATAAAATTTTGAAGGACTGGATAATAGAGAGGAAAAACAAAAACTCCCAAGTAATAAAATAAAAATCATTCTTTCATCTTCTTTTCTTCTTTTTTCTTCCTATTTTGAATGAAGGTAAATAATCACACGTCTTCCCAGGATTCTCATCTCATAATGAGTTGGATGAGAATGTAGTCTGATAGAGCATGGTAATACCTCATGATCTGGTAGGCTGATTCCCTTCTCCCTTCCTTCTTTCCCTTCACCACAAAATTCCCAATGTCATAGTCCCTACGTTCCATTATCTTGCTTTCTCAGATCTGGTCTTATCTAATAGGTTTGGAACTTTGGGGTTTTTAATCTGTGGAATCGCAGAGGCTTTCTTCAAAGGAAATCATACATGAAATCATGATTTATGAATCTCCTTAAGGTAGGGAGGAAGAGAGAGTTCACCGAGGCATTCCCTTTGTTGAGGGCCACCAGAGACCTACTGACATCCCCAGAGGTCAGTTTGAAGGCCTCTGGCCTGGTCCTCTCCACTCATAACAAAAATGGTTAACATTTATGAGGCTTACACCGTGCCCATACGATATAAACACATTGACAAATGTCACTCCTTTGACTTTCTAACAGTTCTGTGAAGTTAGTAGGAATGAGATGTCCTTTTCACTGCTGTGAAAGCATGACTTTACAAAGGATAAATAATTTGCCTGGCATATTCAAGCCAGAACTTGAAAAACCGTGTAATTTACCTGGTTTAGTACTCTGTCTCACTGTCAATTTTTTTTGCTTGTTTTTAAATTGTTTCGCCATTTTTTGGCCTCGCCTTACAGTGTGTGGGGTCTTAATGTCCTAACTAAGGACAGAACTCATGCCCCCTACATTGGAAGTGTGGAGTTTTAACCACTGGATTGCCAGTCCCCCATTGTCAGTTTGGACTCCCTGCACTAGGGAGTGGCTAAATGAACAAACTGCCAAGTATTCCAGAACCAGCTATTGTCTGTCTTCCCTCAACTTTTCACACACCCACCAGCAGTAAGACGTCCAAAACTGGCTACTTACAAGGCACAGCATGGCGGTAAAGGTTATCTCTTATGGTCTGCTGGAGCTCATGATCAGGCGACCCTTTCTGGAACCTCTGATTGAGAAAATGCCGCAGGTCTTTGTTCAGCTTTCCTCCTACAGGAAAGATATAAAACAGAAGGCATCAAACCTCAGGTTTCCTAGAGACTGGGCAGCCTGAGAGCCACATATAGAAAAGCCCCAGGAAGCCTTTCTAGTCTGCTACCCTCTGTCAGCAGGAAGACTTAAGTTTAGGTTTACCTATGCAGGGGAAAAAGCAAGCAGGAATGTAATAAAGATAAAACAGCACTGAAACAGCATAAATTTGGGGATCCCAATTCACATAATACTAGGAAACTCAAATAACAAAGAATTCAAAAGAGGCTATTACATTTAAAATATGTATTGTAGACACTTGCAAACATCATTAGATGGAAAGTGGATGGCTGAAATCTTACAGAGGACAATCTAGCAATAGCTGACAAATTATAAAATGCTCTTTGACTAGGGATTCAACTGGAATAAATTTACTCTATGGCTATACTTGTAAAAGTCTGCCCAAATCTCCAGTATTGTTCATTGAAACATTTTTGTTAACAGTGAATAAATAAAAATAATCACCAAAAAAACCCTGGAAACAACCATCAGGAATCAACTAAGTAAAACTATCATCTGCATAATAACTACTCTACAAAAGCTAGATCTTCATGTGTTGGAACTGCAGGAAAATATGTGGAATGGTATCTGACCTTTTATGTGAGAAGAATAAAGAAAAGGAGAGACCATGTATTAATGGAAGGAACCACCAAAAAGTTTTAACAACAGTCTCCTTTAGAAAGAAGGACTTGAGTTTGGGAAATAAAAGAAGAGACGTCACTCTTCATTATACAGACAGAAAGAGATATATAATCTCACTATTCTGTGTTGCAGAGAAGGCAATGGCACCCCACTCCAGTACTCTTGCCTGGAAAATCCCATGGATGGAGGAGACTTGTAGGCTTCAGTCCATGGGGTCGCTAAGTCGGACCTGACTCAGCAACTTCACTTTCACCTTTCGCTTTCATGCATTGGAGAAGGAAATGGCAACCCACTCCAGTGTTCTTGCCTGGAGAATCCTAGGGACGGGGGAGCCTGGTGGGCTGCTGTCTATGGGGTCGCACAGAGTCGGACACGACTGAAGTAACTTAGCAATTCTGTGTTGATTTATAATCACTAAACACATTTTTTTTAATTGGTGTTGCTTAAGCAATAGTTATCTGAGCTGGTCTATGTGTTTATTTCTTTTTAATTCTCTACAGTTAACAGACCTAAACAAAATCTTAAAAAATATATTATTACAAAATGTATCACAGAAAGAAGTAGGTAACCAAACGTTTTAAAAAAATTATAAACACAAATTATAGTCTACATGATCAGCAGATGGCTTATAGATCAATATAGCTAACACTTATTCTTAGTGGAGAAAACTGTTTTCAGTGACAGCTAAAAATAACAAGGCTAAGATTGTCCTTCCGTTTTTAGACAAGATAAAAATTAGGTAAGAGCATTTTTAGCATTAGAGAAACAATGCAGTATCCGTGTGAACCACAAAATTCACATCTTCAGAAGATAATTTTCCCATGGTCAAAATGAGCAAGTTGTGAGGATGAAAGTTCAGATGGTTAAGAAGATGCTATAATGCCTAGGAGAGGAATTACGGATCTTTATTTTGGTACCATATTCTAAACCAGATTTCCTACTATAGGTGATCATTTTAGAATAGACTAATGAAACAATTTGAACTACTTTATTTGAGTTGTAGTACACCTAAGATTTCGAGTGGCCAAAAGAAAAATATATAGCTCTATCTCAGGTCATTCAATTAGTCATCAAATATTTATTAGGTAAGAAGACACACACACACACACACATTTCCTACCTCCCCAAAATGTCTGAATATATAGTTTATAAAATATATACAATTGTGCATTAAGCATATGAAAAGATACTCAATATCACTAATTATTAGAGAAAGGCAAATTAAAGTCATAGTGAGATCCTACTACATACCTGCCAGAATGGCAAAATCAATATTAGGTTTTAGTAAGACCGTGAAGCAACAGGAACTCCTATATGTGGGTGTCTAAAATGGGAAAACAATTTGACAGTATCTTATAAACTAATCTTCACTAACCAAATGACCCAATTCCACTGTTACTTATGTAAGAGAAGTGAAAACAGGTGCACACACATAAACACAAAACTTATAGATGAATCATCACAGCAACTTTATTCATTATGTAATAGCCCCAAATTGGAAACTATCCAAATGATTATCAACATTGAATGGATAAGGGAACTGTATTATATTCAAACAACAGGATGCTACACAACAATTAAAAGATACAAATCACCAATATAGATGAATCTCAAATACATTATGCTGAGCAAAAGGAGCCAGACACAAAAGATAACATATTATCTGATTCCATTTATATATAGAGCTTCGCAGAAGGCCTATCTACAATGATAGAAAACAGTTCAGCAGTTACCTGGAGTTGAGAACAGGCAGAGATTAACACACAGGGAATAAAATCTATAGAGTATACCTATAATTTCCTGGCTTTGCAACTGTACTATATAGCTATATAAGAATGTTACCACTGGAAGAGGCAGGGTGAAGGATAAACAAGAAGTCTGAACTATTTTTTATGACTTCCTGAGAGTCAACACTGATATCAAGACAAAAACTTTTTTAAAGGGGGGAATCAAAAGGAAACTTTGGCAGCGGGGGTGATTCCAATGCAGTATAACTCAATTGTGTCAGTGATAACACGGGTTTACACATTTATCAAAACTTACAGAATAGTATATCTAAATGGAGACACTTTATAGTATAGAAATTATACTATGATAAAATCAATTTCAAAAGTTTAAACTGTACATAATTATTGAAAGACTATATGGTAGGCATTTTATAAATGCTTAGTTTTCAATTTCTCATTAAAGAGAGAAACTGAAAGAAGAGTGGAGTAAATCTTGGTGGTTGAGACAGACAGGTTTGGGTGTGAATCCTGGTTCTACTCTTTATTCGCTGGTGAACCCAAGTGCCTTGCTTAATCTCTGAACCTCACTTTTCTCATTTATGAAAACAGAGCACTGACGTAACAGTAGCTCTAATACAAGACTTGTAAGGATTAAATGAAATTCAGACAGTACTTGGCGAAGAGAAAGCACTTAATAAAAGATGGAGATTATCACTAGAGTGGCCCACCATTGAAGCAAGTGAAGAAAGAGCTGAGATCAGTCCAAAAACAGACTGCTATTCCTTTTAAAAATACACATAGGAAATTCCCTGGTGGTCCAATGCTTAGGACACCAAGTTCTTGCTGCCAAGGGCCTCCCTCAGTTCAATCACTGGTTAAGGAACCAATATCCTAAAAAGCCACACAGAGTGGCCAAATACACACACATACAAAATACTAACTATGAATTAGATATATAAAAAAATTATAATTAAAATGAACTTTTTTAAAATGCACATAAAACTTTTGACTTACATGGCCAGAAACAAAATACAGGCACAGGGAAATTTGGAATAAAGGATACTTCTAGAGTTTCCAGAAGGGAATAAAACTCTCAGTTCAGTTCAGTCGCTCAGCTGTGTCCAACTCTTAGAGATCCCATGGACTGCAGCATGCTAGACTTCTTGTCCATCACCAACTCCCAGAGCCTACTCAAACTCATGTCCATTGTGTTGGTGATGCCATCCAACCATCTCATCCTCTGTCATCCCCTTCTCCTCCTGCCTTCAATCTTTCCCAGCATCAGGGTCTTTTCCAGCGAATCAGTTCTTCGCATCAGGTGGCCAAAGTATTGGAGTTTCAGCTTCAGCATCAGTCTTTCCAATGAATATTCAGGACTCTAATAAAACTCTACTGTACTAAAATTTTCTGGACACGTGTAAATTGGTTAACATTTAGCACAGATTTAATTACTCCTGGCACCTTGCCACCGACTTGATAGACATGAGTTTAAGCAAGCTCCAGGAGCTGGTGATGGACCCCTGCCTGGTGTGCTGTAGCCCATGGGGTCGCAAAGAGTTGGACATGACTGAGCGACTGAACTGAACTGAACTGGCACTGCACTGGAATTGTTCAGAAAATAAAATCAACTAGTAAATTACTGACATGTGATAGTCATGCTGGCCAACTCTACTTCTAGGTTTAAACTTTCTTGAATTTGACCACAAGGACAAGAAAATTTATCAGCAAAATCCCCATCGCCTAGAACCTAGGATTTATATTCCCCTAGGAGACTAGAGTTCTGTGCAATAAAAACGCACTGACAGTTAACATTTGATCTGTAAGTTGTAAAGATGTTATGGGATCCAAATGTACCACTGCCTAAGTCAAAAGCAAGTCCGAAGACTCAGGATTCAGTATCTCTTTATCTCATATAGGTCCTTATGAGTCCAAAACAAAAATCCAAAGAAGACTCAGGATAAAGTATTTCTTTATCCCACATAGATCCTTATGAATCATATTCAATACCTATCAAGATGAACCTGGGGCATTGAGACTGGAAGCATTCTTAATTCATAGACATTCTTTGTTTACACTTGAGCTTTACAATCAAACTAGCCAAGCTAGCTAAAGTTTATGATCATCAAACTAAAACTCCTCCCTACTGCGGATGTGCAAAAGGGCAAGGTTAACTACACTGCCGGTTAACATTTACTCTGTGTTCCATGACATTTATAAGCCAAAAGCCTCAACCTTCGCATTACATTAGAAATACTGTACTTTTTGGGCATCTAATCTCAAATTAATTGCCAATTATTCAGGGGACATGTCTATTAATCTTCTCCTAATTGTCAAGGGCAGTGAGCCAATGAAATAATAATTGTTAGAGGAAGAGTTTGTCATAGCATCTTCGCTCTCTGTGAAATTCAAGATTTGTTTTGCAAATGGAAAAGAGAATACAGGTCAGCAACATACAGAACTTTTTCCAAGAAAGGTTTCAGAGCTAATTTTAAGATAATTTTATTATTTAAATAGGAAAAGGGGGACTTTAGACCCTGTCTTGGATTAGCCACTATTTCATATTTTCATATGTATATATCTGGAATTCTGTGGTTTTAAATTTACAACAATATAGCTCTGCTTTTTTGATTACCATTACTTGACAGAAATTTAACCATGTCAATCAGTGTACTATTGAATTATTTAAATGCTGTATAATATTCCATTTTTTAAATATAGCAATTTTATTTCTCCTTCAGAGATAATTAGGCTATTTCCAATGTTGCTGACAATTCAACAATGCAGCAGTAAGTGTCATTAAAATACTTTTTTAAAAAAAGCAAAACTGTGGAAATAGATGTAGTCACCTTCCAACTTACCTAGGTATCTCTAAATTCTCAAAATCATTGGGGCCAACTTGTTTTTCTACCAAAAGGCTGGGAAGTCCCATTTCCCCACACTTACACAAACATTTGCTATTATTTGTGTATGTAGGGTCCTGGGCCTAGTCCCAGGTTTGAAGATTTTCTAGGAAGATTCACAGGACTCAGAATATACTTGTACTCAAAGCTATATTTCATTATGGAAAAAGGGTACAATACAAGTGCAACAAAGGGAAAAGGTTCAAGGGGAAATAAAGTCTAAAGGAAATCAGATACAAGCTTCTAAGAGTCCCCTCCCCAGTGAAGTCACTCTAATTCCTTGGGCAACAATGTGAAATGTGCCCATTAGACACTCAAGGCAGCTCATTACACATAAGGGCCCAGAATTTGTATTAGGAACTAATCATGTAGGCAGCCTCTGCCTGGCATAAAATCAAGTTCCAAACTCTCAGAAGGAAAGGATAAAATGTATCTTTTGCATCAACAGTGAAAGCACAGCAAGCCGCTATTAGTTGTGGGAATGGATAGAACCCTCTGAAAATGCAATTTCCCAGACCCTAGCCAAGAGCCAATTTGGTATGCTGACATTCAAACTAACCATCAACTCTTTTCTGCACTGTCCACGGTGTTTCCAGGTGGCACAATGGTAAAGAATCCACCTGCCAATGCAGGAGATGCAAGAGACAAGGATTTAATCTCTGGGTCAGGATGATCCTCTGGAGTATGAAATGGCAACCCATTCCAGTATTCTTGCCTAGAAAATTCCATGGACAGAGGAGCCTGGTGGGCTACACAGTCCATGGGAGGGCAAAGGGTTAGACATGACTGAGCATACACAAACCACCCATCTTTTTTAAAGATCTTCCTAATGTAATAAAGATGAATTGATATTTTGGTGTTACACTAATTTATTTACAAACCGAGTATTAATGAAACTGGACATTCTTTTTTTCTTTTTAACATTTCTTCTCCTGTAACTTGCCCATTCATAGTCTTTGTGCATTTTCCTAATAGGTTGTCTTGTTATTCTTGATAAGATGCTATTTATATATTCTGGGTATGATTCCTTCATCAAGTATTTATGTTACAAACCTTGCCTATTATTAAACATGAAACAATTCCCAAAATAACTAAGTTGTGCTATTCTCCAACTATTCCTCTCCCATGCTAGATAGTTTTCTACCAACTCAACCAGAGCATCAATTTAAAGGTGATGGACTATGAGGGAACTCTGCTCTGATCTCTATCTCCTAGAATATAGATTCTAAGGAGGAATGCCAGTCAGTAGAAATAATCTGCACGGTCAAGAAATTAGGTTTCCACATAAACAAAAGTACCTATGGAATGGGAGAAAATATTCAGTATGTGCATACGATGCAACCTATTTTGGATTTATTTCCGAAATATAGACACAGCTCACACAGCCCCCCCTCCCTCAAAAAAAACCTCAATCAAAAAATGGACAGAAGACCTAGGTAGATATTTTTCCAAAGAAGACACACAGACAGCCAAGAGACACATGAAAAGATGCTCAACATTGCTAATTATTAGAGAAATGCAATGGCACCCCACTCCAGTACTCTTGCCTGGAAAATCCCATGGACAGAGGAGCCCGGTAGGCTGCAGTCCACGGGGTCGCACAGAGTCGGACACGCTGAAGCAACTTAGCAGCAGCAGCAGAGAAATGCAAATCAAAACTACAATGAGATATCACCTTACATCAGCCAGAACTGCCACCATCAAAAAGTCTACAATTAATAAACGCTGAAGAGCATGTGGAGAAGAGAGGACTCTCCTACATTGTTGGGAAAAGTCAGTCTGTGCAAGCAGTACGGAGAATAGTATGGAGGCTCCTTAAAAAACAAAAAATAAAGCTACCACATGATCCACCAACCCCACTTCTGGGCATATACTTGGAAAAGGTGAAAACTCTAATTCAAAAAGATATACGAACTCCTATGCTCACAGCAGAAATATTAACAACAGCCAAGTCATGGAAGCAACCTAAGTGTCCAGCGATAGATCAATGAATAAAGAAGATACAGTCTATGTGTGTGTATAGATGCAGGCATGTGCACACGTGTGCACACACACATACACACACGCAAAAAAAAACCAACTGAAATATTACTCAGCCATCAAAAAGAATAAAATAATGTCATTTGCAACAAAATGGATGGACCTAGAGAATACTATATTAAGTGAAGTCAGACTAAGAAAGGCAAATGCTATATGATACCACTTATATGTGGAATCTAAAGAATGATATAAATGAACTTATTTACAAAACAGATAGGCTCATAGACATAGAAAACAAACTTATGGTTACCAAAGGGAAAGGGAGGGGTAATAAATTAACAGGTTTGGATTAACAGAAACACACTATTGTAAATAAACAATAAGAACTTACTGTATAGCACAAATAATTAGATCCATTATCTTATAAAAAACCATAACAGAAAAGAATCTGAAAAGAATATATATATTCTTTAGCTGTATGTATATATATATACATTTTTATATATATACATCTATATATATGTACTCTATACAGGATAGGCTTTTCTAATATGCAATTATAAGGTGAAAAACAAATCTACTAGCTTTGTAGTCACTCAGACTTACAATCTGACATACCTTTAAATGAGCTTTGCCCCAAAAATATGTTTGCTATTTTTTTGCCGTAACCTATTTTTCCTAATGTTTTTCTTATTGTGAAAATAAGATAAGTTACTGGTGAAATTTAATATTTAATGGATACAGAGTTTCACCTGGGAAGGATGAAAAAAATTCTGGAAATGTATGGTGTTGATGGTTGCACAACAAAGTGAATGTACTTAATGCCACAGACCTATATACTTAAAAATGGTTAAAATGATATATTTTATGTTATGTATATTTTACCACAATAAAGAAGTAAAATAAATTAATTTCAAGATTTTAAAAATATACAAAACTTCCTAAAGCAAGTTTTATTTTTTTTATTTTTAATTGAAAGATAACTGCTTTACAGAATTTTGTTGTTTTCTGCCAAAAGTTTAAAATAAACTGTTATTTAATTTGCATCACCATTAACATTTAGTACTATATGCCTTGAGTATGCATATACATATATACTTATTCACTCAACAAATTTTTCTTAAGTGCCTTCAGCCAGATACCCTGTGGACCCAGAAGACACAGCAGGAAAACACTGAATTCCTGAGTCAGGACTGACACACCCATTTCAGGAAGCAAAAAGCAGGCCTCAGGACTGAAGTAATAGTAAGATGAGAAGGAAGACGAGAAGCTGGTTAGTTTTGCTAAGTGTGGGGTAAAGCACTGTAGGCAGAGGGACAGCATGTGTAAAAGTTCCAGAAGCGAAAAAGAGGTTAAAATTTTAGAGAAACAGCAAAAAGCTCAGACAAGGGATAGGCTCAGATTGAGGTTCCAAATACAAGCAGGGACCAGATAATTTTGTACCTTGCAGATCATGAGAAAGAGTCTGCACTTTATTCCAAGCTCAGTAGGAATCTACTCAAGGGATTTTAGTCAGGGAGGTGGGAAGGTCTGGTCTAAATTTTGAGATGACTCTTGCAGCCATGCAGTGGGTAAAGTATACAGGGATGAAGCCGACCCAATGAGACCTGAGATGACCTGGATTAAGGAAATGACCAAATAGAAGGGCAGGAGAGACAGAGGAGATGCAATTTAAAGCTAAACTGATAGAGTTCACCTATGTGATGGAGGAAAATACCAAATGCAGGAGAGGACTCAAAAATGACTTCGGTGTCTGAGCTTCAGTTAAGCTGTGATGAACAGGTCTGAGTGGAACTGAGAGTTCCATGAGTACCTATTTAACATGGGATGCGTAAGATCATGTGATATATATGATTCATACCCAAATGTTCTAGTAATTCATAAGCACTTCTAATATACTATTAGAGCTCAAAATATACTTTTAATTTACATAGTACTTTAGCTTATCAATTTATCACAACCTATGTAATCATTACCAATTATTAAGCACACAAATTGTTTCCACTGTGCTTATCTTCCTTATACAAAATCTATCTGTATTTCTTATTACTTTCTCATGATTCTTAAGTGAAACTGTTGGTACAAAAGGTATAAAAACGTTTCAGGTTCTTGACAGAAAATCCCCTCCAAAAAGATTGTATCAGCATCCCTTCATCCAGCTTGTTTTCATTTATTTTTACCATATCACAAGTTATGTGGGATCTTAGTTCCCCAACCAGAGATCGAATCTATGCCCCCTACAGTACAAACATGGAGTCTCAACCACTGAACAGCCAGGGCATTTCCTTACAGCTTGATTTTAAATGGTTCCAAAATGTGGGTTCACCTTAATATTATTAGCTTCACATTAATAGTCATTTAGATGTTTTTTTCTTAAAAAAAAAAATATATATATATATATAGTGCTGTCGGGGGCCAGCATGAGGAATCCCACCTGTGACAGGGTCACGTGGCAAACTCAGATGGCAGGGCAATCTGAGTCATAGGATTTCTCCCTAGTTTTTCCTGAGCATGCACACCAAGAATAAAAGTTTGTCTCTATTTGTCTGTTTCCCCACTATTCTCTGCCAGTTTCTTGGGAAGTTTTTATCTTCCTGCATTTGAAAGGAGTTCTCAGCCCAACCCCCTTTGATAAAGCTCTAGCCTGCCTAAACAGGGTCCCCTGACTTTTTGCAAGCTTGTGAATTGCTCACAACCTCCCAACTGTGAGAGGCACAAAAGCCTTAAAGTATCTTAAAGTTTCAGAGCCTTTTCAAATTCATATTGGTGACAGGATTTCACAGTTGACTCAATGATTACTGCCAGACCTCCTTATTTTTTATCTATCAGGCACCCAGGAAGATGTAATCAATGTAAATGGGATATGGAAAAGGATATATAGTAGTTTTGCCTTTTATTAAAAATTGCTGTATTTTTATTTAGTGTTTTCTGAGAGTGGCATTCAGACTTTGGAAAGATTAACACAAATGAGTCTTCTGGTTAACAAAACTTCATCAGAAGAGAGCCATAGAAATGTTAATAGGCCTCTTGGCCAAAAGATAATGTAAACCACCTGGGACTTTTGTTAACAGGAGAGTATGCAAAAAAGAAAGCCTTGTCTCAATGAGGGTCAGGACTGCTACCTCTGCATAACTCTGCATATTCTATTATGTACAACTTGGAGTATATAAGCTGATTTTGAAAAATAAACTGCCCCCTGTTTTTTCCCCCTTTTTCCCCCCTTCCTTTTTCCCCCTTTCCCCCCCCTTTTCCCCTTTTCTCTTTTGGAGCCTTGCACTGATGCTGGGCTTCCCCCGTGTCTCCTATTTTCTCTAATTTCTGGCTGAATTCCCATCTGGGGCGCGGAGGCTCGCCATGTCTACTTACCTGTCCCGGCTGCTAAGATCTGTAAGAGAGAGAGCCCAGGGCGGGGCACTCTCCGATATTCAAACGGACGCCGGTGGCCTAACGTAGATGGTGCAAGTTCCTTGCCTGGAACTTTATTGGCTTTCCACATAAACCAAGTTATTCAGCCTTCTTTTCCCCATCTCAAATTTCCTACTATACTATTTCTTCCTAATCTATTCTTATATTTCTAAATAAATAAGTTTTCCTCGCCGACACCGTGCCCCCTTCGAATCACCCTGGATCCACCAGGGCTGGACCCCGGCATAGTGCTATAATGGAAAACATTGAATATGAATTTTTGCTGAAATTTCTTGGAAGTAGAATGAATAGAGCAATGAGTATGAACATTAAAGATTTTTTTATAACATATTGACAAATTGCCTTCTATACAGCAGTTTTTGGAGGAAATATAGTATCACTGATCTGACAACTGGGGGCTTCCCTGGTGGCTCACGAAGTAAAGAATCTGCCTGTAATGTGGGAGACCTGAGTTCAGTCCCTGGGTCAGGAAGATCCCCTGGAGAAGAGAATGGCTACCCACTCCAGTATTCTTGCCTGAAGAATTCCATGGACAGAGGAGCCTGGTGGGCGACAGTCCATGGGGTCACTAAGAGTCAGACATGACTGAGCAACTAACACACATCTGACAATTATACAGAGTCCATATGAAAAGATTTTTCTCCTTTAAATTATGTGATTAAAAAAAAAGTTTCCACCAATAATTCAAATAATTCTAATTTAAAGCTCTGTATTAGAGAGGAAGCATGGCTACTAAAACTATGTTTCTTTTAATTCTGAGAAACTGTTGGTTCCAATGAGAAAACTTATTTGGAGAACGGCTTGTTGAGAAATAACAAATGAATTCCATTATCATATGTATTAAAGTAAAAAAATAAAAATAAAAACAAAAGAACACTTGTGTCTAAAAAATACAGAAATTGGTAACACTCAGTGTGCCAGTTACAGAATTACTTCCAAGCCGCCTTCCCCTAAATGACATGGAAGCATTGGTCTAGGTCAGCAAAATTTTTCTGTAGAGGGCCAACAGCCAGACAGCACATATTTTTCAGCTTTGGGGGCATGCATGGACTCAGGCCAACTGGTCAACTCTGCCTTTGTAGTATGAAAACAGCCATAGATTATATGTTTAAAAAAGTTATTTTCCAATAGAATTTATTTACAAGCGTAGGCAGCAGATTCAGCCCAGGGGCCACATTTGGCTAACTCTTGGTCCAGATGTTGGTTCTGCATCTCCAGGTAAGTAATTCTTGTGTAATACTTGGGGTACAGGATATTCATCATCTCTAACATTAGCCTAAGCGGCTCTACTCAGAAACTTAATGAAATTCAGATTACTACATTGTACTCAGGACCTACAGAACTAAAATCTCTGAAAGTCAGGTTCACCAATCTATGGTTTAACAAGCCTTCAAGTGATTTTATACATGCTAAAGTCTTCAAATTAAAGGTCTAAGTCCAGCAAAGTTCCTTAATAAAACTTGGGGAACTAGGTTCTAAGAATGAGCTTTTCCCTATTTCTCCCATCTCTTGCAAACCTCAAGAGATGCTGCCACTCTGCTAGTGAGCTAGTAATAACACTTTATAATAAGAGGCACAGCACACATGACTCCAGGCAGGTGGTATCTCATTAGACCAGCAGAGACTGAATCCTTTCCCCTAGTGGTACAAAGCTGCTATCCTTACAGTCTTGTTTCTGCAGAACTTAAAAAACAGAAAAGAAAAATACATGGTGAGTCTGTGATGTGAAACAGAGGCTGCAGGACAGATTTCTGTATGCTGATGAAGCTCTAGAAATTACTATCTACATTTAACTCCCCACATGGACAAGCATGAAACATTTTGCTAGCACTTCAGGATAGCTGCTTTATTATTATTATCCCGCCTATTTTCTCAGTTCTTTTTCTCCTGGTCAGTCTTTTGATAAATTTCATCCCCCAGCCAGAAGAAACCTGAATTAAGCCTGGAAAGGAAAACAAGGTTCAAATTCCATCATCTCTATTTTTCTCATTATTTCCAGCCCTTTGTGCTTCTTATATTCGTTCTAACTAAACAGGGTAGTAGAATAACACCTGCTCAGAAAAATAAATAAATAAAAGATTTACTGCGAGCAGAAAAGACAATGGTCCCCTGTTGGCAACACTATATAGCTGATATGAGCTTCTGCCCAACCCTAATCAACAAACAGCTGCATGACCTCATGTAAAGTTGAAGTCAAATGTCTCTACAATCAGAACCATGAGTGGAATCTGAAGATTGTGTGTGTGTGTGTGTGTGTGTGTGTGTGTGTGTGTCCTTCAAGAAGACACTAAATTCTTAAAAACACATTAGGAACTAACAGAACTGTGCTCAGCCAACCTGCAGGACTCAAGTGCTCACAGTGAACACTGGATGGAACATGGCTCTGAAGGCCACCCACAATGCTAAGTAATTTTACAATCCTTACTCTAACCCAATGAGACTGGTTCTGTTTCCAATGCCATGTTACAGAAGATGAGGCTCACAGATTGCCCCCTAATCCAGGTAATTTGACAAAGTGGAAGTATGTTTAAATAGAGAGATAATGGGCATAGCAAGATGTTAATAGCTGGTCAGTGATGATGGAATACATTATGCTTTTTTTTTTAATTAGTGTATGGGTTTGAAATATTTCAAGATAAAAAAAGAATAAAATGATTTTTTTTTCTTAAACAGTACACTCATCATGCCACTAGAAAACATCTATGTGGATCTCAACATAAAAACCACAGGCTGATTTCCCATAAAACTGTGGCATTGTACAGCTGTTCCAATATTCTCTTGATGCTCAACATAAGGAAACACCAAGAAAGTGACATCTGAACAGCATTAGATTCCAGAGAACACCCAACCAGGGAGTGTATGCAAGGTTCCTTCCTAGAACTGGGCACCCCAGATTGAAGCCCTGCACTTTTGGGTCTTAGGACACTGTTGACAAGTAAGCCGTTTTCGTGTGTTTATGAAAATACAAACTGAGATGCCATTGGCATTCCATAGTTTGAACATCCATAGTAATTAACACAGCTGTTCCCCTACCGTCCCAATCTCACTCCAATTTATTCTTGGATAAGAACAGATAATGCAGGTGGTAAACGATACTCTAATATGGTCTGCTATCATTCAAGCAACAGCAGACTAGGACTAGAGTTCCAGGTCCTCTGACCTACACAAGGGAATATCATAGAAGCAGAAAGTTACAGTGAATTCACTCAGTTGTGTCCCGACTCTTTGGGACCCCGTGAACTGTAGCCTACCAAGCTCCTCCGTCCATGGGATTTTCCAGGTAACAGTACTGGAATGGATTGCCATTTCCTTCTCCAGGGGGTCTTCCTGACCCAGGGATTGAACCCGGGTCTCCCGCATGGCGGGCAGACGCTTCACCGTCTGAGCCACCAGGGAAGCCACCAAGCCATACAAACAGGGTGCTGGGAAAGACTGAAGGCAGGAGGAGAAGGAGGCGACAGAGGATGAAATTGTCGGATGGCATCATCAGCTCAATGGACATGAGTCTGAGCAAACTCCAGGGGATAGTGAAGAACAGAGAAGCCTGTCATGCTGCAGGCCACGGGATCGCAAAGGGTCAGACACTACTGAGTGACTGAACAACAAGGATTACATTAGCACATGCCGTTCCAATTTCTGCTGGATTGTGAGAACAGAGCCCACCAACAATATCTACACATTATTTGATGGGTCTGAAAGGCCCATTTTCCTTGAGTAAAGCATCCTAATAATTCTATGCTCTGCATAGTACTCCTCTTTAAAAATCTTTCAGAACTGAAAACAAATAAGAGAATCACAAGTATATGGTCCCAGACAGGTGAGAATGGAAAGAAAGACATCTTGCATCAGTAAGATTCTACAGCAGATGCAGGCAAAACTTTTCTGGAAGGCCAGATAGTAAATATTTTAGGCTTCATAGGCTGTAAGGTCTGTGTTCCAACTCTTCAGCTCTGTTTTACCAGAAAATCAACTCTAAACAAGATGTAAATAATTGTGCCTGGCTATGTTCTAATAAAACTTTATTAAAAAAACATACAGTGGCCTGGACTTGGCCTGCAAGCTGTAGTTTGCCACCACTCCATTCCAAGGATTGTCTCTCTCTCAAAAACATGCTATCTGCCTAAGCTTGCCAGGCTTTACATGACTGTGCATCTGTGTGTATACAGGTAGCTCTGGTGTACAAACAACTGCCTTAGAAAAAGAGTAGGAGGGTGAGCCATGATCTGCACTGATGGGGCTTTCATAAAAAAACTCAATGACTTAAACACAACCCATTCTCATGGCCTCTACTTTATTGTCTGAAATTCCTGAACAAGCCAAATATTTCTATGACATCTACCAACCCTAAAATGGACTGGTGCAATACGTTGCACTTTAACTATAGAAATAATGTGACTTTTAATTTTGATTCTGATTGTTTTGTTTTTGCTGTTTACTCCCTGTATCTGTAACTGTATAACTGGATTTGTTTCCAGCTGCATAAAAGCCTTTAAGTTACAAATGGTTGCGCAAACTCCCGCTACTGCTGCAACTTCCTCCAACTACTACTTGGGGCCCCTGGATCAGATATCCTCAATATGAGGATTAGGAGAATATGTTGCCTCGCCAATTTAGGGACAACGCCCCTTCTCAGCTCGGAAGCAGTTATGGAACGAGAACGACGCCCCTTTTCCCTAGGCAACATAATTCTCCTAAAAGAAAAGGGGGGAATGAGAGAGAGGTGCAACACGTTGCACTTTAACTATGGACATAATGTGACTCTTAATTTTGATTCTGATTGTTTTGTTTTTGCTGTTTACTCCCTGTATTTGTAACTGTATAACTGGATTTGTTTCTAGCCGCATGAAAGCCTTTAAGTTACAAATGGTTGCTCAAACTCCCGCTACTGCTGCACCTTCCTCCAACTACTACTTGGGGCCCCTAATCCTCAATATGAGGATTAGGAGAATATGTTGCCTCGCCAATTTAGGGACAACGCCCCTTCTAGCTCGGAAGCAGTTATGGAACGAGAACGACGCCCCTTTTCCCTAGGCAACATAATTCTCCTAAAAGAAAAGGGGGGGATGAGAGAGTCATTTCCTAGGCAGGTTGATAAGAAGTCTAGGGGTCCCCAAGGAGAGAGGGGTCTGGAATTCTCAAGGAGGAAAAAAGGACAAACATTTTTTCCTTCTCTACATTCCTTAGGATTATATAACAACAATGTATTATGCCTGAGGACCGTCTCTGGATTAAACCTTCTGGCTAATTCTGTTATCTTAAAATGTAAATTATGGGAATAGGTCTGGTGAGGACTTTACAACCTCCAGACATTCTTTGAATTTACTGAAGAGTATATAACTTCATTGCTAACACTAACAAGGGGGTACTCTTCTACCCCCTTCTGATGCCTATGTCAGAAGCTTTCTCTGTCTCCTTTATACTTTAATAAAACTTTATTACAGAAAAGCTCTGAGCGACCAAGCCTCGTCTCTGGCCCTGGATTGAATTCCTCTCCTCCGGAGGCCAAGAATCCCGGCGTCGTAATTCAACAACAACCTTTCATCCCTATCCAACCAAGGGGAAGCCATGCCCATATGTTAAGAGCCACATATCCAATAGGTCCCGTTTGGAGCAAGCCAGCGTGACTGAGATATCCAGTCCCAATTAGTGCCTGGCCAGACAAAGGGAGGACCTGAATTGGGGTTGGAAAACACGGGAATGATTACCTTGCATACATCCTGAGGCAAAAAAATCCCAATTGTTTCCAATCATTGTAATGAAGTTATTGGCTGACTTTTGGGGATGGCTCTGTTTGTTCCCAGCATATAGGGGCAGTAGATATTTGACGTCCTTTTTTAGGAGTTGGCCATATAACCTCATCCCATATTTGATAAACATCAGGTAAAAAATGATTAGATCCAGACCTTATGTGTAGCTAAATAGTCATTAAACAGAGACAATGTATAATCAAAATTAAAAGTCACATTATGTCCATAGTTAAAGTAAAAAGTGTTGTACCAGTCCATTTTAGGGTTGGTAGATGCCATCAGATGTAGAAGAGGCATCACATATGATCTCTGTCGAAGGTATTTGCAGTCTTGGAGAAAATCTTTTTCTTGAAGTGGAGATGTCCACCACAGGAAGCCTTTCATGATGAAGAAGGGAGCTCTCTGCAGACCCAGCAGTTAGACCAACTGTGGATGTGGAATGCAGCAGGGTGAGCCCAGGACAGGAAGTCATTGTCTTGAGGATCAAAGGGCAGACTCAGGATTTTTGGAGTCAGCAGAAGTAGGCTCACATAATTATCAGGCCCATCTGAAAGGTACAAAGTCAGAGCATAGAAAGTAAAGACATAAAGTGAAGTCACTTAGTTCTGGTCAGGGTGCCACCTCTTAACTCCAAGTGTGATGTACTCACGAATCAATTCCTGGCACTTTGACAGCTCTGGAAGAAGAAAGAATAACCTGGTAAGGGCCTTCCTGGAGGGGCTTGAGGGATGGGCTCCCAGATCCCAATGTTTTTATGAGGCCCTCGGTTCCTAGCTCAAATAGAGACTTGCTTGACTCAGAGGCTGGGTCAGCAGTCGTCTCCCGGAGTTCTATTATTGCCTGTTGAAAAGCTGAGAGCTGAGTTACATAACTAGTTAATTCCAAGGCTTCAGGGTCTATAACGATGTCTGTGCCTAAGACAGGCCTTCCATAAATACATTCAAAGGGGGACGGTCCCTCCTTTTGGGGGGCAATTCAAGCCCTCATTAAAGCTATGGATAGGGCTTTAATCCAATTGTCCCATGTCTCTTGAGTTAATTTGCGCAGATGGCTTTTGACAATGTCATTAGATTTTTCAACCTTTCCTGAAGATTGGGGTCTCCAGGAACAGTGTAAGTGATACTCTATTTCTAGAGCTTTAGATACCCCCTGAGTTAGAGGAGCTTTAAATGCAGAGCCATTGTCACTGAAGGCTCAGTGACAGCCCAAACCTGGGGATAGTTTCATGGATTAAAATCTTTATAACCTCCTTAGCCTGCTTACTACAACAGGGAAAAGCCTCAATCCATCCAGTAAAAGTATCTACCCAAACTGGAAAGCAAGAATATCAATTAGCTTTTGGCATATGAGTAAAATCAATTTCCCAATCTTCTCCAGGATACTTTCCACTTCGTTGTAATCCAGATATTGCTAGCTTCTCAGTCTTTGGGTAATTTTTCTGACAAACCTCACACCTTTTGATAATGTTCTTTAAAGTTTTCATTACATTTTTACCCTCAAACAAACAAGAAGCCATCTGGTAAGTACTCTCTGCACCCAAATGAAAACTCTGGTGAAACCCTTAAGAATTTTCCATTGAGCATTTTCAGGAATTATTAATCGTCCATTCTCGGAATATAACCATCCTTTATTTGTAATCTTAGTTTCTTTTTTCTCATATCTTTCTAATTCTTGCTCAGTATATTGTGGTTTTTCCTGTTTCACAGGACCTGTCCAGATCAAAAGCGTCTGCAGTGAAGGGGTTTCATAAAGTGCCGCTTTTCTGGCTGGACAGTTAGCCAGCTGATTACCTTCAGCTGCTTTACTCCCATCCCTGCTGTGCCCTTTGCAATGCATAACAGCTACACAACATATAGCAGTTAAAAGTCTCTCTCTCTCTTTGAAATGCTTAATAGGTTCTCCTGTTGCGGTTTTAAACTGTCTTTCTTTCCATATTGCAGTATGAGCACGTATGGTCAAATAAGCATAGTTAGAATCCATGTAGATATTTACTCGCTGCACTTTGCTTAACTCTAGAGCTTGGGTCAGAGCCACAAGCTCTGCTAACTGAGGGCTGGTTCCCTGGGAGAGAGATTTTTTTTCCTGAAACCCGTTCGGCAGTCACCACGGTGTAACCTGCTTTATGCTTTCCATCCCAATCAAAAGAACTGCCATCTGTAAATATTTCCATGTCAGGATTGTCTAATGGGCTATCCATTAGATCCTCCCAAGCTGCAGTTAGGAATTGGGAACAATCGTGATCAGGTGTTTCATTTTCCTTCTCAGGAAGGAAAGTGGCAGGATTTAAATGTCCACAGACTTTAAGCTTAGTTACTGGTCCTTCTAACAACAATGACTGATATTTAAGAAGCCTACTGTCTGTCATCCAAATATTAACCTTAGAATTTAAGATTCCACTCACATCATGAGAAGTCAGGACAGTAAGACTTCATCGATTAATTATTTTTAAAGCTTCAAGTGCTAATAAAGCCTCTGCCCCAATAAAGCATCTTTCAAATCAATTACTGAGAAATATTTGGCTCCTTCAGGAATTTCAAACAATAGAGTATAAGGATTAGGCACCATGAGGTGTGAAGGACTACAGTCTCATTTATTATTCGTAAGTCTTGAGCTAGTGTCCATTTACCATTTGATTTCTTTATACTCAAAATAGGAGAGTTGCATGGACTCTTACATGGAACTAATAGTCCCTGCTCCTTTAAATTTTGGATGATGTGTTTTAACCCTTCCTTAACCTCAGGTTTCAGTGGATACTGCTCCTTATGTGGAAATAAGTGTGGGTCTTTGAGCTTGACAACTACAGGAATAGCATTTTGTGCTTGACCCACAGATTTTCCATCAGCCTATACTCTAGGGTTACATTTTGTTCAACTAAAGGGAGAGAAAGGAAGGGCTCCATATTTATAAAAACAGAGGCATGGACCTTGTTCAGTATAGCGAAGGAAAAAATATATATATATCGCTAATTTGTTTACCCCTGCTGCTTAAGAGAGAGAAAAATACCTGACACTTGCAGCCTATTTGCTCCATTTGGAGACCCTCGGCCTTCCTGCCTGTTACCCTCTCACCATCTTGTAATAAAATAGACATATTTTCAACTGTGGTTTTACCAAAGACATGAATTGTGTGTATGGGTTTATGTGTGCACACACAAATGGATATTTCTGGTCTCAGCTCTTTACCAGAGAATAACGGATGTATTACGTTAGATCTTGTGAAACCAAAGGCATTTCTTTGAGAAATAGGAAAATATAAGAACTTTTAACATAAAACCAACAAAATGCTTCATTCTTTCCTTTCAAAAAAAGAAAAAACAAAACAAAACACCTAGTTTAACTGGTTATTCTAATGGTCTGATTTCTCCATTTTCTATGATCAGTGAAAAAAGTGAGCTGTGCGGTGATATGAAGATGTTTCCCTCAGGTCCCTTTGTGACTTTTCTGTGAAAATGAGGAAGGATGGGCTGGATTGACCTGGAACCTTCCAACAGAGCCTCTCTCTTCATAATGAAAAAGATTGCTCAGATCCTACTTCCAAGTTGACCCCTTATAATTTTTTTGTACAGTGAATATATATTTGCAATTCTGTATTTTAAAAATTTTTACTGCAATTGTATAATAAAGAATTACCTGCTTGGTATCAGTTTGACCCAATCTTGAAAGAAAAGTTTCTTTTGCTCAGATATATGACAGATGTTCCTGGTCTTAAATGGGATGGGCAGTAAGGACAAACTTAGCCCACTTGCCTTTCAGCCTCCCATTTCATTATTCAGTTATATCTGGTTCTCTTCACTCGGCTCAGACCTTCTCATAAACGTCTTCTCTCTGGGTCTGAGGGAGCCCACTTGTAACATGCAAATGAGAGACTAGACCGGAATCTCTGAGCGCGAGCAACAGTGACCCGTGAAATGATTAGCCAATTGGCCGTGTGTCTATGTGTGGCAGTTCTGGTTTGGAGGGAGTGTCTGGTGGTAATGAGAATTCTAAATAGATGCCAGTCCTCCCTGAACGAAAAACGAAAAGGGAAACTGTAGGATGGAGGCAGGATCACAGGCTCAGAATTAGATGACTTCTTTGAATAAGGCTAAATTTGAAGGGAGTTTTGTTTTTTGTTTTTTTTTTTTTTTATAATGTCCTGACGTTCAGACCTCCACTGGCTTTCATTTGTTCTTGGGTCAAGAGCTTGATGCCTCGCTGTTTCTCCACAGCTCAGGGCCTTGTCAGTGTCTCCAGCCTCAGCCTGGGAGTTGACCCTTTGCTCATGGTTCAGCCTGTCCTGGTCTCATTTACCTTTTCTCTGTTTCCAAATACCCAAACCATTTCTGTCTGACATTGTAGTTCCTTTTCTCACCACAGGTCACCCTGGCTCAGGCCCTTTGTCACCCTTCAAGTCTAGGCTCAGAGAAGTCTCCCCATCCCCTCCTAACAGTCTCTCATGTTACCCAGGTTTATTGCCTCTGTATCAGCAGAAATCAATGCCCTTATTCATGGGTTATTTTGAGTCCTTCCTGGTTCCCCTCTTTTTAGGGCTCATAGTGTTCCTCTTCTTCCCAGCATGGTGGCAGTACCTGTTACTGGAAATGTCTTTAGATGACAGGACTATGGGTTGTGCTGAATAATCCCAGGGAAGACCAAGAGAACAGGGCAAGTGATGAAGATGTTTCTCATGTTCTGGACATTTCAGCTGTAATTGATCTTTACCCCATGTGACTACTTAATTACTCAAATGATGAGCCAAGAAATATAGGAAGTCCTGAAAAGCCCTACAGAACTGGTGTCCTCAAGCAGTGGGCTAAGATGTCCCCATGTTTAGTCTGCTGGGTTTCATTCTCTGCAGCCCCCACATCTAAGCTCTGTCCAACCAGGACCAGTCACCATCGTGGACAGCAGCTTTGCCATCTAGGAGTTCATGTGCTCCGTGTCAGCATTGTGATTTCAGTGTGCTGAGGATGAGCTGAAATCCAAAACCTAATGGGGCACGAAGGACACACTGCCCCCTGCGCCCCTCAAGAGCTAGAATCTCTTCCAAGTAGGTGTGGGTGGAGACAACAGGAGAGAGTGAGACCTAGAGACCCTTGCTTTGAGACTTCCTCATCTCAAATGCCTTTGTACGTGGACTCCATAATGTCCCCAGGTGGTGGCAGACTTTCCCAGGAGGGCCAGTCTCTTGATTTTCATACTGCATGTGCAGTGTCCTTTGGGTGGGTAGCTCGTGGGCACTCCTCTTGTGATCCCCTTTGCCAGGAAACCCCTGTGCGCTTTAGTCTTGCTTAGTCCAGTTATCAGGGAGGAGAGGTAGACAAATGGGGAAAGCAGAGGGAGCCTGGTGGGGTCTGCAGGAGGCTTGTGGCAGTACTTGGGGGCATCAAGGTGAGCCCAGTGAATGGAATGTGTACCCATCCCAAGTGTAGTTGGGGGAAAAGGAGTGTGTGGATCTGTTGGAAGAGAATGTCTCCATTCAGGCTGGAGCACCTGGAAGCGGGTTTGTTGGAGAGCCCACATGGAGTGCTTTGAGTTTCTACTCCCTGAGCTCGTGTTCCCCAGGACAGCAGTGCTGAGGCTGACATGTGCCTGCACAGGTTTGATTTGACAACTTGTGACCACACGTGAGCAACAATGAAGGACGTGGAATTCAGCCAAGAGAGTCTTTTCCACTGTTAGAACTGTGGCCTGGGCTGAGCCCACAGGCACCTGTGGGTGCAGGAGGATGGGAGCCTTGGGCTTGAGGGGCTGGTTCTAGCAGGTGCTCCCAGCATCCTCTCCACGCCCTGGCTTTTGTTGGCGCTTTTAGCAGGCAGGCACCACAGAGTAACAGGGAAAGTCTCAGGTCTTTTTTGCATCAACTTTGGTATCATTGTGTACTTGGGGTTGCCGATACAGAAAGGTTCATGTGCATTTGGGAAGATACCAAGAGAATCTGGAATGTTTCCTTGGAAGATGCTGAGGTCTCAGTGGGCCATGCGCATCATTGGAATTATCCCTCTTTTTTCATAGTCTTTGGAGATTTCGATGTTTGACCTGGATCACTGACTGTAAATGAAAATATGATGTCTTGTGTCTGTGAAACCTTGGGTGTCCTCTTTTGTATTTTGCCTCATGCATGAGCTATCAGGGCTTGGAATGCTTTGTGTTTGTATAAGAGGGTTTGAGGCTCATTATGGGCTCTGTGGACACTCTGTTGGACACCATGAAAGTATGTAAGTTTGTTTGAGTCCCGCTGGGAAAATAGGAGTCCTAAGGTTAAGATCACAGAATGCTTGTTATAAGGTGGTCCTGCTCGGTAGGGATCTCTGGGCCCAACCTGAGAAGAGTCATAATGTCCTGTGACATAGGGGAGGATGGCTCCAAAAAATCAGAGGGCAGCGGTGCCACAGTGATCTGCAGCCTGGAGGCTTGTCCTCTGGAAAATGCAGCTGCAACTGTCTTGCTGTCAGGCTGGGTTCTGTGTTATCCACTCCTGTCCCTCCCAAAAGAAGCACACATACAGGCACAGTACAGAAAACACGGAATCTTAACTGCACTGTTGGTGGT
Organism: Aepyceros melampus; assembly: GCA_006408695.1. Lineage (NCBI taxonomy): Eukaryota > Metazoa > Chordata > Mammalia > Artiodactyla > Bovidae > Aepyceros > Aepyceros melampus. The sequence continues at coordinate 75,092 of SJXQ01004897.1, read as the reverse complement.
AAGGTAAATGGTACTGCTATGTTGGAAAATAAAATGGAAATTCCTTAACAAATTAATATAGAACAGGCCTACAGTCTGTCAAACCCATTTCTGACAGATATCCAAAGGAAAAGCAATCAGTTTTTCAGGGATACGCCACAGTCCCATGAGTGTGACTGGATTTGCAATAGCCAAGGCATAGACATAGCCTAGATGTCTCTTGACAAAAGAATAGGTTACAAAAGTGTGGTATAGAAATATTTATATACTGTATATTCATGAACTATTTTTTCTCTGTATAGAAATATAAAAATCAAGGATCTTGCCTTTATGCCAGAATGAATGAACCTAGAGAATATTATGCCAAGTTAAATAAACCTGACAAAGGAGGACAGATCCTATGTGGAAACTAGAATTGTCAAACTCCTAGAGCCATCGAGTAATAAGGCTGTTACCAGGAGCTGGGTGGAGGGGGAAATGGGGCATTGGTAGTCAAAGAGTAGATATTTTCCATTGTAAAAGAAGTAAATTCTGCGGGTCTGAGGTAATGCATGCTGCCAGTAATGTTTGTATATCCTTGAAATTTGCCCAGAGAGAAATAATACAGTGTAGTCGTAGGTGGAAGTGTAACTTCCTCGACTATAATAATTATTCAGTGTATGAGTCTATCACATGATCACTTTGTACAGAGTACATTTATACCATTTTTGTTAGTTATACCTTAGTAAGGCTGGGAAAGAAAAAGAGAATTGGGGGGTGCTTTTCTCCTCTGAATGGTGCTCAGTCCAGGCTTAACGTTTCATTGATGACACATTTTGCATACACATGTGCTGGAGTCCAGCTCCAGCAGCCAGGGAATCAGCCTGAAGAGATGAGTGGTGTCAGCGGAGAATGATGCAGCCTCTGACTCAAGGTACAGGACTGCATGTTTATTTCAAGCTTCAGGTTCTCTTTTATACTTTGAGACAAGTATTAGGTCAGAGGTTTGGCATTTTCAGTTTCTCCTCACCCAGATTTATTGTCTCCATAAAACATTGTTGCTCTTCAGAGTTTCTGCTTCAGCGATTCTCTCAGAATCCTGTTTACTTTAACTTGTGATTAGATTGTAACTCATGCTTATGTCTGGGCTACAGACCACATTCCTCAGTTTATTTCTTATCTTTCTAAATCCTGTTTGCCTTAGCATCCTAAGCTCACTATCTCCTAAAAAGGCTTTTAGCTATTAATAAAGAGAAGGCAATGACACCCCAGTCCAGTACTGTTTCCTGGAAAATCCCATGGATGGAGGAGCCTGCTAGGCTGCAGTCCATGGGGTCGCTGAGAGTTGGACACGACTCAGTGACTTCACTTTCACTTTTCACTTTCATGCATTGGAGAAGGAGATGGCAACCCACTCCAGTGTTCTTGCCTGGAGAATCCCAGAGACAGCGGAGCCTGGTGGGCTGCCATCTATGGGGTCACACAGAGTCAGACAAGACTGAAGCGACTTAGCAGCAGCAGCACTACCACATTCCTTAGATTTTTAGCTTCTAACTATTCTTAATTATTCCTAAACCCTAAATTCAGCAAACTTTATTTGCCATAAACATTTCCCTCACAAATAGGTCTCAGATGACAGTCCTTCCCAAGGCCTCAAGCAGCCTACGTGATCATCCTGGAACACTCTTTGTAAAGATCCTTGAACAAATGTCAATGGTTAACTTTATGGATTATTCTCTGGGCACACTGCAGAAGGCTTTGTGCCTTCTCATGCTCCTCTCAAGGACAAAAAACACCTTAACATTCTTTTCAGTCAACTCAACCGAGGAAAGGAAAAAACAAGTCAGAATCACAAGAGCTAACTCCTTCATCCTGGATCCGTGCCTGCAGGACAAGGAGAGGAGGTTGGGGCCGTGTCTCCATTTTGTCAGTAATGCCTAATGCAGCTCCCTACACACATGTTTTGTACCCTCTGACCCGAGATTCCCCTTCAGGTAGTTTGTGTTGGTCCACAGCTCGAGAATGTTTAAGATGGCCCAGTTGATTCCAGTCTGGATCCCTCACTGAGCATCAGGACTCTTGAGTCCTCCCAGTCCTGAGGGCTGAGATCTGGGCTGAGGAGGCAGTGCTCTGTTCTGAGTGGGGATGGATCAGGGCCTGCTGTGTGACCTGAAAGAGATTACCTGGTCAGCGGAGGTGCCTCCTGCTGCTGTGTACATGAGCCTCAGCAGGAGGGGAGTGTGATCCGAGAGAAAGTGCGGGAAAGTCCCATGTTGGTCTCTCTGCGGAAGTTGACTGTCCTGAGTCCCTCCTGAGACAGTGGCCACAGGGGACTGTCTGTTCCTCATGGTGAGGGCTTCCCTGTGTGTGTGGTTGGGGCTCAGGAAGGGGATGTGTTGACTCTAAGCATTAAACAGCATGTTTTCAACTTTCATGATAGACCTCTGAAGACTTGTGTTGCCTGAGGAAGCCCTGACGTTACGAAAGAGGAAAGAAAAGGAGTGAGGCATGGCTGTTTCTCAGGTAAGGTCATATTTAGTCTGTCCTTCCTGAAATGCCCTTCTCTGGACTCGCTAATCGTGTCTGACTCTGGAGTGTCCTGTGTGACTCCTGTACATGCACACTCACGGGGCCTTCCCTCAGGCCCTGTCGTCTCCACTTAGATCCCATCTCTCCATGACCCAGTGACCTGGCAATTGTGAGGAGGCTCGCCTGGGCACCGTCCTGGATAGGGCTTCTCACCCATGGGTTGGAGCTGGGGTCTCAGTGCTGTTGGGCAGCAGGGATTGCTTAGGGCCTATCTGGATGCGCTGTCTGCTCTGTCAACCAGGGTAAGGAAACTGCACATGGAAGTCAGGTGTTAGTATGCACAATAGCTGGTTAAATCTGGGAATCAGATCAATTGAGCCTGTCCTTTCCCTTTTGTGTATCTTGACATCCTTGTGAATATACCTTACATATATATAGGCAAAGAATTATTTGAGTACTGTGTTCTGTTCAGTTGGTTTATTTGTCTGTTTTTATACCAGTACCACATCACCTTGATTACCTTGTAATAGGTATTGAAATAGAAAGACCTCCATCTTCCTTCTTCAAGAATTTTGCTGTTTGCTCTTAGAATGGTTCTATGACTTTCATGATGTTTTATTCTGCTTCTACAAAGATTGTCATGGCAGTTTTGATAATGAGTTAATTGGTTGATTGACCCTTTGTGTGGTTATTAAAGAATCTTTTTGATATTACTGTTTCTTTTGTAATCTTTATGATTTTTACTGATGAAACTTTGTTATGTGGGAAAGAAGATACATTTACTTCTTTTTCAATTTGGGGACCTTTGATTTCCTTTTCTCATCTAATTGCTTTGTTGAACTGTAGGGCAGAGTGTGCATCCTTGCCTTCTTCTTGACCTTAGAGGAAAAGCTTTCATTCTTTCCCCATTGCTGTGCTCTTTTCATAATGGCACTTATTATGTTGATGTTGGTATAATTTATTGTTTGTAGTTTGTTGAGTGTTCCATCTTGAAAGGTTGTCAAATTTTTGTCGAATGTTTTTTTCTGCATCAAGATGATCCTGTTTTTTTTCCCCTTTAATCTGTTAATGTAGTGTGTCATATTAATTGATATTTGTATGTTGACTTCTCCTTGCCTTATATGAATAAAATCACTTGGTCATGGTTTCAGATCTTTTTATTTATTTATTTTAATTGAAGGATAATTGCTTTACAGAAGTTGTTATTTTCTGCCTAATACCAACATGAATCAGCCATAGGTATACATTTGTCCCCTCCCTCCCATCTTCTTCCCTATCCCACCCCTGTAGGTTGTTAGAGAGCCCCTGTTTGAGTTCCCTGAGTCAGTCAGTAAATTCGCATTGGCTCTTTACTTTATATATGGTAATGTAAGTTTCCATGTTACTCTCTCCTTACATCTCACCCTCTCCTTCCTCCCCTCCCACTCCGTCTGTTCTCTGTGTCTGTTTCTCCAGATCTTTTTAATATGTGTTGAAGTGGGTTTGCAAGTATTTTAATTTTGCATCAGTATTCATCAGGGGTATTGGTTTCTAGTTTTCCTTTCTTGTGTCTTTGGAAAATCATCAAACTATTAGAATCATGCTTGCTCCATAGAATTAGCAGAATTAGTGGTAATTCTTCTGTAAATGTTTGGTAGAATTTGGTCCTGTATTTTTCTTAGAGGTTTCTGACTACTTTTTAAATCTCTCTAGTTATAATGGGCTTCCCTGATGGCTCAAATCATAAAGAATCTGTCGCATTGTGGGAGACCCAGGTTCTATCCCTGGGTCGGAAGATTCCCTGGAAAAAGGAATGGCTCTCTAGTCCAGTCTTCTTGTCTGGAGAAATTCCATGGACAGAGGAGCCTTGTGGGCTACAGTGCATGAGGTCACAAAAAGTCAGACACGATTGAGTGGCTAACACTTTCACTTTCAACACTTCTCAACTTTTCTCTTTATTAATAAGTAAAATAGTTTGTATGTTTCTAAGAATTTGCCAGTATCTTCTATATAATGTCACTTATAGGCATTATTTGTCATAGAACTTCCTTAACTTTAGAAACTTTCTTTGACATCAGTTGTAATCACTCCTGTTTCATATCTGTTTTTAGTTTTTTCTCTTTTCCTTAGTCTAGGTGGGGGTTTTCCTATACAGTTTTTTCAAAACATCAACTCTTGGTTTGTTGATTTTTATATTTTTCTACTTTCTATTGTATCTCTGGTTTAATCTTTCTTATTTACATGTTTCCTTCTGCTAAACTTGAGTTTAGTTTGTTTTCCGTTTTCTGCTTCCTAGAGGTCTAAAAATAGATTTCAGGTTTAAGATCTTTTCTCTTTTTTACTGTAAGCATTTAACCTTTCAGACTTGCCTTTTAGTACAGTGGTCTCTGTGTGTTATAAATTTTATAATGTCTTCGTTTTGATTCATGTATTTTAAAATTTCCGTGTGATTTTTTACTTAGACTCATTTGTAGTGTAAGAGTGAGTTGTTTAATGTCCACACGTGAGGAATTTTCTTTTTTTCTTGTGTTTATTTCGTTGTTGTTAGGGAAAATAGTTTTATGGTATCAGTCTCTTAAAATGGTTAATTTTGGCCTAACGTGTGGTCTCTCATAGAGAATGTTTTATGTGTCCTTGAGATACATGTGTTTTCTGCTTTTGTTGGGCCGTGTGATCTGTACATGCCAGTTCAATGTTTGCTTCATTTTTCTGAGAGATCTAATGTTAGATGTATATATATTTTTACTTATTACAGCTTTTTGGTAAATTGACTGTTTTACATTATACAATATTTATCTCATTGCACTTTTTGTTGTTGTTGTTCAGTTTATTTATTTTGTCTGATATAACAGTCTCCCCTGCTCTCTTTAGGATGGACTGTCTTTTTCCATCCTTTCACTTTTCACCTTTTCATGTCCTTAGGTTTGTGAGTACTACCTGTTTCAACTCTCTGACAAACTCTGCGTCTCTTGCCCTGTGTTTTACCTCCTCTTACTTCTTCTAGTGGCCCCTGCTCCTATGCATCGTATGATGTTGAAAGACAGGCACCTGGACAGCTCCTTTTGTGCCACTGTAATTTCAGAAGGAATGTATTGAATGTTTCCTTCCTATCATGATGTTTCTTCAGATAGTCTTGCTTAATAACTGTATTTTTTTTCCATATTCTTTTTTGCCATGATTTTTAATTCGCTGAAAAGTTTTTTTACTTTGCTGGATTTTTACTTTTTTTTTTAATTGATTTTTATTTTTTAGTTTGTTTTGCTTTACAATACTGTATTCGTTTTGCTATACATTGACATGAATCAGCCACAAGTGTACATGAACTCCCAATCCCGACCCCCACCACCTCCCTCCCGCCCCACACCTTCTCTCTGGATTATCCCCGTGCATCAGTCCCAAGCATCCTGCATCCTGCATCAAACCTAGACTGGCGATTCGTTTCACTTATGATATCATACATGTTACATTGCCACTCTGCCAACTCATCCCACCCTCTTTGCTGGATTTTTAATTCTCCGAGAAGTTTTATTACTTTGCTGTTGTGATAATTCTTTTTTGTCATAATCTAATGACTCTTCTAATTTCAAATCACTGTTTTATTAATGAAAAAAAAGGCAAAGAAAGTCTTTGGCTTCTGTTAATGCCTTGCTATGTAAATTTAAATGGATAAAATTGTATCTTTGTATATGGTAATTTTATTATGAACTGAGTTCAAATTTTTTTTTTTTATGTTTTTACCAGTTTTCTTTTGATAGCCTAGTATAGAATCCTGTTGACAAACTCAGCTGACTACAAAGGATAATGTTTATCATCTGAAGGATCCTGAAATACATGTGAATAAAAGTATATAAAATTGTCCAAAAAATCGGTCAAAAGATGAATCCTCTCATGTGATTTAATTTTTTCTAGATAAGTATGCATGCCTGTGCAAGTGTGTGGTTTAGATAGAAGACATCATGATTTAAAAACTACATATCACCTTTTTTTTTTCAGTTGAAATTATGTTATCAGTATAATCTGTAGCCTTGAAATTTTCTAAACATTTCTGTTAGTGTTTTAAGTAGTAAATTACTAACACTTGTGTTTCTGTATCCACGTCTATAATGACCTTTCATGCCATTCACATTGTTCACCTTCAACTTTTTTTTTTCATATTAATACAATATTTATTTGTTTTCCTTCTGTCAAACCCTGAGCCCACCACTTTCCCCAGGCTGCCTGGGGAGTTAACAGGAAAGGGAACATACAGGGCAGACACAGGAGAAAGAGCTATGGGAGGTGGAAACAGCTCCTTCATATCGTGAAGAAGATGAGCTAGACCACCATCAGGCAAAAGAGCCCCATGGCCTTTGAGAGGGCCAAGCCCATGGTGTAGAAGAGCTACTGTTTCAGAGAAGGGTTCCTGGCATAGCAGTGATGAAGCTCCCGAACACAGTCCCACTTCCAGCCCCGGAGCCAGCCACCCCTGCTGTGGCAGCTCCAGCCCCAGGGAACTTGGCTGCTGTGTCAAAGTTCTTTGAAATGGCACTGGTTTGGAAGCTGTGGCTAGGGATAAGTGAGATGGTCTGGGGACCTGGGGCTGCCAAGCTGCTGTGGCTTTCATGGGTCAGTGTCTCTGGTCCTTCACCACCACTGTGGACAGTGATCACTCAACAGGGGGTAGGTTCTCCCGATCAGGGAGGGGGTAGAGTCTAATTTGGTGCAGGTGTCCATTTTCAAGGGATGAAGGACAGAGGCCCAAGAGCTGCTCCCCTTGCAGGGAGGAGGCTCACCTTGGACTTCTTTCAAGTTTTCTTTAGGAGCCCTCTGTCAAAGGACTTTTATGTTGTCTGTTTAACTGTTAGATGCTTAAGCTTCAGTTGCTGAGCCAAAGTTTCTGAGTTCAGGTGCTTCCTGCAACATTTCTTACCTTCTTGATCTGAGTCGAGTTTCTCAGAGTGTCTGTGACACAGGTTTTCTTCTCTAAGGTGGGAACAGATGGTTCTTTAATGAGCTATTATATTGATGACAGGTTCTTGACTGTAAAGTACTTACTTAAATGTTTAGAGTAATACTACAGTAATTTAGAGCAACAGGAAGCTTTAAGACACTTTTAGTCCTTGCTGCTGTTATCAACATCATACCTGAAAATTTTGACCTTGCCATTAAAAGTGCCATGGACTTTGTCATCTCTGAAGACATCACTCATGCTGTACCTCATCGAGATAATGAGTTGCACTCACTGGGTAGAACATAACATCAGACACTTCTGTATAGCCAAAAGAGTATTGAGCTTTATTTTTATATATTTCATGGATTTTGAACATTGATGAAAAATCCATATTAATTGGAGGATCTCATAAGTTCCTAGGAAAAAGCATAAGAAATTAAAATTAGAGATCCATACTTTCTCCAGATACCCCTGCAGGGATCTGTTAGAACACATACTTCATCCAAGTCAATCCTTGTCCCTTACCACCCTTTCTCTTTTGCATGAAAATGAGAACTTTTCATGGCCCTTTTGGTGACATGTGGTTTCATTTTAGGAACGACTGACCTCTAAGGATGTGGCCATCGAATTCACTCAGGAGGAGTGGGAATTCCTGGACCCTGCTCAGAGGGCCTTGTACAGGGACGTGATGCTGGAGACCTGTAGGAACCTGCTGTCTGTGGGTGAGGATGACTTCCTTCCAGAGCTGCCCTTGGGTATCTGCATTTTCGCTGTGTGCCCCTTGGGAGGCCCTGATGTCTTTCATCTGAGAGTTCTGTTGACTGGGGCATGACACAGCTTCACGAGGTTAAACTGACGCTTTTCAGATGCTGTGTGTGTTTCATGTCGTATCTGAGGTTGTCCCAGAGCTTAATTTCTACAAAGCTCAGTGGCAAATGTTAAAAAGAAAATACCAAAAAACCCGATTTCCTGTTTTCTACCTTTTGACTTTTGGTTCAGTGTTTAAAAAAATCCACAGCACTTTAGATTTCTTTCTTCTGATAACGCTGAATATCCATTTGTTTGTTTTGCTTGCTTGTTTACTTTTTTGTGGCTGCACTATTCTGCATGTGGGATCTTAGTTCCCTGACTAAGGATCAAACCTGCACCCCCTGCATTGGAAATGCAGAGTCTTAACCACTGGATCACCAGGAGAGTCCCAGAATTTCTGTGTCTGATGTGAATATTATCTAAACATTGGAGCCTGAGAAAAAGCTCTGGACAGTGAGGAGTGATGTAAAAGTAGCCAAAACTACAACATATAAAGAAAAACGAGTATCTCAAAAGGGCTGTTTTTTTCTGTTTAGGAGTGAGACAAGTTGGTGGATTGGATCCTCTGTGGTTGTTACTTAGGAAAATATAAGAGTGGGTAGAGAGATCATCTTTTTGATCCTAGATCCTATGAGGGGAGCATATGTGAATCTCGCAGCCTCTGAGCTTGCCATTTGTAGGTCGAGAGCGTGGTCCCATCTCAAGATGCTGTAATGTCTGACCTTCATGTTGTTTTATTTTTACTCTTGTGCTGCTCTACCCAGTCGGGGATTGTCAACTGTTCCTGATGTTCCGTTCTCCTTACTTTGTATCATGTGTGGAAGAAGAAACGAAGTAAATGTCCAATAGAGAGGTGAATCGTACTTGGCAGAGGAACCCAGGTTTAGATAGCCTTTTCCTGGATTTTCCTTCTGATTGCTGCTAATAAGATTCTTACACAATATCCTGGAATATTATGTATGTTTTTCTTGAACATAAGCATTCCCTTGTAACTTACAAAATCACAGTTGGATACATTACATTGTAAATAGCATAACAGATATTATCTTGCTTTCTCCATATATCACAGTCACTTTAAAAATCTCTCTTGTTCCTGTCCCATACCCATAGTATAATGCCCATAAACTGCTGAACCAGTTCTTTTCTTTTAAGGTCAGTATATTAGTGTGCGCTCTCAGTTATTTTCACAAAGACATGTGGTCACAAGCTGATATCTGACATAAACCTGTGTACCCTATGCTCCACGCAGGCCCTTTCTTAGTCCTGACCAGTCCTCACATAGTACCTTGATATGGGTGGAAACATTGTTCTTACCTATCACGTCCCTCCACCTTCTACATACTCTCACTGTAAAGATAATCTCTAATCATTTATTGAACAAGGTTCTCAGGACATGACCTAAATCACTCTGTGCATCCATGATGACTCACAACCCATTTCGAGATGGGGTGGTTGAATAATAGTTAAACAGACTACTTCTGTCCTGTATCTTCCTTGATATTTTCCTTCTAAGTTTCTTGTATTTTTTTTTTTTTAATATTTTCTAGTCTATTCATTCGGTGGGTGGTCATGTATACAAATAAGTTTTTTCAGTCGTCCTAGTAGGTTCAGATTAATATCCTGGTTCTCTTACCACTTTGTGGGCCAATTGGGTGTGTCTCCTGCTCTGATTAGAGAAAAATATGTTAATTTACCTCAAGCATTTTAACGCAAATTAGTGCTGTCAGTAGTACATGTTTTATAGTAAATACTCAAAATTTATTTGTTTTAAAAAGGTAATATCTATATTCTGTCATGTTCTTTGTGATATGACCTTATCTACATTATATCTTTTTTTTAATAGTAATTTATTTATTTTCATTGTAGGTTAATCACTTTACAATATTGTATTGGTTTTGTCATACATCAACATGACTCCACCACAGGTATACACGTGTTCCCCATCCTGAACCCCCCTCCCACTTCCCTCCTCGTACCATCCCTCTGGGTCATCCCAGTGCATCAACCCCAAGCATCCAGTATCATGCATTGAACCTGGACTGGCGATTCGTTTCATATATGATATTATACATGTTTCAATGCCATTCTCCCAAATCATCCCACCCTTTCCCTCTCCCACAGAGTGCAAAAGCCTGTTCTATACATCTGTTCTCTTTTGCTGTCTCGCATACAGGATTATCATTACCATTTTTCTAAATTCCATATGTATGCACTAGTATATTGTATTGGTGTTTTTTTTTCTTTTCTTTTTTTTTTTTTATCGCTTACTCCACTCTGTATAATAGGCTTCAGTTTCATCCACCTCATTAGAGCTGATTCAAATGAATTCTTCTTAATGGATGAGTAATACTCCATTATGTATATGTACCACAGCCTTCTTATCTATTCATCTGCTGTTGGATATCTAGGTTGCTTCCGTGTCCTGGCTATTATAAGCAGTGCTGCGATGAACATTGGGGTACACGTGTCTCTTTCAATTCTGGTTTCCTCAGTGTGTATGCCCAGCAGTGGGATTGCTGGGTCATAAGGCAGGTCTTTTTCCAGTTTTTTAAGGAATCTCCACACCCTCTCCAGTATATATTGCTTATAGACTTTTGGATCACAGCCATTCTGACTGGCATGAAATGGTACCTCATTATGGTTTTGATTTGCATTCCTCTGATAATGAGTGATGTTGAGTGTCTCTCCATGTGTATGTTAGCCATCTGTATGTCCTCTTTGGAGAAATGTCTATTTAGTTCTTTGGCCCATTTTTTTATTGGGTCGTATATGCTTCTGGAATTAAGCTGCAGAAGTTGCTTGTACATTTTGGAGATTGGTTGTTTGTCAGTTGCTTCATTTGCTATTATTTTCTCCCATTCAGAAGGCTGTCTTTTCACCTTGCTTATAGTTTCCTTTGTTGTGCAGAAGCTTTTAAATTTAATTAGGTCCCATTTGTTTATTTTTGCTTTTATTTCCAATATTCTAGGAGGTGGGTCAGAGCATCCTGCTGTGATGTGTGTTGGAGAGTGTTTTGCCTATGTTCTCTCCTCTAGTAGTTTTATAGTTTCTGGTCTTCTGTTTAGATCTTTCATCCATTGTGAGTTTATTTTTGTGTATGGTGTTAGAAAGTGATCTAGTTTCTTTCTTTTACAAGTGGTGACCAGTTTTCCCAGCACCACTTGTTAAAAAATTGTCTTTAATCCATTGTATATTCTTGCCTCCTTTGTCAAAGATAAGGTGTCTATAGGTGTGTGGATTTATCTCTGGGGTTTCTAATTTGTTCCATTGATCTATATTTCTGTCTCTGTGCCAGTAGTATACTGTCTTGATGACTGTGGCTTTGTGGTAGAGCCTGAAGTCAGGCAGGTTGATTCCTCCAGTTCCATTCTTTCTCAGGATTGCTTTGGCTATTCAAGGTTTTTTGTATTTCCATACAAATTGTGAAATTATTTGTTGTAGCACTACATTATATCTTCTTAAAATTTTAATTATTTTTTAATTGAAGGGTAATGGCTTTATCAAATTTTGTTTTCTGTCAAACCTCAACTACATTATATCTTGTATGCATTTCACTTGCAACATTTTTCAGTAATATTGTTTCTGACCCTAGTCAATAAATACACAAAGCACTCACTTTTTATTTATTATATTTTGGTGCCATTAAACTAGGTAATTAAGAATAGTGCATGGCTAGAGATTAGCCTTCCTTGGTGGCTCAGTGGTAAAGAATTCACCTGCTAATGCAGAAGATACAGGTTTGATTCCTGAGTCAGGAAGATCCCATGGAGAAGGAAATGGCAACCCACTCCACTATTCTTGCCTGGGAAATCCATGAACAGAGGAGTCTGGTGTGCTACACTCCACAGTGTCGCAGAGAGGCAAACATGACTGAGCGACTGAACAACAACAGCATAGTTGAGGGTTGCATTGTTTATTGGCTGTTAGAAAACCGGTGAATATTTACATCTTAATTTATGTGTCATTTACAGATGATGGTCTTTTAGCATGTATTCTGCAATACAGCTGACACATACTACTTGTTAACATTGTAAAATGCCTTTTCTTCTTTTTGGGCATGTAGTTCTATAGCAGATTTAGAAAACTATGTTGTCTCAAAAAATTGTTTTAGTCATATTCTTCATTTTCTCATTTGTTTTCAATTGTAAACAACCAATTATGAATAATTAATTATTAATTGGGTAAGCTTGGTTTGGATTATTTACTGTTACAATATATAATATATTGTTTAGAATTTATTTATGTACAGTAAGTTTCCAGAATAAATGATAGTGTAATATTTTACTTTTCAATTAGAGACAACTGTTGATTGATATGTTCCTAAGGGTCCTGGTAGAAAAACACTCTGTTTTTGAGAGTTGGCATAAGATTGTCCAATGTGAGTGTGTTTGGCATATGGTTTTTAAAACTAGGCTACTTTAATGGTGAATTTATGTTATGCTTTCTTAAGTTAAGAATTCTAATCCTTTAGTGTTTCTAAACACGTAAGGTGATCATTGTGGTGTTTCATAACAATATAAGTATTACTTTTGGTGTAATATATATTCAACATGAAACATTTATTTTTTAATTATTGTGAGCAGGATACCTATGATTCTTTTTATCTTGTAGATGTCTCTCCTACACATGTGATGAAGCGTTTACAACCCAAAGCAAATAGTGATAAACGAAAAACATTCCAAACTTTGATGCTGGGAAGCCCTGAAAGCTGTGAAATCAAACGTTTTCATCTTTGGGAAAGTCAGAAAAATATGTGTGACTTTGAGTGTCAGAAGAGAGATGACAAAAGAAATTACAAAGGCACACCTGTAAGCCTTAATGGAAATGTGCCTCATGGAAGAGATTTGCATGATAGAAAGGATGCAAGCATCAAGCCCTTTGGAAAGAGGTTTGGATTTAACTTTCAGGATAAACTGGATATTTCAAACTGGTGGGATAATTTCTGAATATAATGAAGTTAAGAGTTCTGTCAACAACAGTTTCTCTTTTTCACCAGTTCAAAGAATTCCTCCTTGTGTCCAAACCAGTGTTTCTAATATATATGGGAATGATTTTATGAATCCTTCAGGAATAACACAAGAACTCAAAGCACACAGGGAAACACCTTACAAATGTGATGGGTGTGGCAAGGCCTTTACTCACAGCTCAAACCACAAGAGACATAAGAAAATTCATAAAGAAAAGAAATTATTTAAATGTGATATATGTGACAAAGCTTCAGCCAAAATTCACACCTTGCTTGTCATCAGAGGATTCATACTGGAGAGAAACGTTACAAATGTGATGAGTGTGGCACGGCCTTTCGTCTAAAGTCAACCCTTTTAACTCATCAGACAGTTCATAGTGGTGAGAAACCTTACAAATGTGATGAGTATGGCAAGGCCTTTACTCACAGCTCAGACGTCAAGAGACATAAGAAAATTCATACAGGAAAGAAATTATTTAAATGTGATATATGTGACAAAGTCTTCAACCAGAATTCAAACCTTGCTCGTCATCAGAGGGTTCATACTGGAGAGAAACGTTACAAATGTGATGAGTGTGGCAAGGCCTTTCGTGCAAAGTCAACCCTTTTAAGGCATCAGACAGTTCATACTGGTGAGAAACCTTACAAATGTGATGAGTGTGGCAAGGCCTTTCGTGTAAAGTCAATCCTTTTAAGACATCAGACAGTTCATACTGGAGAGAAACCTTACAAATGTGATGAGTGTGGCAAGGCCTTTCGTGCAAAGTCAAACCTTTTAACTCATCAGACAATTCATACTGGAGAGAGACCTTACAAATGTGATGAGTGTGGCAAGGCCTTTCGTCTAAAGTCAACCCTTTTAAGTCATCAGACACTTCATACTGGTGAGACACCTTACAAATGTGAAGAGTGTGGCAAGGCCTTTCGTCTAAAGTCAACCCTTTTTAGTCATCAGACACTTCATACCGGTGAGACACCTTACAAATGTGATGAGTGTGGCAAGGCCTTTCGTCTAAAGTCAATCTTTTTAAGTCATCAGACAGTTCACACTGGAGAGAAACGTTACAAATGTGATGAGTGTAGCAAGGCCTTTCGTGTAAAGCCAAGCCTTTTAAGTCATCAGACAGTTCACACTGGAGAGAAACGTTACAAATGTGATGAGTGTAGCAAGGCCTTTCGTGTAAAGCCAAGCCTTTTAAGTCATCAGACAGTTCATGCCTGAGAGAATCTTTACAAATGTGATGAGTGTGGCACAGCCTTCCATCTAAAGTAACCCATTTGAGGCATCAGAGAGTTCATACTGGAGAGAAACCTTACAAATGTGATGAGTGTGGCAAGGCCTTTCATGTAAAGTCAATCCTTTTAAGTCATCAGACAGTTCATACTGGTGAGGAACCTTACAAATGTGATGAGAGTGGAAAAGTCTTCAGTCAAAAACCACATCTTCAACTTCACTGGAGAATTCATACTGGAGAGAGCCCTTTCAGATGTAATGACTGTGGCAAGTTCTTCAGTCAAAATTCACTTCTTAAAAAACATTGGAGAGCACATATAGGGAAACCTTTCAAATGTTTCAAGTGTGGAAAATCCTTTACTCAGGTCACAGCACTCACTAAACATCAGAAAATCCATACATGAGAGAAACTCATGTGAAGTGGTATATGGTAGAAGTCTTCAAAATTCAAAGTTCAAAATTCACACCCTACTGTTGCTCAGAGAATTCATCCTACTGAGAAACCATACAAATATCATGAGTGTGGCAACATCTTAGGCTTCATGAGAAAATTGATACTAGATAGAAGCCAGATATATATGTATTTACTAGTCAGGTCTTTAGAACATGAATTCATTCTAGAAAGATTCCTCACCAGTTTCACAAATGTTAAAATAATAATAATAATAATAATAACAACCCTATCCTCACATCTCACCAGTAGTATCAGACTATTTATCCTGGAGAAAACACACAGCAATGTAATGTGTGTGTCAAGGATCTTACCCAAAAGTCACAAAATAGGAACTTAGTAGAGCCCTACTTTGCCGGGGTCCAGCCCCGGTGGATCCAGGGATGCTCAAAGGTGGGACGGAGCAGGCAGATAGGAAAGGATAGGACAGGATAGGACAGGATAGCTCAGGACAGGATAGAACAGTAGGAAATTAATGAAAATTAGGAGGCTGAATAACTTGGTTTACGGGGAAAGCCAATAAAACCTCAAGACGAGGTTTGCACCATCTACGTGGGCCACCGGTGTCCGCTTGAATCTCTAAATGGGCCCCACCGTGGGTCCACTTTCTCGCAGAACTTATAGCCAGGGCAAGTAAGTAGACGTGGTGAGCCTCCCGCTCCAGATGGGAATTCAGCCTGGAGTTAAAGTACAAGAGGACAGAGAGATACAGAGAGAGAGGTGTGGGAGCCAGATGTCCCTAAAGAATGAGTCTAAGAGAGCGAGTTGTCGGAGAGACCGGCCTGCAGAACCGGTCTGAGAAAATCTGGTCCAGAAAAAAAACCACTCTGAGAAACTGTTCCTGAGAGAAACTGGTCCAAACTTTATTTTTCACATCCCCTTTTTATACCATAAGATCAATGAGTTTCCCAAATTTGGCAATGACAGCAGCCCTGACTCTTATCGAGAGCAGGCTTAGTCTCTGCATACCTAATTGTATACACAAGTCTTAGGTAATTTACATGATCTTCCAGCCAAAAGGCCAATTCGACAATTTACAGCTCTTTTCTGATAAGTGTTAGTTTTTCCAAGGTCTGGCGCCATTCTCGGGAGGTGCCGAACAAGATTGAGTTTTCATAAATGCAAGGACACAGCAAACAGGAGTACAAATGATTTATAAAAGAAACAATTAACTCAAAAGCCTAGTGTTGCTAACATCAAAAAAAAAAACTACTACATTTCTATCCCCAAATATAGTTTGTATAGCAGAAACTTCCAGGTGCAGATAAGGAGGTCTGGCAACAGTCATTGAAGCAACAGTGAAATAAATCTATTAAGGCTTTGGCTCTTAGGAAAGGTTTGTAACTTAAAAAAAAAAAAAAAAACTTCAAGGCTCTTTTGCCCCTAGGTCAGGGGAACCTGTTTAGGCAGGCTAGAGCATTATCAAAGGGGGGTTGGGCTGCAGCACTCCTTTCAAATGCAGGGAGCTAAGACACTGAATTAACTCTTTCCGAGAAACTGGCAGAAAACGGTGGAGAAACAGACAAATACAGAACAAATTTTTATTATTGGGGCACATGCTCAGGAAAAACCAAGGAGAAATCTGATGACTCAGATAGCTCTGCCATCGGAGTGTGCCTCGTGACTCTGTCACGGGTGGGATTCCTCACACTGGCTTCCCACACTACTTCCCAGACTCGGTGGTTGTAACAAATCCTTTACCTTTTTCACTGTGTGTATTCTCTGATGACTTTAGTTCAGGTACTCAGCAACTGCAGTAAGTCCATATTTGAAGAGAAGCTATAGAGATCTTTTCTTTTAAAAGAAACCAGAATTCTACCTCAGCAAAGATGATTCTTTGGGACAGTAGTCCGCCATCATTTTGGTCTCCTGGCTTTCTGAATAAAGTCACTATTCCTTGCCCAACAAGTAGTCTCTCCGTTTATTGGCGTGTTGTGTGGTGAGCTCTAAGAGCTTGGCTTTGGTAATACATTGATCAAATGCATTTGCTACATGTGTTTCACAATGGTCTCTGGGAAGGATTCAATGAGATGAAGGGACTGACTTTATTAGATACAATTCATTCACATCCATGTTCCCTAGAAAAACACACAGCCTGAATTACAAAATTCAATAGTGTGTGTGAATTAGCAACAGGGAGGGGAGAAAATAATATAAAAGTAGGACATGACTCATCATGGTCAGTAGGATCAGGAAGGCCTTCCATACATACTCCCGCCTCTTATAAAACATAATGTTCTACCAACTGACCTTGGTAGTAGGCAAGATGTTAAAAGGACTGGGCTTTTTTTAGGAGGGGAGGGACAGTTACCAGGGACTGATGGTGTGCTAGGAACAATGCATAGGAATAGGGTCATGTTCTCCATTGGAAGAAATAACTGTTGTATGTATGATTAA
Organism: Aepyceros melampus; assembly: GCA_006408695.1. NCBI lineage: Eukaryota > Metazoa > Chordata > Mammalia > Artiodactyla > Bovidae > Aepyceros > Aepyceros melampus. The sequence goes on along the minus strand of SJXQ01004897.1, from coordinate 57,838 downwards.
AGAAGAGTTACTCTTATCTGTGGAAATTGAAGACAGAGCTGTCATGGTCTTTGTAGACCGGGACCTGAGGAATGGAGTCGACAAGAAGAAGGAAGCAGGGGACCCAAGTCTCGAGTGAAACAGGGGTGCTTTATTTGCAAAAACGCATGTTTACATATCTTTATACAAGGCAGCTTTAGGCAGTAAAAACATTGAGGAAAAACAAAGTGAAGCAAATAACAATCTTGAAAGGGCCAGAAAGCATTCCATATCCTGAGGAAGAGGGGCATAACTGAACAGATTACCTTCAAATAAAAGGTCACTGAAGGGAGTCACTGAAGGAAATCCAAGCAGATGCTCTTTCTCATGACCTCAGTCCTGAGAACTGCGTACAGCTCTGCTTGTTCGTTTTCCAGGAACTGATAAAGAATAGAGTCCTTGAGAATTGGCACACAAAAGAAGAAAATATCATGTTGGATCCTTTAAAGTTGAATGTCCCCTGACAGTTCCCCCTTTTTTACTCTTTCATAATTGGGGATGACTATAGATGCTTTTGTGAAAAAGGCCCTGAGCAAGTGAGTTTGTTTAGGTTGAACAATTTTAGTTGAAAGGCATCGGTGTGTTTCAATTATAATCACCAGGTTAATTATCAGCATTATAGTTCCAGATCCAATACTATGTATAATGCCTTGAACCCATCTTTGAGGGTCTAGCCCAGATAATTGATCAGCTAGCTGTTCAGCTAAGGTTTCCAAATTGTTGGAAGAGGGTAGACTCTTAGAGAAGGTTTCAAGGATTTCCTTTTGGAACAATTGTACATTTAAGGAAGCATTATTATGCATATCTTGCAAATGAATTTGATTTTTTCCCTATTGTAAGCACTATGGTTGAAGAGGAGTGATACAAAATTGAGTAGAATTCCAATCACAATTTAATAATACTTGTTTTTGTAAATCTATTAATTGATCTCCAACCCATTGGATGGCTATTTTTTAATTCCTGAATTTTATCTTGAATTTTTCATGTTTCTGAACCTGAGTGACCCATATAGTATGAGCATCTTTAGTCCAATTTTGAATAAAGTTTTGTATTTGAATTGAAGTTTGTAAAGCAGTGTCTGTGGCAGCGGCAGTGGTGCAAATGGCTATTAACCCCAAAATGCCGAGAATCAAGCATCTAATTAATCACTTAGAATCGTCAGAGTAATTTAATGAATAACTGGGACGTAAGTCTTGCCATGGGATCCTCTTTCCAGGGTCGTTAGAAATCTGCTGGCCACCACAGATTACGTCAAGATCAAAGAATCAAAAGGGATTCGTGTTTTTAGAGAAATAGAGGAATTAAGACAAGTATACAATTTGTAATCTATACAAGTCACAAAACGTAAAGTCTTATTAATTGTAAGTTTCCTATGGTGATAATGGGGAACACAAGCTTGTATAAAATATTAATGATTATAATGGAAGAAATAGTTACTGTGACTATGACTGGTCCCTGTGAAATATCCAGTCCAAGTTCCAAGTTTTCAGTATTTGTAGCAAGTTTCCAGATGTCCCATTCTTCAGGGCGAGTTTGTTTATTGAGGACAATTTGGGGGCAAGGAGGTGCCATTCCACCATCAAGCCAGCCAAGGAGTCCTTTGTCATGGAAGTGTTCCATTGAACTGTTGGTAATCTTCCATGTTACTTGAGTAACATAATCACACATAATACTGTTAATATCATCTGAGCAGTTTGATAACCACATACCATAGGGTCCCCAGTCAACAATGCTGTAATTGGCCACAAACATGAATTTCCATGATTTAGCTTCACAACTATCCCAACAAACGGGAGTATATTTAAAATTCTTATAAGTAAACCCCTTATATTCCAACTTTTGTCCTTGTCCTAGAGTTTTGGTAGTATTGACACGGTTCTCATAAAAGGACAGGGCAGTAAACAGTCTAAACAATGTGTGGAAGTTCTTTTTTGGAGGCAGGATGAAAGCCCACGTTTGTCGACTAACATTAATACATGATTCTGCTGGGCCCATGCATAAGGAAGGATTCTATAGCCTAGAGGAATGTTAATTAATCTTCCTTCGTCCTCAGGATGAGAGGGCCCCTCCAAGCTCCAAGGAGGAGGCATATGTACTGAGTCATTAGTGGATACAACTGGTCCTATATCTGTCCATTTGACAACCTGCAATAAAGGGGAGTTAGGTATATAAGCCCAATAAGTGTGATTAATCAAGTCAGCCTGAGCAGGGGAAGCGAAAGCAAGCATAGCGACAAAAATATTCTTAGGATTCCGAGGCGTTCCCTTTTGAGAAACCAGATTTTCAGCTTGATTAGTAAGGGTTTTTATCTGTCCCCAAGTGGGAAAATCATAAGGTCGATGACCTTGAGTGCAGCGTTTCTTGGAAGTTTTCAAGTCGCCATGGCTTGTACTGGAAACTCCTCCTTCTGGGGATTTCACCGTTTCTTCCCTATCTTGAATGCTGGTGGCTCCCCTGAGGCAGATCTTCCAAAGAGGGAGCCAACTGATTTTGTTGGGTCCATCTGGAGAAATCCAAGCATACCCCTTTCCCTGTAATATTAATTTTCCAGATTTCCATTGTTTAGTCAACCCGTCTTGATACCAAATGGGCAGAGGAAGGGAGATATCCTTCAATGCCTCAAAATGTTTTTCTGCTCTGTCAAAGTATCCCCTTGCAACAAGTTTAAAAATTTTAAGCAAATAAAGCTGTATTAACAATAGTTATAGGATTAAAGAGTATATTGCGTTGGAATCTGTTGGGGTCCTTCAATGGACTGGAACCTGGCTGTCAGGAGTCGACTGCTGGGGTCCAGCCCCGGTGGATCCAGGGTGATTCGAAGGTGGGGATGGAGTCAGCGTCCTAGGAAAAAACTTATTTAATTACAGATATAGAGAGAGATTAGATACGGAGAGTGTAGTAGGAAAATTAGTGGAGAAAAAGAGGCTGAATAACTTGGTTTACGTGGAATACCAATCACCAGCTACATAGGCCACTGGCGTCTTTCCATTCTCCCGAAGGAGAGGAGGCACTGAGGCCTCCTGGTCTGATCTTAGAGGCCCAGGCATAATTAGTAGGCTTGGTGAGTACCCACTCCCCAGATGGGAATTCAGCCAGAAGCGGAAAGAAAGAACGACACTGGGGAATCAGTCTTTCCAGAAACTGATCCCCTTTTCTTTATTTTCAGGTTTGCTTATATACCTTTTTTTACACATAGAGATGAATACAGAGTCACGTGGGGGTCAGCAGTCCTGACCTTTATCAAAATCAGGAGCTTCACATAAAAAAATGCCTTAGGGGTTTTACATCATCTTCTGGCCATGAGGCCTGCTGACATTTTATGACCCTTTCTTAATGATAGGGGCTTCCCTGGTGGCTCAGTGGGTAAAGCGTCTGCCTCCAATGTGGGAGACCTGGGTTCGATCTCTGGGTTGGGAAGATCCCCTGGAGAAGGAAAAGGCAACCCACTCCAGTATTCTTGCCTGAAAAATCCCATGGACTGAGAAGCCTGGTGGGCTACAATCCGTGGGGTCGCAAAGAGTCAGACACAACTCAGCGACTTCACTCACTTCTTTCTGATAACCAAAAAACTTATTTTTTCCAAGGGTGTTTTTTCTTAAACCAGGCACCACCCTCCAAATAAAGTTGCATTCCTATAGGGTGAGGGTGTAGCGAATTACAATCAAGAAAGGAATTTATTTAACCCAAGGTTAACATGATTAATCTTAAAGGTTAATACTTATTTTTCTTATATGTTAGTTATATTCATTATAAGGGCAGGGAATATGGAGATTTAGCAGCAAACATCAGCCCAACAAATGAAACTCCTTTCACCAATGTTCCCCTTAAAATCTATTTAGTCTTAAGATAGTGATAAAGTTACATTTTTACATAGCAAGGACACAGTGATTTATAACAAAGTACAGTGGTCTATAACAAAAGAGAAAACATTAACTCAAAAGGTCTAGTATTGCTAACATCAAAAACTACTATATTTCCTTTTCTATATTCTAAATACATTGATTAATATATTCCCAGGTGCCTAAGGATGTGGAGGCCTGGCGCAATCATTGACTCAACAATGAGAAAAGCCCTATGCTACTTAAGATTGTCAAAATACCCCAAACTCTTTGTGCTGCTTCTGGTTGAGAGGTATTAAACAATCATGTGCACAGTGGCAGGAGTATGGATAATCCTGTCACACAAGCTAGTTTGTCAGCAGAGAGGTTTGAGCTGAGACAACCTTGTCACACCCAGGGCAGGGAATTAGCAGCAATTATTGCCACAACAGATGAAAAACCCTTTACCAATATAATTCTTAACCAAACCACTATACTAATAAATTCTAACTTCCCAAAAGAATCTGCCTTTAGTAAGTCTAAAACATGTCATGCCTCTCACTGTTGGGAGGGTGTAAACAACCACATGTGGCCGGACGAACCTGTGCAGGCAGGCTAGATCACCTTCAGAGGAGTTCGTAAGCTGAAACACTTGTCACGCCCAGGAATTTTTATTAACTGGAGCTGCAAGTTAACTCCTTCTCTGAGAGAAATGGTTATGGCAGAGAGACCCCCGTAAGTCAGAGGTGTAGGTGAGAGCATAAAAAAGACTCTGGTTTTGGGGGTAGATGCTCGGGAACAGGGGGTTTCCTGAGGCTTGATCACGCCTTTGCGTGTGCCAAGGCTCCTTCGTCATGACTTTTGCCATGGGCGGGGTTCCTCACGCTGGCCCCCAGCAGTCAACGATAAGAAGAGAAAGAGAGAGAAAGAAAGGAAGACACAGGCACCCAAGCTCTGATGGAGCAAAGGTGCTTTAATGGTCTTTCTGTGAGTGTATATAGGCTGTTGTACAAGAAATTTCTTTCGATAAAAATCAGAAAACCAAACATACAGCAACCATTACCAAGGGAACAAGAAATTAATAATGGTCACAAGGTCAGGAGACAATCCATATCTCAAGAAAGAGGATCGAGACTAAGCAGTTGTGTTGTACTGAGAATGTTTACTGAAGATGTTTCAAGCCTGTCTCATCCTCTGACCACAGTCCTGGGAGCCACGTGCTGTTCCACTGGTTTCTGACAGCAGAACTGATAAGGAACAGAGGATTTATGAGGAACAGCACGTTGGAATCCTCCTGTTAAACATTCCCTGACAATTCCCACTTATTTATAATATTTGTAAAAAGGGTTCTGACCATTTGAGTTTCTTTAGTTCTAACGATTTTGCATGAAGGCAATGGTGAATGACAAATATAATTGTCAAGACAATCACCAAAATTACAGTTCCAGACCCAGTGCTGTGAGTAATGCTTTGAAACCATCTGCGTGGGTCTAACCCAGATAATTGATCAGCTAGTTGTTCAGCTAAAGTTTGCAAATCAGTGGAAGAGGGCAGATTTTTAGAAAAGGTTTCAAAGATTTCTTTTTGTAATAATTGTACATTCAGAGAGGCATTGTCGTGTATGTTTTTTAAATGAAATTTGATTTGTTCCCAGTTCTAGGTACTATTATTGAATTGAACAGGTGTAACACAAAATTGAGTAGAATTCCAATCACATTTTAGCATCACCTGTTTTTGTACATCTATTAATTGATCTCCAACCCAGTTGATGACTGTTTTTAGTTCCTGTATTTCATCTTGAATATCCCCATCTATCTGAGCCTGAGTGGCCCACATAGTATGAGCATCTTTAGTCCTATTTTGGATAAAATTATGTGTTTGAGTTGAGGTTTGTAAAGCAATGCCAGTGACAGCAGCAGTGGTGCAAATAGCTATTAATCCCCAAATGCCAAGAATCAGCCATCCAATGAATTGTCTAGATCACTGAAGCAGTTTAGTAACTAACCGGGAAGCAAGTCCAGCCATGGACCCTTCTTCCCAGGGCCGCTGGAGATAACCACAGACTACGTCAAGATCGAAGAATCAAAAGAGATTCATTTCTTAAGGAACAGAAGAGTTAAGACGAGTATATAATTTGCAATTTATACAAGTTACAGAATGTAAAATCTTATTGAATTGTAAACTTCCTATAGCTAGAGGAAGGAGAACACAAGCTGGTATGAAATATGATTGATTATAACAAAAGAAATAGTTTCTATGGCTACGATTATCCCTGTGAAATATCCAGTCCAAGACCTAAGTTCTTCGGTGCTCAAAGCAAGTTTCCAGGTGTCCATTGTTCAGGCCCAATCTGGTTATCGAGGACAATTCGAGGACGAGGTGGGTGCCATTCCACCGTCAAGCCACCCAAGAATTCCTTTTTCATGGTTCAGTTCAGTTCAGTCGCTCAATCATGTCCGACTCTTTGTGACCCCATGAATCGCAGCACGCCAGGCCTCTCTGTCCATCACCAGCTCCCGGAGTTCACTCAGACTCACGTCCATTGAGTCCGTGATGCCATCCAGCCATCTCATCCTCGGTCGTCCCTTTCTCCTCCTGCCCCCAATCCCTCCCAGGATCAGGGTCTTTTCCAATAAGTCAACTCTTCGCCTGAGGTGGCCAAAGTACTGGAGCTTCAGCTTTAGCATCATTCCTTCCAAAGAAATCCCAGGGTTGATCTCCTTCAGAATGGACTGGTTGGATCTCCTTGCAGTCCAAGGGACTCTCAAGAGTCTTCTCCAACACCATGTTGCATTATAGTGTTACTAACCTTCTATGCTACTTGAGTAGCATAATCACAGACAGTGTTGTTAATATCGTCTGAGCAATTGAATAACCACATACCATAGGGTCCCCCGTCGACAATTGTATGATTAGCCACAAACATTAATTTTTCTGATTCCGCCTGACACTTCTCCCAGCGAACCGGAGTATGTTTAAAGTTCTTATTAGTAAACGCTTTGCATAGTGCTCTTTGTTCTTTTCCTAACTTTTTCCCTAAAGTTTCATTAGTATAAACATGGTTCACGGACAAAGAAAGGGCAATAAATAATCTAAGAAATATCCGAAAGTCCTCTTTTGGAGGCAAGGCAAAAGCCCAAGTTTGTCTGCTAACGTTTCTGCATAATTTTGCTAGGCCCATACACAAAGGAAGAGAATAACCACATACCATAGGGTCCCCCGTCGACAATTGTATGATTAGCCACAAACATTAATTTTTCTGATTCCGCCTGACACTTCTCCCAGCGAACCGGAGTATGTTTAAAGTTCTTATTAGTAAACGCTTTGCATAGTGCTCTTTGTTCTTTTCCTAACTTTTTCCCTAAAGTTTCATTAGTATAAACATGGTTCACGGACAAAGAAAGGGCAATAAATAATCTAAGAAATATCCGAAAGTCCTCTTTTGGAGGCAAGGCAAAAGCCCAAGTTTGTCTGCTAACGTTTCTGCATAATTTTGCTAGGCCCATACACAAAGGAAGGACTTCATAACCTAGAGAGATATTAGTTTCCCTTCTTCTTCAGGGTGTGAGGGCCCTTTAAGGCTCCAGGGAGAAGGCATATGTATGGAGTCATTGGTTAATATGATTGGTCCTTTCTCTGTCTATTCTACAGTTCAGTTCAGTTCAGTTCAGTCGCTCAGTCGTGTCCGACTCTGCGACCCCAAGAATTGCAGCACGCCAGGCCTCCCTGTCCATCACCAACTCCCGGAGTTCACTCAGACTCACGTCCATTGAGTCCGTGATGCCATCCAGCCATCTCATCCTTGGTCGTCCCCTTCTCCGCCTGCCCCCATTCCCTCCCAGAATCAGGGTCTTTTCCAATGAGTCAACTCTTAGCATGAGGTGGCCAAAGTACTGGAGGTTCAGTTTTAGCATCACTCCTTCAAAAGAAATTCCAGGGTTGATCTCCTTCAGAATGGACTGGTTGGATCTCCTTGCAGCCCAAGGGACTCTCAAGAGTCTTCTCCAATACCACAGTTCAAAAGCATTAATTCTTCGGCGCTCAGCCTTCTTCACAGTCCAACTCACATCCATACATGACCACAGGAAAAACCATAGCCTTGACTAGACGGACCTTAGTCGGCAAAGTAATGTCTCTGCTTTTGAATATACTATCTAGGTTGGTCATAACTTTTCTTCCAAGGAGTAAGCGTCTTTTAATTTCATGGCTGCAGTCACCATCTGCAGTGATTTTGGAGCCCCAAAAAACAAAGTCTGACACTGTTTCTACTGTTTCCCCATCTATTTCCCATGAAGTGATGGGGCCAGATGCCATGATCTTCGTTTTCTGAATGTTGAGCTTTAAGCCAACTTTTTCACTCTCCTCTTTCACTTTCAACAAGAGGCTTTTTAGCTCCTCTTCACTTTCTGCCATAAGGGTGGTGTCATCTGCATATCTGAGGTTATTGATATTTCTCCCAGCAATCTTGATTCCAGCTTGTGTTTCTTCCAGTCCAGCGTTTCTCATGATGTACTCTGCATATAAGTTAAATAAGCAGGGTGACAATATACAGCCTTGACGTACTCCTTTTCCTATTTGGAACCAGTCTGTTGTTCCATGTCCAGTTCTAACTGTTGCTTCCTGACCTGCATACAGATTTCTCAAGAGGCAGGTCAGGTGGTCTGGTAGTCCCATCTCTTTCAGAATTTTCCACAGTTTATTCTGATCCACACAGTCAAAGGCTTTGGCATAGTCAATAAAGCAAAAATAGATGTTTTTCTGGAACTCTTTTGCTTTTTCCATGAACCAGTGGATGTTGGCAATTGGATATCTCGTTCCTCTTCCTTTTCTAAAACCAGCTTGAACATCAAGGAGTTCATGGTTCACGTGTTGCTGAAGTCTGGCTTGGAGAATTTTGAGCATTACTTTACTAGCATGTGAGATGAGTGCAATTGTGCAGTAATTTGAGCATTCTTTGGCATTGCCTTTCTTTGGAACTGGAATGAAAACTGACCTTTTCCAGTCCTGTGGCCACTGCTGTGTTTTGCCAGATTTGCCAGATTTGCTGGCATATTGAGTGTAGCACTCTCACAGCATCATCCTTCAGGATGTGTATTCTACAACCTGAAGTAAAGGGGGGTTGAGTATGTAAGCCCAGTGTGATTGATTAATTCAGCTTGAGTTGAGGGGAGGCGCCAGCAAGGAAAGCAAGCAGGGCCACAAAACTATTTTCAGGACTCCGAGGCATTCTCTATTAAGGAAACCTGACTTTCAGCTTGATTAATAAGGGTTTTTATTTGTTCCCCAAAACAGGAGATTATAAGGTTGATGCCGCCGAGGGTGGTGCTTTCTGGAGATCTTTAGAGCCACCATGGCCTGTATTGGAATTTCTTCCTCTTGGGGTTTTTGTTGTCTCATTTCTATGTTGAAGGCTGGGGGCCCACTTGGGTCAGATCTTCCAAAGAGGAAGCCATGTGTGTTCATTGGATCCATTTGGGGAAATGCAAGCATATCCCTCTTTCTATAAGATTAATTTCCCAGATTTCCATTGTTCATTCAACCTGTCTTGGTACCAAATGGGCAGAGGCAGAGAAGAGTCCTTCAATTCCTCGAAATGTTTTTCTGCTCGTGTCAAGATCTCTCCTTGCAGTCAGTTTAAAAAATTTAATACAAAGCTATATTAATAATATATATTAACAATAGTTATAGGCTTAGAGAATATATTGTGTTGGAATCTAGTAAAGTCCGCTCTGGATAAGGAAGATAAGTGTTCCTGTGTATTCCCCCGTATTTAATTTTTTATTTGTAGTTTCAGTGTGTAATGTGTTTGTTTAACTGTGTCTTGTGTTCGTGGATTATAAGAAATGTCTGTAATCTGTTTAATAGAGAATGAATGTAAAAATTGTTTGAAATGCTTAGAAATACAGGCAAGGTCATTGTCTGTTTTTATAGAACTAGGTGTTCTCATTATTGCAAAGTAAGCTAACCATGGGTTATAACATGTGTAGTTTCATCTCAGAGAGCTGTGGCCCATATAAAAGAAGAATTTGTATCGATAGAGACATGTACATGTCTTAATTAGATTAGTAAACAATTATATTTATATTTAAATAAACATTTAATATTGAATATTTTTCAGTTCACATGAACTTGAATTTAAATAGAGTTCATTAATTTCATATTATCCAAAAACAAAGACATACATTGAAACACAGATAATTTTAGATAGACAGACAGATATAGTTTTCCAATTGTCATTTAAAATATATTATATATATATATATATATATATATATATATATATAATTTTGTTTCCCCCTGAGTTCCACCAATTTGTTTATGGCTGGAGTCCCAGACAGAGTGGGCTGTGTATCCCAAGGACATGATAAAAGTTAACTTAAGGTTTTTTCTTAGGCCTGTTTTTGTTTCCCAGGCAGAATTGGAGCTCCAAAAAAGACATTTTAACAAGTTAACCTTTTCCTAACTGCACATGTAAGAAGAACCAGTTTTGCAATTTCAAAAAAGATTTTATTTTAATCAATTTTTTCTGGAGTCTAAACAATGAATATCATGGCCATTCAGTGTCAAAAATATCACTTCTCCTTTTTGTAGTTACAGTATATTATTAATGATATATGCCTGAGGGAATTGCTGTCACATTGGATGTAAAGCCTTGGCTACAAAATTTTGACAAATAGAACTGTTGAGTATACCTTGAGGTAACACAGTCTATTGAAATCTTTTTATGAGGCCCGATGTGATTAGGAAAAGGGAGAGAGAAAGTGAATCTCTCTCGGTCTAAAGAGTGTAAAGTGAAGTCACTCAGTCGTGTCTGACTCTTTGTGAGTCGTGTCTGACTCTCTGTAGCCTACCAGGCTCCTCTGTCCATGGGATTTTCCAGGCAAGAGTACTGGAGTGGATTGCCATTTCCTTCTCCAGGGGATCTTCCCGACCCAGGGATCAAACCCAGGTCTTTCTCATTGTAGACAGACACTTTACTGTCTGAGCCACCAGGGAAGTCAAAGGGTGTAAAAGGGTGTAAAGGTAATTTAAAAGGCAATCTTGTAAATCAGTAATAATAATGTGCCAATTTTGAGGAACAGTAGTAGGGGATGGGATCCCTGGTTGTAGTGCACCCATGGGATTCATAGATGCATTAACTTTTCTAAGGTCTATTAAAAGATGTCATTTGTTAGATTTCTTTTTTATAACAAAAATAGAGTTCCAAAGAGAGTAAGATTCCTCAATATGTTTTAATTCTAATTGTGTGTCTATAAGTTCTTTAGTAGCCTGTAATTTTTCTTTCATGAGGGGCCATTGTTCTATGCAAATAGGCTCATCATTCTTCCAAGTTATTTTAATCATTGCTTTGTTTGTTAAATGAGCAGTGGCCCCTAGGAAAAATGTGGAATGTATATCTGAGTTTGCCATTGCTAAATCCCTTCCTATTAAATTAAGGGGTGCATCTATCACATAAAGTCTTAATGTTGCAGGCTGGCCTTTCGGTCCTTCATATGGGTAGATTTGAATATTTTCATAAATTCTTGTACTTTGGTTTGAGAAATTCCTGCAATTTGGCAAGAGATTTTTTTGTATAGGCCAGGTTTGGGGCCATAAGTGTTTGGAAATAATAGTAATATCAGATCCAGTGTCGAGGAGACCAGAAAAATCTTGAACCATTAATTTTGACATTTATACTTGTTTGGGCATATTGAGATACCAATGATGTCCTTAAGGATTGTTTTTCATCTGCCGAATCTGCTTGTCCGTATGTTATTAGAGGAGTTAATAGAAACGTAAGGCAAAAGAAGTAATTGAGCAATTTTTCCCCCTTTTTGAATTGCCATAGAATCTGAGATGACATCATAATTTGAATCTCTCCTTTATAATCTGAATCAATTACTCCAGGGTGAACAGTAATTCCTTTAGAAGTCAAACTAGATTGGCCAAGTAAAAGACCGAAGGTTTGTGGGGGCAGGGGTCCAAAAAGTCTGGTAGGTACTCTAGAAGGGACTGCTTGAGGGTAAAGGGAAAAATCATTTAGGGCTGGTATATTGAAAGCAACACTGCGGATGTCGAGGTTTTGAGGGAAAAGATAGAAGTTGCCCCTGGTTTTTGTTGTAGGTGACCTGGCGGGGGAGGGGGGGAGTCCCCTGTCTGGAGTTTCCCAGAATAGGTTTTCCTTCAATATCAAATTTAGATTTACAATCTTTGGCCCAATGCCTTCCTCTATGGCAGCGAGGGCAGATTCTTCGAAGTTTTTTATTAGCCTTCTTAGGGCAGTCTCTTTCTAAATGGTTTTTATCTCCACATGTAAAGTACCCTTCATTTCCCTTTCTAGAAGGCAGCAGCCATTGTCTTAGCAAGCATTTGCATCTTTTGAGTTTCTGATTCTAGATTGCAATAAGCCTTCAAATAATCAATAATAGTCCCAGTCTCACGAATTGGAACGATAGCTCTTTGACATTCCAGATTTGCATTCTCATAAGCAAATAATTTCTCTAGCTGTTTTTTGTCTTCTTCTCCGATTACAGTACGGGAAATAACAGTTTCTAATCTAGCTAAAAAAAAAAAACCAGCATAACGTTGATTAGGTCCTTTCAATGTTTTAGTGTAGCTACCTGTAGGCTCTCTTTGAGGAGTAATTCGATCCCAAGCTTCAAGGACCACTGTTTTCCATTGTTCATGCAATAAGAGAGGACATTGTATTTGAGCTTCTATGGTATCAAATTGTCTGGTGCCAGTTAACATTTCAAAAGTAATTTGGTTTGGGGGAGTGCCAGCTCAAGCATTCTTGTTAGCATGATCTCTGGCTATATCATGAAACCACATTGTCCATTGATATTCTCCTGGTTTAAGGAGAGCTTTTATTAAAGTTTGCCAATCATAGGGAATAAAATTTCCAATAGAAGATGTCACAACATTTAGAAGCTGTTTAGTGACAGGCGAATGTGGACCATATATAGTTTCAGCCTTTTTTATTTGTTGCATGTAAAAAAAGATTAATACCGTCATATTGAGGTATTATGTGCCCCCTGAGCAACAGGATTTCTTAAAACTGGAAAGATGGAGAAACCATCGGCGTCAGAAATTGTCATAGCAAAGCCTGTAATTCAGAGAGCCTCTGTCGCGGAGGAGAGTAAGTGCAGATTTTTTGCAAATATGAGTCTGTGCCAAGGACTTTCTGTTCAGAAGACCATGAAAGGTCATTGCTGGACCACGGAAAGATCTATCCAGTAAAACTATCCACCCAAACTTGTGAGCAAGAACACCCATTAGCTTTTGGCATATGAGTAAAATAAATTTCCCAGTCCTCTCCAGGATACTTTCCACTTCGTTGTAATCCAGATTTTGCTATCTTTTCAGTCTTTGGGTAATTTTTCTGACAAACCTCACACCTTTTGATAATGTTCTTTAAAGTTTTCATTACATTTTTACGTTCAAACAAACGAGATGCCATCCGGTAAGTACTCTTTGCACTCAAATGAAAACTCTGGTGTAAACCCTTAAGAATTTTCCATTGAGCATTTTCAGAAATTATTAATTGTCCATCCCCGGACTGTAACCATCCTTTATCCGTAATCTTAGTTCCTCTTATATCTTTCTAATTCTTCTTCAGTATATTGTGGTTTTTCCTGTTCTACAGGACCTGTCCAGATCAAAGGTGTCTGTAGTGAAGGGGTTTCTTAAAGTGCCGCTTTTCTGGCTGGACAGTCAGCCAGCTGATTACCTTCAGCTGCTTTACTCCCATCCCTGCTGTGCACTTTGCAATGCATAACAGCTACTTCTTTAGGACAATACATAGCAGTTAAAAGTCTCTCAATCTCTCTGAAATGGTTAATAGGTTCTCTTGTTGCTGTTTTAAACTGTCTTTCCATATTGCAGCATGAGCATGTAAAGTCAAAAAGGCATACTTAGAATCCATGTAGATATTTACCCGCTGCCTTTTGCTTAACTCTAGATCTTGGGTCAGAGCCACAAACTCTGCTAACTGAGCACTGGTTCCCTGGGGGAGAGATTTTTGCCTGTTCAGCAGTCACCACGGTGTAACCTGCTTTATGCTTTGCATCCCGAACAAAGAAACTGCCATCTGTAAATATTTCCATGTCAGGACGTCTAATGGGGTATCCATTAGATCCTCCCAAGCTGCATAGTTTAAAGTTAGGAATTGGGAACAATCGTGATCAGGTGTTTCATTTTCCTTCTCAGGAAGGAAAGTGGCAGGATTTAAATTTCCACAGACTTTAAGCTTAGTTACTGGTCCTTTTAACAACAATGACTGATATTTAAGAAGCCTACTGTCTGTCATCCAAATATTAACCTTAGAATTTAAGATTCCATTCACATCATGAAAAGTCAGTACAGTAAGATTTCATCGATTAATTATTTTTTAAACTTCAAGTGCTAATAAAGCTGCTGTCCCAATAAACCTTAGGCAATGGGGCCACCCACGTGAAGTTACATCCAATTCTCTGCTTAGATAAGCAACAGGTTGCTGATGAGGCCCTCCTGGTTGTGGCAAAACTCCCAAGGCCACACCTTTTCTTTCAGTGACAAACTAATTAAATTCTGACCGTGTGGGCAAGCTCAAAGCAGGAGCTTGCAGGAGGGCAGTCTGAAGAACCTTTAAAAAAATCTTAAGAAAGTCGTTGTCAGAATCATTAGGTTCTAACAAAGAGGAGACTTCTGGATTTGTGCTTGCTGGCAGAGGAGGAGAATTTGAAGCAGCCGAGCAGGGCTAGTAGGAACATTTTGAAATATTTTATGTTCTACTTGGGCCTTTTGTAAAGTTTTATCATCTACTTGATATTCATGCAATAAGTGTTCTGTCTGTTGTCGAGTATTGGGAGGGCTAGAATTTACCTTGAAATGGCAGAATTACAGCTTTAATGGGAGCCCATAGGGGTCAGAAATCGTCTGGAATATTTTTTCCCTGCCTGGTGACTCGTTCAACATTTTCTTTGACCCGGTGCCAAATTTCTAAATTGTAAGACCTCACGGCCTTTTCTCAGAATCTGTCGCTCCAAAGACCACAGTGACTCGAATTCGATGCAATAGGCAAGAGGATTTATTAGGCCGACGCGCCGGGGTTCAGTCTCCACGCAAGGAGATGAACCCCGAATATCAATTGTGAGAACTTTTATACCGAAAAATCACAGGCAGGTGTGGGAGGGGTCAGGATATTGGGAACAATGTGGTAGGGGGCCATAGGCAGGTGTAGGTGGGGTGAGGACATCTGATTGGTGGGATAGGTCTGCAGATAATTAAGTCGAAACAGTTGACTGACCACCCTGCAGCGCTTGGCCAGTTCTTAAAGAAACAATTACCCGGAAAAATCCGACAGTAAATACATCTTTGAGAGGGGGTCTCTTCGCAAGGTCAGGAAACTAGGTTATAAGTCATCAGTTAAGAATTAATAGAATGGGGCTTTGTTAAGGACCAGGAGACTCTGAGTCACCAGATAAGGAGTAAGTTATCTCCTGTGAGGCATGGCCTGCCTCCGGGGTTTTAATCAAAAAGGGGACTTAAAATTTTAACCTAGGTTCCTCAAAATCAAAACGACCTTTATTAGGGAACCAAGGATTTCATTTAACCACTGTTTGAAAACAAGCCTCTATTCATTGGCACAAAACCAAAAGTCCCTGAGCATTAAAAAAAAAAAAAAAAGGTAAAATATAGTAGAGAAAAGATGGGGCTTTCCAGCCGTTTGATCTGTGTCTTAGTACTTACCGACCTCAATAGGTCCCAACCTCAGTAGGCCCTCAGTCCCTCTGCCTGAAATGCCACGTATACCAGAGTCCCTGTTCGGACGCCGCTTTGGGTCCTTTAATGGACCGGAACCTGGCGGTCCTGAGTTGATGATAAGAAAGTGGAAGAGAGAAAAAGAGAGAGAGAAAGAAAGAAAGGCACGGAGACCCAAACTCTGATGGTGCTGTAGAGACCAGCCTGAGCAGCCTGAGGTTGTAAAAATTGTTTCTAGCCCTGATTTGTTCCCTAGCCTGTAATCAGTCTACCATGAGAGGCGCCACTAGGGACATAGGTATGAGAACAGTGTCTTCTGACTTCTTCGGGAGCATTCCAGGGAACAAGGAGAAAGGTTAAAAATTTATTAGGGGCTCTGAAGAAACAGACTTGCACCCACGGGCTCTTTGTTAATTTAAATCAGGGCTATTGTCTTAAGAGGAAAAAAAAACACAGAGGGGGATCATACTCGCATCTTAAGAATACAGCCCCCAAGAGTCAAGCTAAAAGTTGATTGCCTCGGGCCATTCAACTAAAGCAGCATAATTGTAGGTTAGTTAGCTATTTAGGCCTACTAACGAATGAACCTATCCCTGGAAAGGCCACAGTTTGTAAACCAATCAAAACACTCCATCTCAACTGCACCTGTTTATGATTTTTTGCTTATAAACTGCTCTGTAACAATTGTTCGGGGTTCATCTCCTCGGGTGGAGATTGAACCCCGGCGCGTTGGCTTAATAAATCCTCTTGCTAATTGCATCGAGTCCGAGTCTCGGTGATCTTGGCGACGACGGGTCCTGGGCAAAGACCGGGAGGTCTAACAATGCAAAGGTGCTTTAATATTTCTGTGAGTACATATAGACTGTTGTACAAGAAATTTGTTTTGATAATAATAAAGATCAGAAAACCAAATGTACTGCAACCGTTACCAAGGGAACAAGGGATTAATAATGGTCACAAGGTCAGGAGACAATCCATATCTTAAAAAAGAGGATCGAGACTGAGCAGTTTTGTCTTAAGGAGAATGTTTACTGAAGGAGATTCAAGCCTCTCGCATCTTATGACCTCAGTCCTGGGAGCGGAGTGCTGGTCCCCTCTTTTCTGACAACAGAAACTAATAAGGAACAGAGGATTTATGAGAAACAGCACATAGGAATCCTCCTTTTAAACATTCCTTGACAGGAATCTAGTAAACTTTGCTCTGTACAAGTGTCAGGGGACGTTCAAATTTAAGGGATCCAACATGTTGCATTTTCTTCTTTGTGTAAGTTCAAGGACTTTCAGTTTCATGTCAGCTAATAGAGGCTTATTTCCAAACGGTGGTTGAACATAATCCTTGGTTCCCTGATGAAGACAGTTTCAATTTAGAAATTTGGAATCAGATTAAAGAGAATCTTAAATGAGCCTCAAAATGGGGAAAAACTATTCCAAGAGATTCTGGCCCTTACGGGCTCTTATTAATAAAGCTGTGATTCTGCCATTTCAAGGTAACTCTAGCCCCTCCCCTCCCCAATATTCAACAACAGGGGGAACACTTGTTACATGAATATGAATTAGATGATGAAACTTTACAAAAGGCTCTATTAGAACAACATAAAAGATTTCAACATTTTCCCACCAGCCCTGGCCCAAGTGCTCCTCTTCCTCCTCTTGCAATGGGCACAAATCCGAAAGTCCCCTCAATTCAAGAACAAGATGACCCTGACGACAATTCTTCTGAGGCTCTTTTTGACACTAAGGCTGACACTACTTTTCTTGCTGACAATGATAAGTCTTTGGTACACACTCGTATTTATGAAAAAATACTATCCACTCACTCTCCTTCACAATGAAGGCTTTCTGAGTTACTAGCTTTGCAGTCTCAAATCACTGAGGCCAATGGTTACTCTGTTTTTCCTGTTTTTGAGAAATACTAACGCCCAAGGGCAAATAATATCTCAGTAGGAAGGCATTGATTTTTCTCACATGCAACAAATGAAAAAAAGCTGTAACTATGTAGGCCCTCATTTGCCTTTTCCTGGGAACTTTTAAATGCTATGGCATCTTCCAATGGAAATTTTGTAACTTTATGATTGGCAACTTTTGATAAGGGCTCATCTTAAACCAGGAGAATATCTTCAGGGGACCATGTGGCTTCAGGGTGTGGCCCGAGATCATGTCAATTCTAATGCTCGAGCTGGTACTCCCCAAGCCAAATTACTTTTGAAATCTTAACTGGTACAGGTCAATGTGATGCTATAGAAGCTCAAATACAAAGCCCTCCTTGGTGGAAAACTATCTTGGTTGTAATAATTGAAGTCATCTGGTTCTTGCTGTTTGCTTTTCTATCTGTAACTACAAAATGAACTTTGTATCTAAGTGGCTTAGGCATTTAAGTTACAAATGATTGTTCATGCTCCTGCAGTTTCCGCTGCCTCCCCTAGCTATTACTCAGGGCCACTGGATCAGAGACCATCAATTGAGGATAAGGAGAATATGTTGCCTCAACAATTTAGGGTCTACACCCTTTCCCAGCAGGAAGAAGTTACAGAACGATTTCTCCACCCCTTTCCCTGGCAACAATATTCTCCTAAAAGCAGGAGGAAATGAAAGAGTTAATGCTTAGGCAGGCAGTCCAAGGCCCAGTAAGGAGGAGACAAACATTCTCACTCATGCTTTCGTTAAGCCTTGTGCAACAACGTATTTTGCCGGAGAACTGACCTTTCTTTAGGTCCAGAACTAATGATTACACAGCCAATGTCTTACTCATGGAAATGCTTTTCTTAGGCTCTATGGTAATGATTATAATTGTAACAAATCTTGCCTGGGAACCTATATCTCAAGACTTGTCTTGTGCTTACACAGCAATGGTATATCTTGCATAGAGACCTTGTCTGGAACCTGTTGTCCCTGGCTAATCTTGTACCAAAGTTATCTCAGGATGTATGTCTTGGGAAAGGGCCTAATAGACCTCTTACAATGTTGAGGTATTCTTTTTATCTGTTCTCAGCAGCTACTTGGGAAGTATATAAGGTCCCACTTCAACTAATGAGGTGGATACTCTTTCTACCCCCACAAACCTTCTGCCTTTTACTTGGCCGATCTAGTTTGACTTCTAAAGGAATTACTGTTCATCCTGGAATAACTGATTCAGATGATAAGGGAGAAATTCAAATTATGATGTCATCTCAGATACTATGGCAGTTCAAAAAGGGGGACAAAATTGCCCAACTACTTCTTTTACCTTACCTGTCTATTAACTCCTCTAATGGCATCTGGACAGGTGGATTTGGCAGTACAGATCAAAAACAATCCTTATGGACGTCAATAGTATCTGAATATGCACAACCAAATATAAATATCAAAGTTAATTGCAAAAGATTTTCTGGTCTTGATACTGGATCTGATATTACCATTATTTCCAAACATTTATGGCCCAAATCTTGGCCTATATAGAGAATTTCTTGCCAAACTGCAAGTTTCTCAAACCAAAGCACAAGAGTTTATCAAAGTGTCCAAATATATCCATGTGAGGGACCAAAAGGCCAGCCTGCAACATTACGACCTTATATGATAGATAACACCCCTCGATTTAATATGAAGAGATTTACTTATGCACTGTCAAACTCAAATATGTATTCCACATTTTTCCTAGGGGCCACTGCTCACTTAACAATCAATGCAATTATTAAAATTACTTGGAAAAATGATGAGCCTATTTGGACAGAGCAGTGACCTCTCACAAAAGAGAAATTGGAGGCTACTAAAGAACTTATCAATACACAATTGAAATCAAAACATATTGGGGAATCTTATTCCCTTCGGAATTCTCCTATTTTTGTAATAAAGAAATCTGGCAAATGGCATTTCTTAACGTACCTTAGAAAAATTAATACTATCTATGAAACCTATGGGTGCATTGCAACCAGGAAGTCCATCACCTACCACTTTCCCTCAAAACTGGCATATTATTATTATAGATTTACAAGATTGCTTTTTTTTACTATACCTTTACACCCTCTAGACCCAGAGAGATTTGCTTTTTCTCTTCCTTATCCTAATCATGCTGCTGCTGCTGCTGCTGCTGCTGCTAAGTCACTTTAGTCGTGTCCGACTCTGTGTGACCCCATAGATGGAAGCCCATCAGGCTCCCCCATCCCTGGGATTCTCCAGGCAAGAACACTGGAGTGGGTTGCCATTTCCTTCTCCAATGCATGGAAATGAAAAGTGAACGGGAAGTCGCTCAGTCGTGTCCAACTCTTAGCGACCCCATGGACTGCAGCCGACCAGGCTCCTTGGTCCATGGGATTTTCCAGGCAAGAGTACTGGAGTGGGGTGCCATTGCCTTCTCCTAATCATATCAGGCCTAATAAACGATATCAGTGGACTGTACTGCCTCAAGGAGTGATGAATTCTCCCACCATGTGTCAATATTATGTAGCCAAAGCCCTTGAACCTGTGAGGAAACAATTTCCTAACTTTCTTGTTATTCATTATATGGATGATATATTGTTTTCAGCTCCACTGTTTTAGAAACTCAACAAATGTTTGACATAGCTCAACAGTGCTTGAAAGACTCTGGATTAATCATTGCTCCTGAAAACATTCAAACCTCTACCCCTTACCATTACCTAGGATCTGTTGTTAATAGACAACGTATTACTCTCCAACTAACAGAGATTCACGTTGATAAATTATCAACCTTGCATGATTTTCAAAAAATTTTAGGCGATATAAACTGGATTAGACCTACTTTAGGCATTGCAAATGATCAACTGACTAATTTATTGAAAACTTTGAAAGGAGATCCCTATTTAAATAGCCCTCATTCAATACAAAATGAATTGCAAAAACAGTTTCTTATTCGTATTAGACTTGATTTACCTCTCGAGTTATATTCCGTTCTCTCCATTCCCCCACGGGACTTCTTGCCCAACAAGAACACCCGATAGAATGGATCTATACCCATTTTAGAGGGACAGGGTCACTTACGCCCTATATTGATTTGATCAATCTAATAATTATCAGTGGGAGAAATAGAACTAAGGCTCTAATTGGCTCCGATCCTCATAAAATTGTAATTAATAAATCTCAATTTGAGAATTCACTACAAACATCTACCAAGTTCTAAATAGCCCTTCTGGAATATTTTAAAGATATTTCATTTCATTATCCTTCTAACAAACTCTGGAATTTCTTCAAAAATTCTGAATTTATTTTCTCTTGCATTGCCACATTACAACCTATACCTCGAGCTGATGTTTTCTATATAGATGGGACTAAAAACACCAAAGCCTCATTCTGGTCTGTCAAAGAATACAAAGTCTTTTATACTAAATTTCATTCTGCTCAACAAAACGAATTATATACTCTTATACAAATTTTTCAACTACATCCTTACCCTATTAATATAGTCTCTGATTCTTTATATTCAGTTTTTATATTAAGAAATATAGAAACCTCTATTATAAATTCCAATCAACCTATTATTCAACAAGTTTTTCTCGAGCTACAGTCTCTTATTAGGGACTGCACTTCCCCCATTTTATTACCCATACTCGAACACATTCCTGCCTTCTCAGCCCTATGACTCATGGTAATGAACAAGCTGATAAACTTGTTTCTTTCACCACTCCCGAGGAGCAACATGCTCTATTGTACAATAATGCTGGCTCCTTAAACCAAATTTAGAAAATTCCATACCATCATGCTAAAGAAATCATTAATAATTGCTCTACTTGTAGACCTCAACATGTTCGACCCATTGCACAGGGTGTTAATCCTCGAGGATTACAACCCAATGAATTATGTCAAATGGATGTAACTCATTGCCCTGAACTTTCTCCATCTTCTTTCCTACATGTCTGTATTGACACATATTCTTTTATATGGGCCACCCCTCTTCGAGGTGAGGCTATACGGCACGTTATAACCCACCCATTAGCTTGTTTTGCAATAATGGGAACTCCCAACTCTATAAAAACAAGACAACAGCCCTGCCTATACTTCTAGGCAAGTCAAACAATTTTTAAAATCTTTTTTCTATTCAACATATTACAGGCATTCCTTACAATCCAAAAGCACAGGTCATAGTTGAACAAGCACATCAAACACTGAAACTACAAATAAAAAAATTAAAAAGGAGAAATACACAGGAATATTTCTATTTTCCTTATCCAGAGCAGATTTTACTAGATCTCAGCACTACATACTCTCTAATCCTATAACTATTGTTAATACAGCTTTATTTGTTTTAAATTTTTTTAACTTACCTCAAGGAGATATCTTGACATGAACAGAAAAACCTTTCAAGGAATTAAAGGATACCTCTCTTCCTCTGCCCATTTGGTCTCAAGACGGGCTAACTAAGCAATGGAAATTTGGGAAATTATCTTACAGGGAAAGGGGCATGCTTGTATTTCTCCAGATGGATCCAACGAACTCAATTGGCATCCTTTCTGGAAGATCTGCCCCAGGGGAGCCTCCAGTGTTCAAAATAAAGATGAAAAAACAAAACCCCGGGAAAAAAATATTCCAATAAATGTCATGTCGGCTCTAAAAATCTTCAGAAGCATCGCCTTTGATGTCATCGACCTCATGATCTCCCTAGTTGGGGACAAATAAAAACACTTATCAAGCTGATAGAGGAAAAGAACAGAATGGAAAAGACTAGAGATCTCTTCAAGAAAATCAGAGATACCAAGGGAACATTTCATGCAAAGATGGGCTTGATAAAGGACAGAAATGGTATGGATCTAACAGAAGCAGAAGATATTAAGAAGAGGTGGCAAGAATACACAGAAGTGTACACGAAAGATCTTCATGACCTGGATAATCATGATGGTGTGATCACTCATCTAGAGCCAGACATCTTGGAATGTGAAGTCAAGTGGGCCTTAGAAAGCATCACTACAAACAAAGCTAGTGATGGCATTCCAGTTGACCTATTCCAAATCCTGAAAGATGATGCTCTGAAAGTTCTGCACTCAGTATGCCAGCAAATTTGGAAAACTCAGCAGTGGCCACAGGACTGAAAAAGGTCAGTTTTTATTCCAATCACAAACAAAGGCAATGCAAAGAATGCTCAAACTACCACACAATTGCACTCATCTCACATGCTAGTAAAGTAATGCTCAAAATTCTCCAAGCCAGACTTCAGCAATACGTGAACCGTGAACTCCCTGATGTTCAAGCTGGTTTTAGAAAAGGCAGAGGAACCAGAGATCAAATTGCCAATATCTGCTGGATCATGGAAAAAACAAGGGAGTTCCAGAAAAACATCTATTTCTGCTTTATTGACTATGCCAAAACCTTTTACTGTGTGGATCATAATAAACTGTGGAAAATTCTGAAAGAGATGGGAATACCAGACCACCTGGCCTGCCTATTGAGAAATCTGTATGCAGGTCAGGAAGCAACAGTTAGAACTGGACATGGAACAACAGACTGGTTCCAAATAGGAAAAGGAGTACATCAAGGCTGTATATTGTCACCCTGCTTTCTTAACTTCTATGCTGAGTACATCATGAGAAACACTGGACTGGAGGAAGCCCAAGCTGGAATCAAGATTGCTGGAAGAAATATCAATAACTCAGATATGCAGATGACACCACCCTTATGGCAGAAAGTGAAGAGGAACTAAAAAGCCTCTTGATGAAAGTGAAAGAAGACAGTGAAAAAGTTGGCTTAAAGCTCAACATTCAGAAAACGAAGATCATGGCATCCAGTCCCATCAATTCATGGGAAATAGACGGGGAAACAGTGTCAGAATTTATTTTTCTGGGTTTCAAAATCACTGCAGATGGTGACTGCAGCCATGAAATTAAAAGACGCTTAGTTCTTGGAAGTTTTGACCAACCTAGATAGTATATTCTAAAGCAGAGACATTACTTTGCCGACTAAGGTTCGTCTAGTCGAGGCTATGGTTTTTTCCAGTAGTCATGTATGGATGTGAGAGTTGGACTGTAAAGAAGAGTGAGCGACGAAGAATTGATGCTTTTGAGCTGTGGTGTTGGATAAGACTCTTGAGAGTCCCTTGGACTGGAAGGAGATCCAATCAGTCCATTCTGAAGGAGATCAACCCTGGGATTTCTTTGGAAGGAATGATGCTAAAGCTGAAGCTCCAGTACTTTGGCCACCTCATGTGAAGAGTTGACTCATTGGAAAAGACCCTGATGCTGGGAGGGATTGGGGGCAGGAGGAGAAGGGGACGACTGAGGATGAGATGGCTGGATGGCATCATGGACTCAATGGACGTGAGTCTGGGTGAACTCCAGTAGTTGGTGATGGACAGGGAGGCCTGGCGTGCTGCGATTCATGGAGTCGCAAAGAGTCGGACAGGACTGAGCGACTGAACTATCAAGCTGAAAATCTGGTTTCTCAACAGGGAATACCTCGGAATCCAGAAAAGATTTTTGTTGCTATGCTTGCTTTGCTTGCTTTTGCTTCCCCTGCTCAACCTGAATTAATTAATCATATTTATTGGGCCTATATACCCAAGCTCCCTTTACTGCAGATTGTAGAATTGACAGATAAAGGACTGATCGTATCCACCAATGACTCAGTACATACGCCTCCTGCTTGGAGCTTGGAGGAGCCCTTTCATGCTGAGGAGAAGGGAGATTAATTAATATTTCTCTAGGGTATGAATTCCTTCCTCTCTGCATGGGTCCAGCAGAATTATGCATTAACATTAGCCAACAAACATGGACTTTCGTTCTGCCTCCAAAGAAGAAATTTTGGACATTGCTTGGACTGTTTACTGCCCTTTCTTTCTATGAGAACCATGTCAACACTACTGAAACTCTAAGAAAAGGACAAAAATCATTATGCAAAGGGTTTACATCTAAGAACTTTAAATATACTCCTGTTCATATATATATGAATATCAGATGTCAAGCTAAATCAAGGAAATTAATGTTTGTGGCCAATTACACCATTGTTGGTTGGGGACCCCATGGTTTGTGATTGTCTAACTATTCAGATGATATTAACAGCACTATCTGTGATTATGTTACTCAAGTAGCATAGAAGGTGACTGATACTATGATGGAACATTACCATCAAAGGACGTCTTGGCTGGCTTGATGGTGAAATGGCACCCCTTCACCCTTGAATCATCCTCAATAAACGGATTGGGCCTGAACAATGGGACATCTGGAAACTTGCCGCAAGCACCGAAGAACTTGGAACTTGGACTGGACATTTCATGGGGACTAGCTGTAGTCATAGTAACTATTCCTTTTGATATAATCATTCATATTTCATACAAGCTTGTGTTCCCCTTCCTTTTGTTATAGCTATAGGGAACTTGCAATTTAATAAGACTTTATGTTCTGTGACTTGTATAGATTGCAAATTGTATACTTGTCTTAATTCCTAGCTTTCTTTGAAAAACAAATCTCTTTTGATTCTTCAATCTTGACATAATCTATGGTTGCCAGTAGATCTCCAACGACCCTGGGAAGAGGGTCCCATGGCAGGACTTGCCTCCCAGTTACTTACTAAGTTACTTTGATGATCTAAATGATTCATTGGTTAATTCTTGACATTTGGGGATTAACTGCCATTTGCACTACTGCTGCTGTCACAGGCATTGCTTGGGAAGATCCTCTGGAGAAGGAAATGGCAATCCCTCCAGTACTCTTGCCTGGAAAATTCCATGGACTGAGGAGCCTGGTGGGCTACAGTCCATGGGGTCGCAAAGAGTCGGACATGACTGAGCGACTTACCTTACCTTATTCAAACACACAACTTTATTCAAAATTGGAGCAAAGATGTGCATACTATGTGAACCACTCAGGCTCAGATAAATGAGCAAGTTCAAGATGAAATACAGGAAATAAAAATAGCCATCCAGTAAGTTGGCGATCAATTAATAGATTTACAAGAACAAGTTATACTAAAATGTGACTGGATTCTACTCAATTTTGTATTACCCTTGTTCCGTTCAACTATAGTGCCTACTATTGGGAACAAATCAAATTTCTTTTGCAAGACATACATGATAATGCTTCCTTAAATGTACTATAATTACGAAAGGAAATCTTTGAAACCTTCTCTAAGATTCTACCTTCTTCCAACAATTTGGAAACCTTAGCGGAACAGCTAGCTGATCAATTATCTGGGCTAGACCCTTGAGGATGGTTTCAAAGAATTACATGTAGTATTTGATCTGGAGCTATAATGCTGATAATTATCCTGGTGATTATATTTGTAGTATACTGATGCTTTTCAACTAAAATTGTTCAAACTAAACAAACTCAATTGGTCAGGGCCTTTTTCACAAAAAGTATCTACAGTCACCCCCAATTATGAAAAAAAATTAAAAAGGGGCAATTGTCAGGGGACGTTCAACTTTAAGGGATCCAATATGTTGAATTTGCTTCCTTTGTGTGCCATTTCTCAAGACTCTTAGTTCCTTATCAGTTCCTGGAAAACAGGAATGAGCAGAGCTACATACAGTTCTTCAGACTGAGATCATAAGAAATAGCACCTGCTTCAATTCCCTTCAGTGACCTTTTACTTATAGGACTATCCATTTTCTTGCAACTGATGGAATTTCATTCTTAATGGCTGAGTAGTCATTTTTATTGAAGATATATAAGCATGCATTTCTGAAAATAAAGTACCTTTGTTTCACTTGAGACTTGGGTCCACGCATCCTTCTTTTGCCTTCTTTTCATTGACTCTAGTCCCCAGGTCCCAGTCTGTAAAGACCATAACAGATAAGGAAGATAGAAGTGTTCCTGTGTATTCCCCCTTTTTAAATTTCTTTATATGTAGTTTCAGTGTGTGATGTGCTCATTCTACTATGCACTATGCTTGTAGATTATAAGGAATAGCTGTAATATGCTTAATAAAAAACGATTGTAAAAATTGCTTGAATGGCCTAGAAATATATGTAAGGCCATTGTCTATTTTATAGAACGAGGTGTTCCCATTATTGTAAAACAAGTTAATAGGTGGGTTATAACATGTGTAGCTTCACCTCGGGGAAGTGTGGCCCATATAAAAGAAGAATTTGTATCGATTGAGATGTGTAAGAAGGAAGAGGGAGAAAGTTTACAGCAATGAGTTACCTACATTTGCCATAGTTCATTGGGTTGTAATCCTCGAGGATTGATACTTTGTGCAAAGGGTCGAAGATGTAGGGGTCTACAAGTAGAGATATTATTAATGATTTCTTTAGCATGTTGGTATGGAATTTTCCAAATTTGATGTAATGAGCCAGCATTATTGTATAATAGAGCATGATGCTCTTCAGGAGTAACAAAAGAGACAAGTTTATCAGCTTGTTCATTGCCACGAGCCATCGGGCCAGGAAGACAAGAATGTATTTGAATATGAGTCCTTTGAATAAAAGTTATGACCAATCTAGATAGCATATTGAAAAGCAGAGACATTACTTTGCCAACAAAGGTCCTTCTAGTCAAGGCTATGGTTTTTCCAGTGGTTACATATGGATGTGAAATTTGGACTGTGAAGAAAACTGAGTGCTGAAAAACTGATGCTTTTGAACTGTGGTGTTAGAGAAGACTCTTGAGAGTCCCTTGGACTGCAAGGAGATCCAACCAGTCCATTCTAAAGGAGATCAGCCCTGGGTGTTCTTTGGAAGGAATGATGCTAAAGCTGAAGCCCCAGTCCTTTGGCCACCTCATGTGAAGAGTTGACTCATTGAAAAGACTCTGATGCTGGGAAGATTTTGGGACAGGAGGAGAAGGGGATGACAGAGGATGACATGGATGGATGGCATCACCAACTCGATGGACATGAGTTTGAGTGAACTCCAGGAGTTAGTGATGGACAGGGAAGCCTGGTGTGCTGCAATTCATGGGGTCGTAAAGAGTCAGACACGACTGAGTGACTGAACTGAACTGAACTGAATATAAATGGGGCAAGTGGGGTTCTTAACAATAATTGTAGTTCAAGAAAAAGTTATTGGCTAATAGATTGATTACAATTTATGGTAGAAGTTTCTATATTTCTTAATACAAAAATGAATATAAGGAGTCAGAAACTATTTTAATAGGATAAGAATGTAGGTGAATAACCTAAATGGGAGCATCTAATTCATTCTGTTGAGTAGAGTGAAATTAATATAAAAGATTTTATATTCTTTGAGAGACAAATCCTGAAAGATGATGCTGTGAAAGTGTTGCACTCAATAAGCCAGCAAATATGGAAAACTCAGCAGTGGCACAGGACTCGAAAAGGTCAGTTTTCATTCCAATCCCAAAGAAAGGCATTGCAAAAGAATGCTCTGTCTACCACACAATTGCACTCATCTCACACACTAGTAAGGTAATGCTCAAAATTCTCCAAGCCAGACTTCAGCAATACATGAACCGTGAACTTCCAGATGTTCAAGCTGGTTTTAGAAAAGGCAGAGGAACCAGAGATCAAATTGCCAAAATCCGCTGGATCATGGAAAAAGCAAGAGAGTTCCAGAAAAACATCTATTTCTGCTTTATCCACTATGCCAAAGCCTTTGACTGTGTGGATCACAATCAATTGTGGAAAATTCAGAAAGAGATGGGAATACCAGACTACCTAACTTGCCTCTTGAGAAACCTGTATGCAGGTCAGGAAGCAACAGTTAGAACTGGTCATGGAACAACAGACTGGTTCCAAATAGGAAAAGGAGTACGTCAAGGCTGTATATTGTCACCCTGCTTATTTAACTTCTATGCAGAGTACATCATGAGAAACGCTGGACTGGAAGAAACACAAGCTGGAATCAAGATTGCTGGGNAATACCAGACCACTTGACCTGCCTCTTGAGAAATCTGTATGCAGGTCAGGAAGCAACAGTTAGAACTGGACATGGAACAACAGACTGGTTCCAAATAGGAAAAGGAGTACGTCAAGGCTGTATATTGTCACCCTGCTTATTTAACTTCTATGCAGAGTACATCATGAGAAACGCTGGACTGGAAGAAACACAAGCTGGAATCAAGATTGCTGGGAGAAATATCAATAATCTCAGATATGCAGATGACACCACCCTTATGGCAGAAAGTGAGGAGGAGCTAAAAAGCCTCTTGTTGAAAGTGAAAGAGGAGAGTGAAAAAGTTGGCTTAAAGCTCAACATTCAGAAAACGAAGATGACGGCATCTGGCCCCATCACTTCATGGGAAATAGATGGGGAAACAGTAGAAACAGTGTCAGACTTTATTTTTCTGGGCTCCAAAATCACTGCAGATGGTGACTGCAGCCATGAAATTAAAAGATGCTTACTCCTTGGAATAAATATTATGACCAACCTAGACAGTGTATTCAAAAGCAAAGACATTACTTTGCTGACTAAGGTCTGTCTAGTCAAGGCTATGGTTTTTCCAGTGGTCATGTATGGATGTGAGAGTTGGACTGTGAAGAAGGCTGAGAGCCAAATAATTGATGCTTTTGAACTGTGGTGTTGGAGAAGACTCTTGAGAGTCCCTTGGACTGCAAGGAGATCCAACCAGTCCATTCTGAAGGAGATCAACGCTGGAATTACTTTGAAAGGAATGATGCTAAAGCTGAAGCTCCAGTACTTTGGCCACCTCATGTGATGAGTTGACTCATTGGAAAAGACTCTGATGCTGGGAGGTACTGAGGGCAGGAGGAGAAGGGGACGACAGAGGATGAGATGGCTGCATGACGTCACAGACTCGATGGACGTGAGTCTGAGTGATCTCCGGGAGATGGTGATGGACAGGGAGGCCTGGCGTGCTGCGATTCATGGGGTTACAAAGAGTCGGACACGACTGAGAGACTGAACTGAGATACCAGAATGAGGCTTCGGCGATTTTGTTCCATCTATATAGAAAACATCAGTTTGAGGTATAGGTTGTGATGTGACAATGTGAGAGAGAATAAATTCAGTATTTTTGAAGAAACTCCAGAGTTTGTTAGAATGATAATGAAATGAAATTTCTCCAAAATATTCCAGAAAGGCAATTTGGAGATCAGTAGACGTTTGTAATGTGTTTTTGAATTGAGATTTATTAATAGGTACTCCAAATTTATGAGGATCATAGCCAATTAGAATCTTAGCTCTCAAGTCTATTATGAATAAGAAATTTTTTTGCAATTTATTTTGTATTAAACAGTTTTTCTCGTGCCTCTTGTGAAAGTGAATGAGGGCTATTTGAATCAGGATCTCTTTTTAAAGTGTTAAATAAATTAGTTGATAATTTGTAATGTCTAAAGAGGGTCTAATCCAATTTATATCACCTAAAAGTTTTTGAAAATCATTCAAGGTTGATAATTTATTAATATGAATCTGTGTTAGTTGGGGAGTAATATGTTGTTTATTAACAGGAAATCTTAAGTAATAGTAAGATGTAGATGTTTGAAGCTTTTCAGAGGCAATGATTAATTTAGAAGCTTTTAAGCACTGTTGAGGTATGTGAAACATCTGTTGAGTTTCTAAAATAGATGGAGCTGAAGACAATATATCATCCATATAATGAATAACAAGTCAGGAAATTGTTTTCTCACAGGTTCAAGGGCTTTGGCTACGTAATATTGACACATGCGGGGAGAATTCATCATTCCTTGAGGCAACACAGTCCACTGGTACTGTTTATGATGCCCGATATTATTATGATAAGAAAGAGGGTGTCAGTTCAGTTCATTCAGTTCAGTCGCTCAGTCATGTCCGACTCTTTGTGGCGCCATGAATTGCAGCATGCCAGTCCTCCCTGCCCATCACCAACTCCCAGAGTTCACTCAGACTCACGTCCATTGAGTCAATGATTCCATCCAGCCATGTCATCCTCTGTCATCCCCTTCTTCTCCTGCCTCCAATCCCCTCCCAGCATCAGAGTCTTTTCCAATGAGTCAACTCTTCACATGAGGTGGCCTAAGTACTGGAGCTTCAACCTCAGCTTCAGCATCATTTCCTCCAAAGAAATTCCAGGGCTGATCCCCTTCAGAATGGACTGGTTGGATCTCCTTGCAGTCCAAGGGTCTCTCAAGAGTCTTCTCCAACACTAGAGTTAAAAGCATCAGTTCTTCGGACTCAGCTTTCTTCACAATCCAACTCTCACATCCATGGGTACGCTAAAAAAGCAATCCTGTAAATCTATAATAATAATATGCAGTTTTGAGGAATAATGGTAGGTGATGGAATTCCCGGTTGGAATGCACCCATATGTTTCATAGATGTATTAACGTTTCTAATATCTGTTAAAAGACGCCATTTGCCAGATTACTTTTTTATTCCAAAAATGAGAGGATTCCAAGGGGAATAAGATTCCTCAAAATGTTTTAATTTCAATTGTGTATCTATAAGTTTCTTTAGTTCAGTTCAGTCGCTCAGTCATGTTCGACTCTTTGCAACCCCATGAATTGCAGCACACCAGGCTTCCCTGTCCATCACCATCTCCCGGAGTTCACTCAGACTCACACCCATCGAGTCCGTGATGCCATCCAGCCATCTCATCCTCTGTCGTCCCCTTCTCCTCCTGTCCCCAATCCCTCTCTGCATCACAGTCTTTTCCAATGAGTGAACTCTTCGCATGAGGTAGCCAAAGTACTGGAGCTTCAGTTTTAGCATCATTCCTTCCAAAGAACACCCAGGACCGGTCTCCTTTAGAATAGATTGGTTGGATCTCCTTGCAGTCCAAGGGACTCTCGAGTCTTCTTCAACACCACAATTCAAAAGCATCAATTCTTCAGTGCTCAGCTTTCTTCACAGTCCAACTCTCACATCCATACATGACTACTGGAAAAACCATAGCCTTGACTAGACTGACCTTAGCAGCCTCTAATTTCTATTTTGTAAGAGGCCACTCTGTTTGTCTCCAAGGCAAACCATTCAATATCACAGTTATCCAAGTCTATGTCCCAACCAGTAACGCTGAAGAAGCTGAACTTGAACAGTTTCATGAAGACCTACAAGACCTTTTAGAACTAACACCCAAAAAAGATGTCCTTTTCATTACAGGGGATGGGAATGCAAAAGTAGGAAGTCAAGAAACACCTGGAGTAACAGGCAACTTTGG
Source organism: Aepyceros melampus (assembly GCA_006408695.1). Lineage (NCBI taxonomy): Eukaryota > Metazoa > Chordata > Mammalia > Artiodactyla > Bovidae > Aepyceros > Aepyceros melampus. The sequence continues at coordinate 26,310 of SJXQ01004897.1, read as the reverse complement.
CCTTGAAATGCGGAATGAAGCAGGCCAAAGGCTAATAGAGTTTTGCCAAGTGTGAAGGGGCTGGAAGGCTTTGAGCAAATACTGAAAATGTATTTGCTCCACTCATGAGGAAGGTTGAAGCTAGGACGAGCATAACAAAGGGTTAAGAGCATTCACCAAGTGCCCAAGGCTGGGAACGGATGACAAAGGGTCGCACGCCCGGCCTTGAGGCATTCGGAGGTTTCCTTCTGACCACCTGTTTCTGAGAGCAAGGACTGTAGTTTCATGATAAGACTCCCTTTACAGTTTCCCCAAGCTATGTTATGTTGTGGGCGATGGGAACTGTATTTTATGCTTGAATGTTTTAATGTTTTTCTGGAATGATTATGTGCAAGTCTGCCTTATGCTCTATTCCCTGAGAATTATAAAACTGCGCATTTAGATAATAAACTTTGTCAGTCCACTAGAGGCTGTCTCTGGTGTCCTTTTCAGAGTGCGGTTCTCTGAGCCTTACAACTGGCACCCAACATGGGGCTCGAAGCAGCAGACTGATTTTGAAAAAGGGCTGCACTCCTGCAGAAGCGAGGTAAGCAGGATGCGGCATCAGACAAGTAAGATTCCTTTTGTTCATCTCATGCATCATTTCTTGAAACCATACAGGGTTAATTTGCCTGAAGAGCAGTTAACTAGCTGTTACCCAACAGTGGTTGAATATAATCCATGGTTCCTGGAGGAAGGAACCTTAGATTTACAAACTTAGACTAGAGTAAAAACAATGTTCTAAAAGCTTATAGACATGGGGTAAAAATTCCCCCACAATGGTGAGTAACTTGGTCTCTTTTACGGGCCATTATGGAACAATTAGATGGCTCAGGAGGAAATTTAGAGGTTGAAACTGTTCGATCCCTGCATGAATGTGAATTAGAAAAGAAAGATCTATCAGAGGTTTTAAATCAGAAAAATGTCATGCTAGAGCAGATTACAGACAAACAAGAGTCACAGGTGCTAAAAGCAGTTAAACAATCAACTTTGCCAGAGGCCCCTGATCCGCCTTTACCTTGCTTTTCGAGAGCTCATATTAACAAGCCTCTAACACTGGTCTTTCCACTCGCTACAACACTGTCCGCTGCTGCTACTCCTCCCCTATTTCCTAGCATTCCCTTCAGGACATGCCTCTTTGTGTATGAGCTTTTCCTATCCAGTTTAATAATCCTCAACCTGGACATAATCAGTGGCAATCACCTGATTTCAGTTGCTCACGGAATTCAAAAAGGCATATATGTTGTATGGACCTACCTCGCCCTACTGTATGGAATTTCTTAGGGGCTGGGCGGATAAATGGCTTCATGCAGATTTTTTTTTACAGTTGCTAAAATGGTTATTACTCCACAACAGCTACCAAAATGGCAAATGTGAGTCACAGATGAAGCCAAATTAATCTTGCAAGAACAGCAAAGCAGGGGAAACCCTACTAGACTAAATTTTGAAATTCTCACCAGCATCGAAGCTATGGCTGAAACTGCTGCGCAATTACACTTTGTGCAGCCGCTCATGTTATACTGGATTAAGGAAGTAGCTATCAGAGCATGGGCTAAAATTGACAGTTCCACCTCTGATGGATCTTTTGTAAAAATATTGCAGGGACCAACTGAAGAATAAGCTCAATTTATTGGTAAATCGAGGAGGCCATTGATCGCAGTCCTAAGGATGCATCTTTGTGAGAAGTCATTTTGAAACAATTAGCCTTTGATAATGCTAATGAAGATTATCAGGCTATTATCAGACCCATTAGGGGGCAAGGAGAAGTTATGAAATACTTGAAAGCCTGCAGGAATGTGGGGACGATTCAACATTAAGCTAAAATAGCCGCTTTAGAAACCTTAAATGTTTCCCCAAAAGTCTAAAGTTAAAAGTTTTAACTGCGACAAGCCAGGACACATGCGGAAACAATGTCGTTTGCCTCGGCAAACAGGTCTTTCTCCTAACAAAGAAGGGGCTATTAAAACTAAGCACCACCCCCCCCAGGGCTCTGCCCAAGATGTAAAAAGGGAAATCATTGGCTAAGTGAATGCCACTCTAAATTTGATAAACAAGGTAATGCTTTACCCATTCAGACACCTCCTTCGGGGAACTAGAACAGGGGCTCTCCTCTAGCCCCATTAAACAAGGAGGACAACCAAATTTACTAAATTAACAGCGGCTACCAGACATAGCACATGTATAGACATTCCTGCTCCCCAAGATATGGAATTATTAATGGTAAATAATCCTATGAAAATCTTAACCAGATATTTTGTCCCTATACAAAATAATAATAATAATAATAATACTATAGGCCTCCTATTCGAATAAAAGAACAACACCATATTGAGATAATTGTACATACTGAGATCATTGATAAAGATTACACGGGTAAAATTGCAGTAATGTTACATGTGACTCACAACTTGTATTTACAAAAGGGTGACAGATTTGCTCAGCTATTGCTATTACCTTATGTGCTCCCACTTAATAGAAAAACAAACACCAGAACAGGTGGCTCTGGGAATACCAACACTACTGCAGTCCTTTCTACTGTTATAAAAGAAATTAATAGGCCCATGTTAAAATTAAAAATCAGAGAGAGAACTTTTGAAAGAATGTTAGACACTGGGGCAAATATTTCCATCATAAGAACAGAAGAATGGCCTTCGGACTGGCCTGCAGTTTTAACCTCACACCAATTGGTGGGAATAAGAACTACAGATGCAGCTCAAACTTACGTTAGTTCATCTTACTTACAAGCCCTGGGCCCTGATCAATTAGTCGCTTACATTAAACCGTACATTGCCCCATTACTATTAAATTTATGGGGAAGAGACCTTTTACAACAAGCTCAAGCAACTATACAATTGAATGAACCTTTTTCTTAGGGGTCACTGAGATAAAGCCACTGAAATTAGAATGGAAGTCTAAAACTTATCTGGACAGCTCAATGGCCCCTATCAAAAGAGAAACTGTCCACTTTGCATATTTTGGTGGCTGAACTACTTCAACAAAATAGAATATAAACTACTCTATCACCATGGAATTCTCCAGTTTTTGTCATTAAAAAGAAATCAGGTAAATGGAGAATGCTAACAGATTTCAGTTCAGTTCAGTTCAGTTGCGCAGTCATGTCCGACTCTTTGCGACCCCATGAATCGCAGTACGCCAGGCCTCCCTGTCCATCACCAGTTCCCGGAGTTCACTCAGACTCACGTCCATTGAGTCCATGATGCCATCCAGCCATCTCATCTTCGGTTGTCCCCTTCTCCTCCTGCCCCCATTCCATCCCAGCATCAGGGTCTTTTCCAATGAGTCAACTCTTCGCATGAGGTGGCCAAAGTACTGGAGCTTCAGTTTTAGCATCATTCCTTCCAAAGAAATCCCAGGGTTGATCTCCTTCAGAATGGACTGGTTGGATCTCCTTGCAGTCCAAGGGACTCTCAAGAGTCTTCTCCAACACCACAGTTCAAAAGCATCAATTCTTCTGCGCTCAGCCTTCTTCACAGTCCAACTCTCACATCCATACATGACCACAGGAAAAACCATAGCCTTGACTAGACGGACCTTAGTCGGCAAAGTAATGTCTCTGCTTTTGAATATACTATCTAGGTTGGTCATAACTTTTCTTCCAAGGAGTAAGCGTCTTATCCCTGCTGCTGAGAAGGGCCTTCTCCTCTCCTGGGAAGGATGTCCTCCTTACTCTGGCCTTTGGTATGTAAGTTCTGGAGGAGCTGGAAGGCTTTGAGAAAATACTGAAAATGTATTTGCTCCACTCATGACGAAGGTTGGAAGCTGGAACGAGCATAACAAAGGGTTATAAGCATTCACCGAGTGTCTGAGGCTGGGAACGAAGGGTTATATGCCCGGCCTTGAGGCGTTCGAAGGCTTCCTTCTGACCACCTGTTTCTGAGAGCAAGGACTGTTTCATGATAAGACTCCCTTTAGAGTTTCGCCAAAGCTATGTTATGGCTTGGGCGGTGGGAACTGTATTTTATGCTTAATTGCTTTGATGGTTATCTGAAATGGCTACCTGTAAGTCTGTCTTATGCTCTATTCCCTGAAAATTATAAAACTACACAATTGGATAATAAACTTTGTCAGTCCACTAGAGGCTGTCCCTGAATGTCCTTTTCAGAGTGCGGTTCTCTGAGCCTTACAACTGGCAGCCGACGTCGGGCTCAAAGCAGCAGACTGATTTTGAGAAAGGGTCGCACTCCTGCAGAAGCGAGGTAAGCAGGATGGGACATTAGACAAATAAATTCCTTTGTTCATCTCATGCATCATTTCCTGAAACAATACGGGGTTAATCTGCCTGAAGAGCAGTTAACTGTTACCAGACAGTGGTTGAATATAATCCATGGTTCCCGGAGGAAGGAACCTTAGATTTACAAATTTAGACTAGAGTAAAAAACAATGTTCTAAAAGCTTATAGACAGGGGGTAAAAATTCCCCCACAATGGCCGGTAACTTGGTCTCTTTTACGGGCCATTATGGAACAATTAGATGGCTCGGGAGGAGATTTAGAGATTGAAACTATTCGATCTCTGTATGAATGTGAATTAGAAGAGAAAGATCTATCAGAGGTTTTAAATCAGAAAAACATCATGCTAGAGCAGATTACGGACAAACAAGAGTCACAGGTGCTGAAAGCAGTTAAACAATCAATTTGCTAGAGGTCCCTGATCCGCTTTTATCTTGCTCTTCGTGAGCTCATATTAACAAGCCTCTAACACTGGCCTTTCTGCCCGCTGCAGACTAAATTTTGAAAATCTCACCGGCACCAGAGCTATGGCTGAAACTGCTACGCAATTACAATTTGTGCAGCCGCCCATGTTATACTGGATTAAGGAAGTAGCTATCAGAGCATGGGCTAAAATCGACAGTTCCACCTCTTACGGATCTTTTGTAAAAATATTGCAGGGACCAATTGAAGAATACGCTCAACTTATTGGTAAATTGAAGGAGGCCATAGATTGCAATCTTAAGGATGCATCTTTGTGAGAAATTATTTTGAAACAACTGGCTTTTGATAATGCTAATGAAGATTGTCAGGCTATTATCAGACCCATTAGGGGGCAAGGAGAAATTATGAAATACTAGAAAGCCTGCAGGAATGTGGGGACGATTCAACATAAAGCTAAAATAGCCGCTTTAGAAACCTTAAATGTTTCCAAAAGTCTAAAGTTAAATGTTTTAACTGCGGCAAGCCAGGACACATGCGGAAGCAATGTCGCTTGCCTCGACAAACAGGTCTTTCTCCTGGCAAAGGAGGGGCTATTAAAACTAAGCCCCCTAGGCTCTGCCCAAGATGTAAAAAGGGGAATCATTGGCTGAGTGAATGCCGCTCTAGATTTGATAAACAAGGTAATGCTTTACCCATTCAGACACCTCCTTTGGGAAACTAGAACAAGGGCTCTCCTCTAGCCCCATTAAACAAGGAGGACGACCAAATATTACTAAATTAACAGCGGCTACCAGACATAACACATGTATAGACATTCCTACTCTCCGAGATATGAAATTATTAATGGTAAATAATCCTATAAAAATCTTAACTGGATATTTTGGCCCTATACCAAAAAATACTATAGGTCTCCTATTGGAACAAAACAACTACACCATGTGCGAGATGATTATACATACTGAGATCACTGATAAAGATTACACGGGTAAAATTGCAGTAATGTACATGTGACTCACAACTTGTATTTACAAAAGGGTGACAGATTTGCTCAGCTATTGCTGTTACCTTATGTGCCCCCATTTAATAGAAAAGCAGACACCAGAACAGTGTCTAGTTGGCTTTGGGAGTACCAACGTTACTGCAGCCCTTTCTCCTGTTATAAAAGAAATCAATATCCCATGTTAAAATTAAAAATCAGAGAAAGAACTTTTGAAAGAATGTTAGACACTGGGGCAAATGTTTGCATCATAAGGACAGAGGAATGGCCTTCGGATTGGCCTGCAGCTTTAGCCTCACACCAGTTGGTGGGAGTAGGAACTGCAGATGCAGCTCAAACTTATGTTAATTCATCTTACTTACAAGCCCTGGGCCCTGATCAATTAGTCGCTTACATTAAACCGTACATTGCCCCATTACCATTAAATTTGTGGGGAAGAGACTTTCTACAACAAGCTCAAGCGACTATACAATTAAATGAACCTTTCTCTTAGGGGTCACTGAGATAAAGCCACTGAAGTTAGAATGGAAGCTCAGTGGCCCCTATCAAAAGAGAAACTGTCCACTTTGCATACTTTGGTGGCTGAGCTACTACAACAAAATAGAATAGAAACTACTTAAGTACCATGGAACTCACTAGTTTTTGTCATTAAAAAGAAATCAGGTAAACGGAAAATGCTAACAGATTTAAGGAATATTAACACTATAATGATTCCTATGGGAGCATTACAACCAGGACTCCCAAGCCCTGCTATGGTCCCTAAGGACTGGGCTGTTATGATTTTTGATCTACAAGATTGCTTTTTCACTATACCTTTACATCCAGATGACAGGCAATGCTTTGCCTTCTTAATACCTTCCATTAATAATCAATCCCCTACTCAATGGTATCAATGGAAGGTCCTGCCCCAAGGTATGATGATCTCCCCTACTGCTGGGGTCCAACCCCGGTGGATCCAGGGTGATTCGAAGGGGAGACGGATAGGCAAGGAAAACATTTATTTAGAAATATAAGATTAGATTAGGAAGAATAGTATAGTAGGAAGATTAAGATGGAGAAAAGAAGGCTGAATAACTTGGTTTACATGGAAAGCCAATAAAGTTCCAGACAAGGAGCTTGCACCATCTGCGTTAGGCCACCGGCGGCCATTTGAATATCGGAGAGAGCCCCACCCTTCCTTCCATTAATAATCAATCCCCTACTCAATGGTATCAATGGAAGGTCCTGCCCCAAGGTATGATGATCTCCCCTACTGCTGGGGTCCAACCCCGGTGGATCCAGGGTGATTCGAAGGGGAGACGGATAGGCAAGGAAAACATTTATTTAGAAATATAAGATTAGATTAGGAAGAAATAGTATAGTAGGAAGATTAAGATGGAGAAAAGAAGGCTGAATAACTTGGTTTACATGGAAAGCCAATAAAGTTCCAGACAAGGAGCTTGCACCATCTGCGTTAGGCCACCGGCGGCCATTTGAATATCGGAGAGAGCCCCACCCTGGGCTCGCTCTCTTACAGATCTTAACAGCCGGGACAAGTAAGTAGACATGGCGAGCCTCCACACCTCAGATGGGAATTCAGCCAGAAATTAGAGAAAATAGGAGACACGGGGGAAGCCCAGCATCAGTGCAAGACTCCAAAAGAACTTTTATTTATCAAAATCAGCTTATATACCCCAAGTTGTACATAATGGGATAGGCAGAGTTATGCAGGGGCAGCAGTCCTGACCGTCATTGAGACAAGGCTTTCTTTTTTGCATACCCTCCCGTTACAAAGGGTCTCAGGTGGTTTACATTATCTTCTGGCCAAGAGGCCTGTTAATGCCTTCATTCTGGGGCTCATGAAATATACTGGCCCCAAAGATCACCACAACACTATTCACAACACACAAGACAGGAAAGTAAGCTAAGTGTTTATCAACAGATGGATGGATACCGAAGATGTGGTGCATATACACAGTGGAATATCACTCGCCCATAAAGAAAGGGTGAAATAATGCCACGCGCAGCAACACGGATGGACCTGGAGATTACCACACTAAGTGAAGTAAGACAGAGACAGACAAATATCATATGATACCATTTACATGTAGAGTCTAAAACAAAACAGCACAAATGACCTTAGTTACAAAACAGAAATAGACCCGCAGACACAGAAAACAAACCTACGGTTACTTAGGGGAATGGCGGGGAGGGATAAATTGGGAGGATGTGACTGACATATTCACATTACTGTATATAAAACAGATAACCAACAAAGACCTACTTATAGCACAGGGAACTAGGGAAAAGAATCTGAAAAGAATAGGTATATAAATACACTACACACACACACACACACACACACACACATACACACACACACACACAACTGAATCGATGTGATGAAGGCCTGAAACCAACACACACTGTAAATCAACTATAGTTCAATTTTTTTTTTTAAGTCAAGTGAAAAAGGGGAAAAAAAAAACCAGAAAGCCATGATTGTGCCCTAGTGACCTTTATATTGCAAAGCACCTAATGAGCACTTTGAAGCTACGATGTAAGTTAGTAACTGAATGGAAGGGTGTAAGAAAGGAAGTGGTGGAAGAAAGCCAACACTTGCAAGCATCAGCTGCCAAGTTCAGTATTATATTCTCCAAGCAGCCTGACAAGCTTTTTGAAAGGGGCAGTGTTGGTCTGCTCTGATCTACTTCTGGGAACTTCTTTCTCCAAAGTAATAAGTATTGATGAAGGTCAAGGGACAAGGATGGCTAACACCCTACGATTACATTAGGATTTAAATTCCACACTAATCATGTTGTTGGAGGTGAAAACCCTAGAAGGCACTGGAAGTAAGACACCTTTAACCTGCTCATTCGAATGAAGACCTTCAAAAATACTGTCTTCCCTAGTGAAATTAGTGTGAGGAAGTCTTCCTATGAAATCCAGAGGGAAAAAAATAAACATATGGAAAGAGATTACAGGATTAACTGATTACGTGATCTGCCTTAGAATGACATAAGGAGGCTTCACAGTCTTTTTAAAGAAGTCATTGCAAATTCATATCAAACAACTGAATTCTCTGTTTTCTACATGAAAAAGAAGCCAAGGCTCAAATCACTAGTAGGCATCTGTGCTTGCTTGCACGCATGCTCAGTCATGTCCAGCTCTCTGTGACCCTCCTGGACTGCAGCCCGCCAGGATCCTCTGTCCATGGGATTCTCCAGGCAAGAATACTAGAGTGGTTGCCATTTCCCTCTCCAGGGGATCTTCCTGACCCAGGAATCAAACCTGGGCCTCCTGCACTTTCAGGTCCATTCTTTTCCACTGAACCACCAGATATTTACTGGTCAAAGCGTTTGTTCGGGTTTTTGCATAAGATGTTGCAGAAAAACTCCAACAAACTTTTTAGTCAACCGTGTATTTACTCAATTACATTTACATCAAGTCTAAAGATAAAAGAAGAGATATCTATTGAGAAGCATGAACCTGTGCTCCATATGAATAAATAAACTCAGTGTGTCTTCCGCTTCTGCCCTTCAGACGTCCAGGTTGAGTCTTTTAGGCAGTGACGTAAACAGTAACCTGTGCTTCCCCAGGACTCTCTTCTACGACAGAAGGGCTCAGAGTGATTTACTCCACTGATTCAAAATTTAAACTAACAAAAAATTTGAGAAGTACACTTCAGACTGTTTCAACTGCTTAATCTGAGACAAATACATGTAAAAAATTACATGTAAATGTATATTAAGAAAATATATAAACTGCCCATAATATAAACAGGTGCTAAAGTTCGCTAAATACATTCTCTCTCCTCTCTCTCTCTCTCTCTCACAGATAATCTTCTTATGAACAATGGCTGACCATCTCAGGATGAAGATCAAGTTACCACTAATTTTGTAACACTTAATAATCAATGACAGTATGCAAATCTTCATAGTTAAAAGAACAAGCCTAAGCTAGATCTAACATTAAATCAAAAAAATTTAGGCTACCAAATCCTGACAGCAGACACTTCCCACAGACCACTTACATTTTCATAATCCCGTTCCTGAAAACGCATACCCTGAAGATTTCCCGGGACAGACTGGCCCCAGGGCTAAGGCCAGACAGTGGCCATAAGCAGAGCAACTGCGTGAGTATTTAGGCTGCCAAATCCTGACAGCAGACACTTCCCACAGACCACTTACATTTTCATAACCCCGTTCCTGAAAACGCATACCCTGAAGATTTCCCGGGACAGACTGGCCCCAGGGCTAAGGCCAGACAGTGGCCATACGCAGAGCAACTGCGCAAGGCCAGCAAAGCTCCCTCCCGTCCTCAGACTCGCACTCTTGGAACTGAAGCAAACACGTTACCCAGGTAACAGGTTTGGTTCACCTGACCTAGCCCGAAGCAGTGTCAAAACCAAATCTGTTGGTAGGTGGAGGAGAGTTAAATTTGTAACTTTCAGCGTGCGTGATTAACTTCTCATTCGATGGCAGGGAATTTGCATTTTTACCCTACCTTTTACCTTTGATAGGAACTTGAGGATAATTCAGTTCTCTAATCAACACAAACAAAAAAGGCGGGGACGGAGGATAACGAATTGCAAGAACACCACGGCAACACAGTTCAGCTTCATTTTCTTATCATCACGTTCCTGACAACCTATTTCACTTGATTTTCTTAACTTTCAACTAAATGCTTTCTGCTCCTGTGCAACTCAATCACTCAGAATCTCATACTTGACCACACAGAACATATCCTCCTCCGATCATCCTGTCATTGACAACACTAACGCGTGTGTGCCCTAGAGTGGTGTTTGGAGACAAATTCTACCTTTTCCCACCCTCAGGACTTACCTTCAGGGAAAGCACTGGGCTGCACAATTTGGACAAAGAGGCGCACGATCTGAAAGAAGAAGCCAGCGGGACCAGGATCATAAGAGTCGCTGGTCTGATAGGAGGTTGGAGGCAACTGGAATGCCAAACCATCAGTACGGTACTGGGATGACGACGGCTCCTCCGACATGGTGTCCTCACAGAGTCCCAGCAGCAGGAGGAAGCCAAGGAGGAGGGCCGTGGCTGGCAAGACGCCCCGGACACGAGGTGGTGCTGGAGGCCGCCCGGGTCAGGGTGTTCTAGCAGCCTTGGGGACGGCGGGAGCGCGTTCCTGTGCAGGAGTGTTGTGAGGGTTGAGCCTGCGTGTCCTCAGTTTCCAGTCCCAAACCATCAGTACGGTACTGGGATGACGACGGCTCCTCTGACATGGTGTCCTCACAGAGTCCCAGCAGCAGGAGGAAGCCAAGGAGGAGGGCCATGGCTAGCAAGATGCCCCGAACATGAGGTGGTGCTGGAGGCCGCCCGTGTCAGGGTGTTCTAGAAGACTTGGGGACGGCGGGAGCGCGTTCCTGTGCAGGAGTGTTGTGAGGGTTGAGCCTGCGGTGTCCTCAGTTTCCAAGCCGGGTGGCAGGCAGCAAAGGGCAGCAGAGAATGTTCTCCAGCAGGCAGGGAAGGGGGACTCAGTCCATCAAAGCAGCATCCCTGGCAGAGAGAGAAGGGACCGGGGGTCACTAATGCCTGCAGCCTGCCCGCACCTGCAGCTCGCCTGGTAGAGAGGCTGCCAGGCTTTAGAGCAAGCGCTCAGCCTAATCCGCTGCTGGGGAAGAAACAGAGCCTGCTCCAAGCGCGGAGACAGGAAAGTTAGAAGGTCCCCTGCCAGGAGCCAGACCCAGGAACACCAGGCAGATTGTGCGGTCTCAGACGCTTAATGTGAACGTGAAGTCGCTCAGTCGTGTCCGACTCTTTGCGACCCCATGGACACCAGGCACCTCTGTCCATGGGATTTTCTAAGCAAGAGTACTGGAGTGGGTTGCCATTTCCTTCTCCAGGGAATCTTCCCAACCCAGGGATCGAACCCAGGTCTCTCGCATTGTAGACAGACGCTTTATCGTCTGAGCCACCAGGGAAGTCCATATCTGAAAACGTTCTACATGTCCACAGGTAGGAACTCACTTAAGGCATTATCCCATTTTACAGATAAGGAAACTGACTCAGAAAATCTCAGTGACTTGCCCGAGGCCACAGCTGACTAACAGTGGGCCAGAACTCACACCCAATAGGTGGCTTTCATGGCCCAAGCCAGGACTCTCCCAACTCCGAGACACCCTCTCTGCAGAGCTATCCGTCTCAGAGAGGCAGAGCCCCCCAGAAATAGATGAGGTGCTCATTTTTCCTCCAGTTTTGGGCTATTCTCCTCATCTCCCCAGATATGTCTTACTTTGTCTTATATTTTACTAATGTGCACGGTGATCTGGCTCCATGGTAAAGAATCCGCCTTCAGTGAAAGAGACAGGGGTGGGGAAGATCCCCTAGAGAAGGAAATGGCAACCCACTCCAGTATTCTTGCCAGGAAATCCCAGGGACAGAGGAGCCTGGCGGGCTACAGCCCGTGGGGTCACAAAGAGTCGGACGACTAAAGAGCAAACACGACAGCCCCCGTCCTGGAGACATGTTTCACTCGTCTTTCATCTCACGAACATGCTCACTGATCCAGCTTTATCTCTTCACTCCCCTCAACTCAAACTGGAAGCGCGTGGCCTCAGCGCAGGGACCAAACTCTTTAAGGCCAGGTGACGCTGGCTTCTGTCTAACACGCTCACCAGGTCGCCCTGATGGGAGTCCCCATCTCAGGTCACCCCCTGGGCGACTCGGGATCCAGGCGATGAGAGGCTGAGCAGCAGGAGACCCCTGCCCTCCCCTGGGGACAGGGAGAAAGATCAAGAACCGAAATCAGCTCCCAACCCAGCGTCCAGTGGGGGCGGCGTGCACCCCGTGCTCCTGGAGTCTCTCCCCAGAGATGAGCACAAGGCAGGCTCACAGGCAGGGCTCAGTGTGAGCTGTAGAACAGGCAGCCACACAATCCAGACCAAGAGCTTGGCTCGTGCCAAGGCACTGGGCGAGGGGACTCGAAAGAGAACTCCCCAGGGCAGCTGATGCGCTGCCTGTCCTTTCTCCTCTGGGAGAGGAGCACCCTGACTTTATTTTGTGTATTACACTCACTAACTTTCAAAATAAGGATGGGGTTCTTCAGAAACACACAGGGATTCCCTGGTGGCTCAGAGGGTAAAGTGTCTGCTCGCAATGCGGGAGACCCAGGTTTGATCCCTGTGTTGGGAAGATCCCCTGAAGAAGGAAATGGCAACCCGTTCCAGTACTCTTGCCTAGAAAATACCATGGATGGAGAAGCCTGGTGGGCTACAGTCCATGGGGTCGCAAAGAGTTGGACACGACTGAGCAAATTCACTTTCTTTCACTTTCTCCAGAAACACACACAAGATGAAGGAGAGGGACCACCAAGAAATGGGCACATTTGTACAAGAGGCCAGAGGACCCCCATCTATATTCCACCAAGTCAAAGAAAGCCCCAGACCAGAGGCAGGAGGTAATGAGGCCTCGCAGTGAAGACCTTCATCCACATCGGGCCCCCTTAGTACCGCCTCATCTTCTAACCCTGCCCCACTCCAGTCCCGTCCGCACAGACCTGCCAGTGGAAGGACCCTCGACTCTCCCCTTATCAAACTGCGGGCTGTCCGGCTCCCCCGCGGTGCCCAGTGCCACCCTCATGGACCCCAAGTTTCCAGGTCCACCTCACTCAGAGACGTAGACACACCGGGTCCCTGGTTAGTGTTTCCAAAGGACGATCCCTGCCAACAACCTGTGCTCGGGCTCGGAGGCGCTCGAGCCTTTCACGGTTTCTATCACGAATCAGCACCCTGCTTCGTCTCCAAATCTCTCCCAGAGAGAACAGATAAGGAGGAGACACAGCAAGTTAGCCTCTGCCAAGACCGTCTGCACCTCTGCGGGGCTGAACGGGGCAGGAGGAAGATACGGCGGAGGGGCGTGTGGTTATTCAGGTAGGACCACGCTCCTGCGGGCAGGAGGCGGACATGCACGCATATCACACACACCTCAGGCACGCACACTGACACACAACTCACATATACACAACACACACGGAACACACTCCACAGGCAGACATGCACACAAGCACACATCACACACACAACTCAGGCACGCACACTGACACACAACTCACATATACACAACACACGCGGAACACCCCAGGTGCATACACTCCACAGGTGGACGTGCACGCACCGCACACGCGTCTTGTTTTCTGCTAGAGGACACACAGGAGCACAGCAGCTGGAAGGATTAAAGGCTCAGCCACTAAGAAAGGCTGACTTCCTGGTAACGCCACCAGGCTCCACTGGGGACAGAGAGAAACAGCCCGGGGAGACGGCAGGAGGCTCTCGGGAGAGCTGTGAATAAACAGACTCCAGCCATCCTCAGCGAAGAACGGGCTGGAGAGACCCCTCAGGAAAGGCGAAGATGGGGCGTCCGCTGGGTCAGGGCAGCACCCGAGCGGCGCATGCATCCTGCTCCCGAGTGGAGGTCCCTCTTAACTTCTGGAGCCACTTCTAAGAACATTTCGAAACCTCATTACTTATAAAACACTAGACTACAGATAAAGTCAAGGTGACAAGGAAGAAGTTTTTGTCTCAGTTCGAATTTCTATGCTTTCAAGGTCTGGGTATCTTGGCACACTCGGTAGCAAGAGCCACTGAGGGCCGTCAGGGAACTGCCTGCACAAACCCCAGGATGGCTCCAGACCCAAGAGCCGCATCTGCGTAAAACTGGGTCTTTGTTTCAAATGAGATTATCAGACTGCATTTCTGGACTTGTGGCCCCATTAATCTGCATTTTTAGCACCCTCCCTTGGTGACTGATGCTTAGACAACGAAGGCTCGAGAACCAGCACTGTTCCTGACTAATCCATGCTGCTTTCCAAAGACACCTCCATCCTCCCAAACACAACTGCGGGACAACAGACGTGAAGCAAAACCTCCCCAATTATCTTTCTTTGATTGCACTGAGCTGACCAAGCCCAGGAGCTTTGTGGGGCCCCTGACTTCCCCATCTTGGTGCCCTTGGAGCCTGGCATATGGTAGGCAATCAGTAAGGATGTGTGCATGCTAAGTCACTAAGTCCTGTCTGATTCTTTGGGACCCCGTAGACTGTCGTCTGCCAGGCTCCTCTGTCCATGGGGTTTTCCCGGCAAGAGCACTGGAGCGTGTTGCCATGCCTCCTCCAGGGGAGCTTCCCACCCAGGGATCGAACCTGCATCTCTTGCATCTCCTGCACTGATCGCTGGTGCCACCTGGGAAGGAGCCCCTGGGGGCTCAGATGGTAAAGAGTCTGCCTGCAGTGCAGGAGACCTGGGCTCAATCCTTGGGTCAGAAAGATCCCCTAGAGAAGGAAATGGCAACCCACCCCAGCTACCTGGGAAGCTACTGAGGTACCCAAACCCTAGGCTCAGCCAATCAGAGGCTCACTTCTGGGCTTGTGCATGAGACACAGGGCGGCAGAGGCAGTTTCTGCTCCAATGATGGCAATGTGCAAGCAGCCAGTCAGAGCCTCATGGCAGCCACGGCCGTACGCCCATCAGGAATCCTGCTGCAAGCCCCGCGTCCACTCCTCTGGGCTCCCAAGTTGGCTAGCCATCCTTTCGGTCCCATCACTAAGCCACCCAGTATCCAGTCTCTTTTCTGCTATAATTATTCAGAATTGCTTTTGGTCATTTGTAACAATGCATCCTGACCTTGAGCTAATCTCATTGTGAACTCTTAATCCCTTACAAACTGACTTCCTTCATACTGTAAATGGTGCCAAGGAAACAATATTTGCTTTATTATTTTCTACCTGTCCTTTGATGCACTTTGCTTCACCACACTAGAAACACAGGAACAGTCCAGCGTGGAACTCATAAAGTCAAAGTGAAAGTCACTCAGTTGTGTCCCACTCTTTTTGACCCATGGACCCAGCAGTCCATGGAATGCTCCAGCCCAGAACACTAGAGTGGGCCACCTGGCCCTTCTCCGGGGGATTTTCCCAACCCAGGGATCAAACCCAGGTCTCCTGCATTGCAGGTGGATTCTTTACGACCTGAGCCACAAGGGAAGCCCAAGAAAGAATACCAGAGTGGGTAGCTTATCCCTTCTCCAGTGGATCTTCCTGATCCAGGAATCAATCCGGGGTCTCCTGCATTGCAGGCAGATTCTTTACCAACTGAGCTATCAGGGAAGCCCAGACCTCATACGGAAGTTCATTTTAAAATGGTATACATTAAGAAAACTAAATTAAAAGGCACTGCAGCAGGGAACAGAGGGCCCTGGCTTTTAAGAGGAGGAAGTCTCTAGTCTCATTGACGACCCGAGTGACAGCAGTTGTTTACAGGCCCCGAGCGGTTCTCATTGCTGATGTAAAACGGGGTTTTGAATGGCATGGGAGGGCTGGCGATGGAATACAGGTACAGGACCTGGCCGCACACACACTGGCAGTCAAAAGAGGGTCTGGGCCGCCCCTGCCAAGAGCAGCAGCCTCAGCTCCGCAGCGGCCGCCGCTGACAGAGGAAACTCACAAAAGAGAGAGAAGATCCAAAGTCCTAAGTTCACACACGTTGAATAATAGGAAGTTGCCTACATTCAAGTCTTTCAAAAACGGTCATCCGGCTCAGTCA
>SJXQ01004896.1:114239-138437 GCA_006408695.1 Aepyceros melampus | reverse complement strand
ATGTCAATGTATAGCAAAACAAATACAGTATTGTAAAGCAAAACAAACTAAAAAATAAAAATTAATTAAAATTAAAAAATAAAATAAAGAACCTCTTGATGAGAGTGAAAAAGGCTACTTGAAACTCAACATTCAAAACACTAAGATCATAGCATCTGGTCACTTCATGGCAAATAGATGGTGGGGGCAGAGTGGAAACAGTGGCATATTTTATCTTCATGGACTCCAAAATCACTGTGGATGGTGACTGCAGCCATTAAATTAAAAGTTTACTCCTTTGAAGAAAAGCTATGACAATAGTAGACAGCATATTAAAAAACAAAGGCATCCTTTTGCCAACAAAGCTCTATATACTCAAAACTATGCATTTTCCAATAGTCGTGTATCGATGTGAGAGTTGGACCATAAAGAAGGCTGAGAATCAAAGAATTGATGCTTTCAAATTGTGGTGCTGGAGAAGACTTGAGTATCCCTTCAACTGCAAATAAATCAAACCAGTCAATCCTAATGGGAATCAACCCTGAATCTTCATTGGAATGACTGATGCTGAAGCTGAGGCTCTGATACTTCGACCACCTGATAAGAAGAGCTGACTCATTGGAAAAGACTCTGATGCTAGGAAAGATTGAGGGCAGGAGGAGAACAGGTGATAAAGTATGAGGTTGTTGTATGGCACCATGAACTCAGTGGACATGAGTTTGAGCAAGCTCTGGGAGATAGTGAAGGACAGGGAAGCCTGATTGCTGCAGTCCATGGTCCACAAAGGGTCATACATGACTTAGCAACTGAACAACATATATTGCATTTCTTTTATAGTAAAGAGGATGAACTGTCACATCTTCAAAACAATGTAAATTCCTATTCATTTTAATATATGCCAATCTCAAATATCATATTATTTCATTGTTTTTTAAATTGCATTACTCTGATTCCATAAATATTTGAGGAGTTTGTCATATTTTTATGTATTTCTTCTTTTCTGGGTTTATGCTTTTTACACAATTTCCTGATGACTTATAAAAGTTTCATTTAAGCAAATATCAGCGTTTTTCTTTGTAAGTGGAAAACATTTTAATTTTGTTCATTTCCTTCTATTTTCAATGTTTTTTGATATACTATTTATTATTTAATGTTATACCTCAAGTTTTATAACTTTAGTGTTGTGTTTGAAAGTTGAAACCTCCACTATATTCTTACTCTATTCTAAATTTGTATAAAGCACAATTAAAATTGAATAGTGAGTTAACCCTCCATTTCATTTTAATTCTGAAATCTCTCTTCAGTTCTTTGGAGCTACAATTTTGTCTCATCCTTGTACCTCATCCTGCCTCATTATTTTTTAATAAACCTCAATCTGTTCATAGTCTGCACCAATAACTGTTTTTCCTGTTAGAGAATATCAATCTATCCTTTTTAACCCATTCTTCTCTTAGTTTCTTGCCTAATATTTTTAAAGGAACAATTATATTAATTTCCAATTGTTGAAATAGTTTATGGAAAAGTAAATCACTCACTGTATGTATCAGGTGATATACCAGGAGCTGACCACAAAGTGAGTGGTAAGCTTAGCAAACATATTTCTGGGCTCTGGAGTACCTCTTTTACATATTGTATGTTTTATCAATTATATATATATGTGTGTGTGTGTATATATATATATATATATATATATATATATATATGTAAAAGAAGGAAATGGCAACCCACTCCAGTGTTCTTGCCTGGAGAATCCCAGGGACGAGGGAGCCTGTTGGGCTGCCGTCTATGGGGTCACACAGAGTCGGACACGACTGAAGCGACTTAGCAGCAGCATATATATATATATTTTTTCTTCCCCAGAGTAAGTTATATGCTTAATTTATTAATTTAGTTACTTCAAACTCATTTTTAATGTAACATATAAATGCAATCCATAAAAATGTTTCTTAATATTTTTCACTATCATTAAGTGCATACAAAGACTGAGCTTATCATTAAATATAGCAAAATTAAAAGTGTATGTAGGATATCAGTGTATATATGGGAAAATGTAACCTCAATATTTTATTGGAAAGTATTATCTTCTTTTATAAGTTGATGTAGAAATAGTATTATGTATTTGAATCTTTTTATTCTTACTAGACTTTTCTCCATTTACTTTTCTTTCAATAACTGAGAGAAGAGTTTGAAATCTCAAATGATAATTGTGGATTTGTTGTTTTCCCTTACAATTTCTTTCTTCCCTGGTAGCTCAGCTGGCAAAGCATCTGCCTGCTATGTGGGAGACATGAGTTTGATCCCTACATTGGGAAGATCCCCTGGAGAAGGGAATGGGCCCATTTCAAGTTCCATGTACAGAGGAGTCTGGCAGGCTGCAGTCCATGGGATCACAAAGAATTGGACAGACTGAGTGACTTTCACCTTTATTTTTTTTCACTTCCTACAATTTGTCAGTTTTTTTTTCTTCTTCTTGTATTTTCTGTTAATGAGTATATATACATTGAACATTTATATGTCTTCTCAATGAATGTTTCCTTTATAATCATAAAAATATCATACAATTCTGTTTATACTGTTTTCACTCAGATCATCTTTGCCTAATAGCAATATATCCACTCTTACTTTCTCTTGATTAGTATTTACATAGCATAATTTCATATTTTTTAAAAATATTTTCCAGTTATAGGTTATGTGCCTTTTTAAAATAGCATATAGTTCGGCCTTGCTTTTTAATCCAGTATGATAATTATTACTTTTAAGAGGAATATTTATTCCTTTTAAATTTATACTAATTATTTATATGAATAGAATTAATTTTACCACCATAATCTTTATTTTTATATCTATATATTCTCTTCATCCCCCTCTCTTTTCTACTTCATGTGCATCAATTATTTTTATGTTTTAGTATTCCACTGTATCTCTACTATTGATTTCTCAACTATATATTTTTAATAAATGTAGACATGGCTACTTTAGAGTTTGTAATATATTTAGCTTACCATTGTTTACCATCAGAAAATGTTACACTTCACAGTCTTCTTTGATAGCTCAGCTGTTAAAGAATCCTCCTGCAATGCAGGAGACCTGGTTTCATTCCTGGGTGGTGAAGATCTGCTAGAGAAGGGATAGGTGACCCATTCCAGTATTCTTAGGCTTCCCTTGTAGCTCAGCTGGTAAAGAATCTGCCCACAATGAAGGAGACTTGGGTTCAATCCCTAGGATGGAAAGATCCCCTGGAGAAGGGAAAGCCTAATCACTCCAGTATTCAGGGTTTGAGAATTCCATGGACTGTACAGTCACCTGCCTCTTGAGAAATCTGTATGCAGGCGAGGAAGCAACAGTTAGAACTGGACATGGAACAACAGACTGGTTCCAAATAGGAAAAGGAGTACGTCAAGGCTGTATATTGTCACCCTGCTTATTTAACTTACATGCAGAGTACATCATGAGAAATGCTGGACTGGAAGAAACACAAGCTGGAATCAAGATTGCCAGGAGAAATATCTAGAACCTCAGATATGCAGATGACACCACCCTTATGACAGAGAGTGAAAAGGAACTAAAAAGCCTCTTGTTGAAAGTGAAAGAGGAGAGTGAAAAAGTTGGCTTAAAGCTCAACATTCAGAAAACGAAAATCATGGCATCTGGCCCCATCACTTCATGGGAAATAGATGGGGAAACATGAAAAGGAGTACGTCAAGGCTGTATATTGTCACCCTGCTTATTTAACTTACATGCAGAGTACATCATGAGAAATGCTGAACTGGAAGAAACACATGCTGGAATCAAGATTACTGGGAGAAAATTCAATAACTTCAGATATGCAGACGACACCACCCTTATTGCAGAAAGTGAAGAGGAACTAAAAAGTCTCTTGTTGAAAGTGAAAGAGGAGAGTGAAATAGTTGTCTTAAAGCTCAACATTCAGAAAACAAAGATCATGGCATCTGGCCCCATCACTTCATGAAAAATAGATGGGGAAACAGTAGAAACAGTGTCAGACTTTATTTTTGGGGGGCCCCAAAATCACTGCAGATGGTGATTGAAACCATGAAATTAAAAGATGCTTACTCCTTGGAAGAATAGTTATGACTAACCTAAATAGTATATTCAAAAGCAGAGACATTACTTTGCCGAGTAAGGTCCGTCTAGTCAAGGCTATGGTTTTTCCTGTGGGTTACAAGTGGTTGACCAGTTTTCCCAGCACCACTTGTTAAAAAGATTGTCTTTAATCCATTTTATATTCTTGCCTCCTTTGTCGAAGATAAGCTGTCCATCGGTGTGTGGATTTATCTCTGGGCTTTCTATTTTTTTCCATTGATCTATATTTCTGTCTTTGTGCCAGTACCATACTGTCTTGATGACTGTGGCTTTGTAGTAAAACCTGAAGTCAGGCAGGTTGATTCCTCCAGTTCCATTCTTCTTTCTCAAGAGTGCTTTGGTTATTCGAGGTTTTTGGTATTTCCATAGACATTGTGAAATTATTTGTTCTAGCTCTGTGAAAAATACTGCTGGTAGCTTGATAGGGATTGCATTGAATCTCTTGATTGCTTTGAATATTATACTCGTTTTCACTATATTGATTCTTCCAATCCATGAACATGATATATTTCTCCAACTATTAGTGTCCTCTTTTATTTCTTTCCTCAGTGTTTTATAGTTTTCTATATATAGGTCTTTAGTTTCTTTAGGTAGATATATTCCTAGTATTTTATTCTTTTCATTGCAGTGGTGAATGGAATTGTTTCCTTAATTTCTTTTTCTGCTTTCTCATTATTAATGTACAGGAATGCAAGGGATTTCTCTGTGTTGATTTTATATCCTGCAACTTTACTATATTCATTGATTAGCTCTAGTAATTTTCTGGTGGAGTCTTTAGGGTTTTCTATGTAGAGGTTCATGTCATCTGCAAACTGTGAGAGTTTTACTTCTTCTTTTCCAGTCTGAATTCCTTTTATTTCTTTTTCTGCACTGACTGCTATGGCCAAAACTTCCAAAACTATGTTGAATAGTAGCTGTGAAAGTGGGCACCCTTGTCTTCTTCCTGACTTTAGGGGAAATGCTTTCAATTTTTCACCATTGAGGATAATGTTTGCTGTGGGTTTGTCATATATAGCTTTTATTATGTTGAGGTATGTTCCTTCTATTCCTGTTTTCTGGAGAGCTTTTATCATACATGGATGTTGAATTTTGTCAAAGGCTTTCTCAGCATCTATTGAGATAATCATATGTCTTTTATTTTTCAATTTGTTATTGTGATGTATTACATTGATTTGTGGATATTGAAGAATACTTGCATCACTGGGATAAAGCCCACTTGGTCATGGTGTAGGATCTTTTAAATGTGTTGTTGGATTCTGACTGCCAGAATTTTGTTAAGGATTTTTGCATCTATGTTCATCAGTGATATTGGCCTGTAGTTTTCTTTTTTGTGGCGTCTTTGTCAGGTTTTGGTATTAGGGTGATGGTGGCCTCATAAATGAATTTGGAAGTTTATCATCCTCTGCAGTTTTCTGGAAGAGTTTGAGTAAGATAGGTGTTAGCTCTTCTCTAAATTTTTGGTAGAACTCAGCTGTGAAGCCATTTGTACCTGGTCTTTTGTTTGCTGGAAGATTTCTGATTACAGTTTTAATTTCCTTGCTTGTGATGAGTCTGTTAAGATTTTCTATTTCTTCCTGGTTCAGTTTTAGAAAGTTGTACTTTCCTAAGGATTTGTCCATTTCTTCCAGTTATCCACTTTATTGGCATGTAATTCCTGATAGTAGTCTCTTATGATCCTTTGTATATCTGTGTTATCTGTTGTGATCTCTCCATTTTCATTTCTAATTATAGTGATTTGATTTTTCTCCCTTTGTTTCTTGATGAGTCTGGCTAAAGGTTTGTCAATTTTGTTTATCCTTTCGAACAACCAGCTTTTGGCTTTGTTGATTTTTCTATGGTCTCTTTTGTTTCTTTTGCATTTATTTCTGTGCTAATTTTTATGATTTCATTTCTTCTACTAACCCTGAGGTTCTTTATTTCTTCCTTTCTAGTTGCTTTAGGTATAGAGTTAGGTTATTTATTTGACTTTTTTCTTGTTTCTTGAGATATGCCTGTATTGCTATGATCCTTCCCCTTAGCACTGCTTTTACAGTGTCCCACAGGTTTTGGGGTGTTGTGTTTTATTTTCATTCATTTATATGCATATTTTGATTTTTTAAAAAAGATTTATTTGGTGATTTCTTGGTGATTCAGCAGCATGTTGTTCAGCCTCCATATGTTGGAATTTTTAATAGTTTTTCTCCTGTAATTGAGATCTAATCTTACTGCATTGAAGTCAGAAAAGATGCTTGGAAGGATTTCTATTCTTTTTATTTTTATTTTATTTTATTTTATTTTATTTTATTTTATTTACCAAGGCTAGATTTATGGCCCAGGATGTGATCTATTCTGGAGAAGGTTCCGTGTGCACTTGAAAAAAAGGTGAAATTTATTGTTATGGGTGAAATGTCCTATAAATATCAATTAGGTCCAATTGGGTCTATTGTATCATTTAAAGTTTGTGTTTCCTTGTTAATTTGCTGTTTAGTTGATCTATCCATAGGTGTGAGTGGGATAGTAAAGTCTCCCACTATTATTGTGTTATTATTAATTCCCTCTTTCATACTTGTTAGTATTTGTCTTACATATTGTGGTGTATATATATTTATAATTGTTATATCATCTTCTTGAATTGATCCTTTGATCATTATGTACTGTCCTTCTTTGTGCTTTTCACAGCCTTTGTTTTAAAGTCTATTTTATCTGATATGAGTATTACTACTCCTGCTTTCTCTTGGTCTCTGTTTGAGTGGAATATCTTTTTCCAGCCCTTCACTTTCAGTCTGTGTGTGTCCCTTGTTTATAGGTGGGTCTTTTGTAGACAGCATATATAGGGTTCTTATTTTTTTATCCATTCAGCCAGTCTTTGTCTTTTGGTTCGTCATTCAACCCATTTGCATTTAAGGTAATTATTGATAAGTATGATCCCATTGCTATTTACTTTGTTATTTTGGGTTTGAGTTTTTACACGCTTTCTGTGTTTTCTGTCTAGTGAAGTTCAGTTCAGTTCAGTCGCTCAGTCACGTCTGACTCTTTGCGACCCCATGAATCACAGCACGCCAGGCCTCCCTGTTCATATCCAACTGCAGGAGCTCACTCAGACTCACGCCCATCAAGTCAGTGATGCCATCCAGCCATCTCATCCTCAGTATCCCTCCCAGCATCAGAGTATTTTCCAATGAGTCAATTCTTTGCATGAAGTGGCCAAAGTACTGAAGTTTCACTTTTAGCATCATTCTTTCCAAAGAAATCCCAGGGCCGATCTCCTTCAGAATGGACTGGTTGGATCCCCTTGCAGTCCAAGGGACTCCCAACAGTCTTCTCCAACACCACAGTTCAAAAGCATCAATTCTTTGGCACTCAGCCTTCTTCACAGTCCAACTCTCACATCCATACATGACCACAGGAAAAACCATAGCCTTGACTAGATGGACCTTAGTTGGCAAAGTAATATCTCTGCTTTTGAATATGCTATCTAGTTTGGTCATAACTTTTCTTCCAAGGAGTAAGCATCTTTTAATTTCATGGCTGCAGTCACCATCTGCAGTGATTTTGGAGCCCCAAAAAATAAAGTCTGACACAGTTTCCACTGTTTCCCCATCTATTTCCCATGAAGTGATGGGACTGGATGCCATGATCTTAATTTTCTGAATGCTGTGCTTTAAGCCAACTTTTTCTCTCTCCTCTTTCATTTCATCAAGAGACTCTTTAGTTCCTCTTCACTTTCTGCCATAAGGGTGATGTCATCTGCATATCTGAAGTTATTGATATTTCTCCCAGCAATCTTGATTCCAGCTTGTGTTTCTTCCAGTCCAGCATTTCTCATGATGTATTCTGCATATAAGTTAAATAAGCAGGGTGACAATATACAGCCTTGACGTACTCCTTTTCCTATTTGGAACCAGTCTTTTGTTCCCTGTCCAGTTCTAACTATTGCTTCCTGACCTGCATACAGATTTCTCAAGAGGCAGGTTAGGTGGTCTGGTATTCCCATCTCTTTCAGAATTTTCCACAGTTTCTTGTGATCCACACAGTCAAAGGCTTTGGCATAGTCAATAAAGCAGAAATAGATGTTTTTCTGGAACTCTCTTGCTTTTTCCATGATCCAGCAGATGTTGGCAATTTGATCTCTGGTTCCTCTGCCTTTTCTAAAACCAGCTTGAACATCTGGAAGTTTACGGTTCACATATTGCTGAAGCCTGGCTTGGAGAATTTTGAGCATTACTTTACTAGCATGTGAGATGAGTGCAATTGTGCGGTAGTTTGAGCATTCTTTGGCATTACCTTTCTTTGGGATCAGAATGAAAAGTGACTTTTTCCAGCCCTGTGGCCACTGCTGAGTGCTATGAAAGTCTAGTGAAAATCCTTTAAGCATTCGTTGGACAGCTGATTTGGTGGTGCTGAATTCTCTCAACTTTCACTTGTATGTAAAGATTTTTATTTTTCCTTCATATTTGAATGAAATCCTTGCTGGTTTACAGTAATCTGGGCTGTAGGTTATTTTATTTCACCTCTTTAAGTATGTCCTGACATTCCCTCCTGGCCTGAAGAGTTTCTATTGAACGATCAGCTGTTATCCTTATGGGAATCCCCTTGTATGATATTTGTTGTTTTTCCCTTGCAGCTTTGAATATTTGTTCTTTGTGTTTGATCTTTGTTAATTTGGTTAATATGTGTCTTGAGGTGTTTCACCTTGGGTTTATCCTGTTTGGACTTTCTGGATTTTTTATCTCATTTATTGCATTATTCATTATATATTGACTCTTTTTTTTTAAATTTCTTCTAAGTCTTTGTTAAAACTTTCTTGCATCTTCTCAATCCTGTCTTCAGGCTATTTATCTGTAACTTCATTTTGTTTTCAAGATTTTGGATCATTTTTAGTATCATTATTTGGAATTCTTTATTAGGTAGATTCCTTATCTCTTCCTCTTTTGTTTTGTTTGGTAGGCATTTATCCTATTCCTTTACCTGATATGTATTTCTCTGCATCTTTATCTTGTTTATATTCCTGTGTTTGGGTGGCCTTTCCATATTCTGGCAGTTTGTGGAGTTCTCTTTATTGTGGAGTTTCCTCACTTTGGGTGGGGTTGGATGGGTGGCTTGTCAAGGTTTCCTGGTTAGGGAAGCTTGTGTCAGTGTTCTGGTGGGTGAAGCTGGATTTCTTCTCTCTGGAGTGCAATGAAGTGTCCAGTAATGAGTTATGAGATGTCAGTGGGTATGGGGTGACTTTGGGCAGTCTGTATATTGAAACTCAGGGCTATGTTCTTATGTTGCTGGAGAATTTGTGTGGTATGTCTTGCTCTGGAATTTGTTGGCCCTTGGGTGGTGCTTAGTTTCAGTGTAGGTATGGAAGTATTTGATGAGCTCCTGTCTATTAATGTTCCCTGGAGTCAGGAATTCTCTGGTGTTCTCAGGAGTTGGACTTTAGCCTCCTGCTACTGGTTTTCTGTCTTATTCTTACAGTAGCTTCAAGACTTCTCCATCTATAGTTCACTTTCAGATGGTCTCTTGATCCAGCTTATACTTCTCAAGATCTATAGGCCCCTTCCTATGTAGTCGGTGCTAACTAAAGGGTTTTAATCTATTGCTCTCATCACTTCCAAGGCGGTTCCCTCTGTTTTCGCTTCTTCTGTTGGCTAATCTCTTCAGTGTATAATTTCAGCCCTGACACACGGGGATGGTGGTGGTCACTTTTTTAGGCTCCCTTTTTTAGTTGTGCTCTGGGGAGGAAGGAAGCCTAAACAGATATCACTGGCGGCTGTGGGAAGTGCTCTTAATGTCTCAGCCACACTGGATTTGTTCCTGCTTACAGCATGTGTGCTTTCCCTATCTACACTGCTTAGGCTCTAGGTTGCTCTGCCAGGAACTGTCTGAGGCCAGCCCTGGGTTGTATGTACTTCCCAGGTCTAAGCCACTCAGGTTCAGGTACTCAGGTAGTCCTCAAAGGCTCAGACTCAGTTGGGCCTGCATTTTGTGCCCTTCCCAGGTCCGAGCATCTCAAGTGTTTGGCGAGCGCAGGTGCTGCAACTTATGACCTTCCCCGTCCCTGTCGCTCGGTTTGTCGACCATCCAGAATCCCAAGAAGTCCTGGTTAGCAACTAAGCCTGCTTGCAGTTTGGTAGATGATGCCTCTCTGGGGCTGTGATTGCCCTCTTCTGGCTCTGGCTGCCCTCAGCTGCCTGTCTCTGGTGGGGGATGGGCCAGTCCTCAGCCCTCAGTGAGCTAGCTCTGCTCAGTCCTTTGTTCTGTGCGTGGGCTTGAAAGTGTTTTAGGTTAGGGCTTTTCTCAGGGTAGCTATCCCACATTCTGGTTTGCTATCTCAAGTTAGTTCCCTCAGATTTCCCCCCTCGGGGCATTCAGGTCCTTTCAGTGTAAGCAATGCAGCCATGCCTCCTTGTCCATCCCCCCTTGCAAGTGGCAGAGGCAGGCATCTGCACTGCTTCTCTGCTGGGAGTTACCATTGGGCATGTAATCTGTGAGTTTTAATTATTTGTTTATTTTTCCTCCTGGTTATGTTGTCCTCTAAGGGTCCAACGCTAGCCACAGACTTGCCAGTGAGAGTGTTTCCTGGTGTTTGGATACCTCTCTTTTTTAAGATTTCCCTTGCTGGGACAGATCTCCATCCCTACCTCTTTTGTCTCTCTTTTTATCTTTTATGTTTTTTCCTACCTCATTTTGAAGACAATGGGCTGCTTTTCTGGGTGCCTGATGTCTTCTGCCGGCATTCATAAGCTGTTTTGTGGAATTTACTCAGCATCAAATGTTCTTTTGATGAATTTGTGGGGGAAAAAAGTGGTCTCCCAGTCCTATTCCTCCACCATCTTAGGACCACCCTGTCCATGGGATTTTCTAAGCTAGAATATTGGAGTGGGCTGCCATTTCCTTCCCCAGGGGATCATCCCTACCCTGGGATCAAACCCAAATCTCCTGCCTCAGAAGCAGGTTCTTTACCATCTAAGCCACCAGGGAAGCCCTGGGAAAAAATAAAACTTCCCTTCAATTATGAAAGAAAAAAAAAAAAAAGCTATAAAGCTGACTATCATTAAAAACATGGATCTCATTCCTTGATTTTAAACTTTTTGGTTAACATTTTTAGTGAGACAGATGCATCAACAATATGACATAGATAATTTATATGATACAATTCTCTCACAGTACCTGGACTTGCAGATGTTACTTGATAATACTTTTTTTTTGCTTTGGAGAGTGATAACTTCTCAGTTGTAAAGCTGATGTCAGCAAACTCTATGACTTTGATCTTCATAAGGTTATGCCTTAAAAATTTATGGGACAGCTACATATGAAATCAAAATCAATGTACTATTTTCTACAGTGAGGCAAAAATGAATTATCAATATAAAAGTGTGGAACACTATAAAGGCTACAGTCTCACCTCACTATTCTTATGTTTTCTTTTAATAAACTGTTCATGCTTTTTCCTTACAGTTTACAATATTAAAAACACTCTTCTATAAAATTACAGCAATAAATTTCACCTTATGCTGGACAGATTTTATTTCTCGTCTATCTGACATCTTATTTAGAAAATAATCAAGACATGACAAAATTGTGTAAAGATTTATCTTGCCTTCATGAAATACAATAACTGTCTTACTTAGTTAAAAAATGGCAATGTAAAAGCAGAGCTAAGTTTAGATCATGTTGCTATTATTTATCACCACCCAGAGATAAGTGTATTAAGGTAAACCAAAATAGTTGTTTTATTATCACTGAATATTCAATTCCTTGTATTTCAAGATAAAGTGGATTTCTTTATTATACTAGCATTTGGCAAAAGTTGTTAATCAGTTATAAAAAAAATGCATTGTTTACTACCATCTGCTGTCACATCTGTTTTACAAATCCATGGCTCCAAAGAGATTATATATAGTTTGAACACAGAACATATAGTTTTCAATGTATTTTGAAATGCTAAACATTTTTTTTTTATATCTAACACCTGAATTTTCAGGATTTTTGTTATAACACCAAAAAATTACTTAACTATGTCTTACTTCTGGAATAAGCTTTCTTATATATGTTCTGATTTTATTTTTTATAATTTGTTAACTTTTATACTCAAACCAAAATAACAAATCCTCACTTATTCCCCCCTAACTATTTGATCATTAAATACTATTACTAAACATTGGTCACTAATACCAGTAAAACTCTATGCATTGTTGCTCATTGTTTCTCATTTTCAATGATACTGCTCCCATTTTCTTGGAGTTTTACATGCCTCCTACCTGGTTTCTCTGCCTTTGGTTAATTCAGTAATTGCCACAGTCATACTAATTTTACATTAGTAGTTTTATTTTCTCACTCTTCTGCTACAAAACTCTCAATAAAAAACCCTTAAACTTCTTATTTTATTGAATGTTATTCATATATAACTATACCATTTATTTACTCCTAATTCTCACACTTTAACTATAATGACAAGATATAAACTCTCTCTGTACATAATTAGAACTTCTCTGTACTTCTTCCTTGTAAAAATATTTAATTTCTTATTCTGCAAGCATTCCATTCTCACTCTAACTGTTCACCACATAGACATTGCCTACTTCCCTCTCTTCTACACCCAGCATATTTTATGCCTGTTATGCCCACTTTCTTGAAAAGCCTTGTTTTATGTATTATAGAATTCACCACCAAAGGGAGACTTATTAGGTACCCACACTCATCCATCACCCAGCATAGCTTGCAATCATTGCTTTACACATGTGAAAAATACACCAGCTTTTTTTAACTTCACCTATCAGATAATTAGTTGGCCATGTTCCTAATCATCTCTTTGAGTGTGCTTACTCATTTTCTGCATTATGGATAGGCTGAGAATTTCTGAATGTATGTTCTAATTCCTTTTTTATTAATAATTTGGTCTTCAGGTTACTTCTCTCTTCTCACATTTTACTGTAACCAGACAGGAGGAACCATGTTATTCCAATACTTTACTTTGAAATCTATTCAGCTAAATATCCAATTGAGTTTCTCACAAATGCTACCTTTCACAAAGTTCTATAACAGGAATACATTTCAGTGAATTTTTTTTGTCGCTTTAAACAAGCATTGCCTTTCCTCCAGTTTTCAACAACATGCTCCTCATTTCCATCTGAGAGCTCTGCAGAATTTTCTTAATATACATATTCACAACCATTCTGGGCATGATGATTTATGTATTCTCTAGTAAGGTGGAATCTCTAGAGCTTTCTCCTATTCTTTGAGTTCTAAACAGAATTGCTTTTCAAATTCCCTTCCAGAAGTATCAGCTTTTTGTAGCTTACATATAAGTACTTTTCCAGCTTCTCCACATTACCCAGTTTCTAAGTTGCTTCCAGATTTAATGGTATTTGTTACAATAGCACCCTACTTCTTGGAATCAATTTCTATCTTAGATCAGTTTGCTATAATAAATTACCATAGACCGGCTTAAGAACAAACATTCATTTCTCACAGTTCTGGAAACTGGCAAATCCAAGATCAAGGTACCAGCATATCTGGTGTTTGAAATAGAAAGATTCCACTTTCTATTTTGACTGCCACTTCTCTTTCTATCCTCACGGAAAGAGTAGTTCTGTGTATTTTTACATAGCCATTAGTCTCCTGGTGGCTCAGAGGTTAAAGTGTCTGCCTCCAATGTGGGAGACCCGGGTTCGATCCCTGGGTTGGGAAGATCCTCTGGAGAAGGAAATGGCAACCCACTCCAGTGTTCTTGCCTGGAGAATCCCAGGGATGGGGGAGCCTGGTGGGCTGCCGTCTATGGGGTCACACAGAGTCGGACACGACTGAAGTGACTTAACAACAACAACATTAGTTTATTCATGAAGGCTCTACTCTCATGGTCTAATTACATCCCCAATTTTAACCTGCAGATATGATTACACTGGGGATCAAATTGAAACACATGGATTTGAAGGAGTCTAACAATCCCCAAATCTCACTCACATGTCAATTTATATACTTTGACTATGTTCCAAGTGTTATTTATTATGTGAATAAGTACACTAAGGGAATCTAGTTTCTGTTTCATTTATGAAGCAGAAGAAAAGTGCATGCCATATATTCTTTCTACTAAAACAATTTTAATATAATTATTTATGGACAATAGAGGAAAATAAAGCTCAGTCACTCAGTCATGTCCAACTCTTTGTAGCCCCATGGACTGCAACATGCCAGGCCTCACTGTCCATCACAAACTCCTGAGGTTTACTTCAACTGATGTCTATTGATGTCCATTGAGTCAGTGATACCCTCCAACCATCTCACCCTCTGTTGTCCCCTTCTCCTCCTGCCCTCAATCTTTCCCAGCATCAGGGTTTTTTCAAATGAGTCAGCTCTGTGCATCATGTGGCCAAAGTGTTGAAGTTTCAGCTTCAGCATCAGTCCTTCCAATGAATATTCAGGACTGATTTCCTTTAGGATGGACTGGTTGGATCACCTTGCAGCACAAGGGGCTCTCAGGAGACTTCTCCAACACCACAGTTCAAAAGCATCAATTCCTCGGCACCCAGCTTTCCTTATAGTCCAAATCTCACATGCATACATGACTACTGGAAAAACCATAGCTTCAACTAGACAGAACTTTGTTGGCAAAGGAATGTCTCTGCTTTTTAATATGCTGTCTATATTGGTCATAGTTTTCTTCCAAGGAGCAAGCATCTTTTAATTTCATGGCTGCAATCACCATCTGCAGTGATTTTGGAGCCCAGAAAAATATAGTCTTTCACTTTTTACACTGTTTCCTATCTATTTGCCATGAAGTGTTGGGAATATATGCCATGATCTTAGTTTTCTGAATATTGAATTTTAAGCCAACTTTTTCACTCTCCTCTTTCATTTCATCAAGAGCCTCTTTAGTTTTTCTTCGCTTTCTCCCATAACGATTGTGTCATCTGTATATCTGAGATTGTGGATATTTCTCCTGGCAGCCTTGATTCCAGCTTGTATTCATCCAGACAAGTGTTTCTCATGATGCACTCTGTATAGAAGTTAAATAAACAGGGTGACAATTTACAGCCTTGATGCACTCCTTTTCCTATTTGGAACCAGTCTGTTGTTCCATGTCCAGTTCTAACTGTTGGTTCCTGACCTGCATACAGATTTCTCAAGAAGCAGGTCAGGTAATCTCTTTAAGAATTTTTCAGAGTTATACCTATTACTGTGGGCAAGAATCCCTTAGAAGAAATGGAGTAGCCATCATAGTCAACCAAAGAGTCTGAAATGCAGTACTTGGATGCAATCTCCATAATGACAGAATGATCTCTGTTCATTTCCAAGGCAAACCATTCAATATCACAGTAATCAAAGTCTATGCTTCTACAGGTAATGCTGAAGAAGCTGAAGTTGAATGGTTCTATGAAGACCTACAATACCATCTAAAACTAGCACCACCAAAAGATGTCTTTTTCATTATACGGGACCGGAATGCCAAATTGGAAGTCAAGTAACATCTGGAGTAACAGGAAAATTGGCCTTGGGATACAGAATGAAGCAGGGTAAAGGCTAACAGAGTTTTGCCAAGAGAACACAGTGGTTATAACTAACAATCTCTTCCAACAGCACGAGAAGACTCTATACACGGACATCACCAGATGATCAATACAGAAATCAGTTTGATTATATTTGCAGCCAAAGATGGAGAATTTCTATACTGTCAGCAAAAGCAAGACTGGGAGCTGACTGTAACTCAGATCATGAACTCTTTATTTCCAAATTCAGGCATAAATTGAAGAAAGTAGGTAAAACATCTAGACCATTCAGGTATGGCCTAAATCAAATCCCTTGAGATTATACAATGAGAGTCACAAATAGATTCAAGGCATTAGATTTGTTAGCCAGAGTTCCTAAAGAACTATGAACAGGGTTCGTGACATTGTACAGGAGGCAGGGATCAAATCATCCCCAAGAGGGGGAAAAAGGCAAAATGTTTGTCGCAGGAGGCCTTACAAATATTTGTGAATAGAAGAGAAGCAAAAGGTAAAGGAGAAAAGACAAGATATAACCATTTGAATGCAGAGTTCCAAAGAATAGCAAGGAGAAACAAGAAAGCCTTCCTCAGTGATCAGCACAAAGATATAGACGAAAATAACAGAATGGGAAAGTCTAGAGATTTCTTCAAAAATTAGAGATATCAAAGGAACATTTCATGCAAAGATGTGCTCGATAAAGGACAGAAATGGTATGTACCTAACAGAGTAGATGATATTAAGAAGAGGTGGCAAGAATACACGGAAGAACTATACAAAAAGATCTTCATTACCTGGATAATCACAATGGTGTGATCACTCACCTAGAGCCAGATATCCTGGAATGTGAAGTCAAGCAGGCCTTAGGAAGCATCACTAAGAACAGAACTACTGGAAGTGATGGAATTTCAGCTGAAGTATTTCAAATCCTATAAGTTGATGCTGTGAAAGTGCTGTGCTCAATATTGTCAGCAAATTTGGAAAACTCAGCAGTGGCCACAGGACTGGAAAAGATCAGTTTTCATTGCAATCCTAAAGAAAGGCAATGCCAAAGAATGTTCATACTACCGCACAATTGCACTCACCTCACATGATAGCAAAGTAATGTTAAAAATTCTCCAAACTAGTCTCAGCAGTACATGAACCATGAACTTCCAGATGTTCAAGTTGGTTTTAGAAAAGGCAGATTAACCAGAAACCACACTGCTAACATCCACTGGGTCATAGAAAAAGCAAGAATTTCAGAAAAACATCTACTTCTACTTTTTCACTATGCCGAAGCATTAATATGTATGTTTAAGTGACTTTAAAAGTTTACATCTTCAAATACTAGGAAAGGAAATGAAGAGATATAGTCTAAACTAGATAAACCAAGACATAAATATAAACATTATTAAATGTTATTTAGCATATTAAAAATTGTTTAGAAAAAGCAGTGTGACAGTTCAAAGGGACTGAGGTGCACAGTGGGACTGACAGGGTAATGAGTATTGGTGGTGGGGATATGGGATTCCTGCTTTTAGACACTGGGCACTACCTTAATCGGAGAAGGCAATGGCACCCCACTCCAGTACTCTTGCCTGGAAAATCCCATGGACAGAGGAGCCTGGTGGGCTGCAGTCCATGGGATCGCTAAGAGTCGGACACGACTGAGCGACTTCACTTTCACTTTTCACTTTTATACATTGGAGAAGGAAATGGCAACCCACTCCAGTGTTCTTGCCTGGAGAATCCCAGGGACAGAGGAGCCTGGTGGGCTGCCGTCTATGGGGTTGCACTGGGTCGGACACGACTGAAACAACTTTTCAGCAGTAACAGCAGCATGTCTTATTCCTTTTTTTTTTTTTTTTTAAAGTGGGTGGTAAAACAAGGGAAGGTTCTTAAAGTTTCTTTTTTTTAAGTATCACAGCTCAATTTTAACCTTTTTAGTCTTTTTTTTTTTTTTTTTTTTTTTTTTGCTAAAGCTTGTAACCAAAGATGGCTACATCTACCTTAATAGAGTGCAAAAGTATACTCCTCTCTCAGCGAAGCACTTCAAAGTCATAAGGCAATGTGTGGGATGTAGGAATCTTTTTCCAGAGACAGCAGATAATAGTTTATAAGTATATACATTGTTTTGGGGGACAATTCACTTGTTTTCACTATCCCCCTTCTATCAAAAGGTATAGTACTTTGAAAATCTTGTTCAAGTCTACTTTGTGTACCTTGGGAGATTTTCTCATTTATGTTGCCCCCCAAAATTGGTACATTTAATGTCCAAATAGCTTATCCATGAATTGTTATATTAAATAAGACTTTTTCTCATTATTATTTTAATTCAAACCATTTAAAATGTATTTTTTCTTATTTACTCATTAATAAACAAATAGTTTTTAAAGACTTTAATCTAGAAGGCAATATAAAATGTGAAAAAATAAATAAGAAAGTATCCCTGTTTTTAAACAACTGCCCATAATATGAGATAAAACATACTCAGGTAGTGTTATTTCTTATGAAATTTAACATAGTAGGTTGTATATATAAGTGGTTTGATTTTATATAAAATGGTTTGATTTTGAATGTAATGAATTTAGGCCAGTATTCCTCCATTGATTGAGCTGAGTAGATTTAATCCATGCGGTTCTTTACTGTTCTCTGAATATGTCTCCTGAACCAGAAAATCTCATTCAGTAATGTGAACCTGTATGTTAAAGAAAATTTTTCTATCTAGTGATATGTTACTTAATATAGATATTCTGAGTAAATATAAAAGTGTCACCCTAGTAGCTCAGTTGGTAAAGAACCTGCCTGCAGTGCAGGAGACTTGGGTTCGATCCCTGGGTTGGGAAAATCCACTGGAGAAGGGAATGTCTACCCACTCCAGTATTCTGACCTGGAGAATTCTATGGACTGTATAGTCCATGGGGGTCACAAAGAGTTGGACATGACTGAGCAACTTTAACTCACTCACAGATAAATATTTCAAAACAGATGAAAAAGTGATTAATATACTTCTGATTGGCATAAATACTGATTTAAAACAAAATGTTTTATTTTCAATTTTCTGAAGATAAGCTTTCAATCATGTTAGATGATGGATGCATTAAAGCACCCATTAAAGCACTTGAGATCTCAAAAAAATAACATATGGTTTAGTTATTCTGAAGTACAGATGGTTAAACAAAATTATTACTTTTAAAATCCAAATATATGTTTCATTAAACTAATAGAAACCCTTAGAATTTGATTTTAGTTTTAATATTTGAGTGTCAAAGAAACTTCTGTTCTTCTGACACCAATGATGTTACTAAATGAATTGTTAATGTCAAACATTTTATGAAGTATTTTTTAAATATTTAATTAAACTCCTGTGAAACAGTCTGGCTAGTTCATGGTACGGACTAAGGATCTTAGGTTTAGAGAGTTTATGTAATTGACACAAACTCAAAAGGCTAGAAGCCAGAGCTTAACTTCTGGTCTGTCTCTTCCAAAGTACATGTCCCTGCTCAGTTTTGCTCAGTTGTGTCCCACTCTTTGAGACCCCTAGACCATAGCCCACAAGGCTTCTGTGTTCATGGGATTTTCCAGACAAGCATACTGGAGTTGGTTTCCATTTGCTTTTCCAGGGGATCTTCCTCACTCATGGATCAAACACTCATCTCCTGTGTCTCCTGCAGTGCAGGTAGATTCTTTACCACTGAGCCACTGAGGAAATCCCCAAAGTAACATACTAAATATTTATGTCTCTATGGTTCTTATGTGTATCTTATGTGTTACATAGTTTGGAAGATGAAGAAACTGGAAGTTTGGAAGCTGGCTAGTAAGAGACAATTAATAATAATTAATAATTTTTAAGATTTGTGATAGTAACCTGAATTATAAATTTTCAGTACAATATTGATTAAAACACCAAAATATGTAGCTTTCTGCATAATAAACTGTTAAATACATGTATAATGCTATTCAAAATGTTCTTTTGGGTTTTTCTGTAACATCTTAGGAAAAGCTCTAATGATCATTTTTGCCAACCCAGTAATAAAGATTTTAGTACTGCTGTTACAAACAGGTATCAAAGAGAACATAAACAGAGAGTATTATATTATAAAGTTAGAAAATTAGTTAGAAAATTATGCAAGAAAAAATTGGAGACTCCAATATTATGGAATTATAAACATCATTTTCTGCAGATTTTGAAGGGATTTTAACTTAATTATTGACATTCAGATGATGAACTTAGGTGTAAATTATAGGAAAAGTATATATTATCACTTTTGTTGTTCATAAATGCTAATAAAATGAAACTTTTATATGGAGTTGATAGGATTATATTATATAATTAATGTCAAATATATCATACATTTTGAATTCTGGCTTTCTTTTCTTGAATTTAAAATGATTCCTAACTTGTATACAGGTTTCTATCTTTTGGTGGGTTTATAATTGCAAAATAGGTAAATAAAATAAAACTCCAATCCTATATTTGAAAAACTGTAAATAGATTGCCAAAACTAGAATCCATTGTATATTTTGGTCTTTGAAATACTGTCAAGAGATTTTCAATTAAAAACAAAAAGTTAAAATCAACAGGTGTTACCTGAAGTCCAAAAACATTAAATAAACACAAACATATTAAAATTAATATTATGTGAAACACTATGCACAAGACATGGATTAACATATTTTAAAATAATCATTTAGAAATTTAACATGATTAATATGTTATATAGCTAATGTCACAACCTGATGAACAGCATTAAAATAAAAAAGACTAGTAGAAGTTAAGAAAAATAAATGAAGGCCATACTGGGCACATACATGATGATTTTTCTTATTAACATTTTTCCAACCAATTTTTTGTTTGTTTCTGTTTTTAAAAAAATTTATTTTTACTTTATTTTACTTTACAATATTGTATTGGTTTTGCCATACATTAACATGAATGCATCTCAGGTGTACATGAGTTCCCAATCCTGAACCGCGCCCCCCGCCCACCTCCCACCCCATATCAACTCTCTGCATCACCCCGTGCACCAATCTCAAGTATCCTGTATCGAACATAGACTGGCTATTGATTTCTTACATGATAGTATACATGTTTCAGTGCTTGCATTGCATGTGAAATTTCTTTCAGCAACAACTTCATCAACATATTTTATTGATATTCACTTTCAGACACTATTCTAACAGATACAGAGGATATAATAGTTAACAAAATAGGAACGTGATGTCCAGTCACAGGACTTTGTCATTCTAATACTATAATTGTGACTCTTATACTTTTATATTAACATAGATAAAATTTTATTCTACTTCATTAGAAAATAAAAAAATAACTCTTCCATTACATTGTGCTTTCATCTATTATTTTGATACTAAATGAGAAAAAACTGAATAAAAGAGTGTATTCTGGGTGTATTCTAGACACCATCCTCTGAACATCAAGGAAGACCATACATAGCATCAAGTATAATGCTGCATGTAAGTTAAGGTTCAGTTCAGTTCAGTTGAGTTGCTCAGTCGTGTCCGACTTTTGCGACCCCATGAATGGCAGCAAGCAAGGCCTCCCTGTCCATCACCAACTCCTGGAGTTCACTCAGACTCACGTCCATCGAGTCAGTGATGCCATCCAGCCGTTTCATCCTCTGTCGTCCCCTTCTCCTCCTGCCCCCAATCCTTCCCAGCATCAGAGTTTTTCCAATGAGTCAACTCTTCGCATGAGGTGGCCAAAGTACTGGAGCTTCAGCTTTAGCATCATTCCTTCCAAAGAAATCCCAGGGCTGGTCTCCTTCAGAATGGACTGGTGACATCTATTTTCCTTACGCAACTGCAAAAACAACCTGTAAGACATGGCCGCAAATAGCTAAGGGAGACCAAAGAAAGGTTAGCAGTGTTGTCAGTCTCTAGTACCTCTTCACTATCAAGGCATTAATACAAATTGCTGCCACGATCTTTGAAATCTTTTCAAAAAGATTATGCATGAACGTAAATAAAATGTAAAATTAATGTCTTCTCTTAAAGCAAAACTTAGCTCTACTAGGCTTCCTCTTTTGAATACTTCCTGGATTATCAGAGGGCTTCCCTGGTAGCTCAGCTGGTAAAGAATCCACCTGCAATGCAGGAGACCCCAGTTTAATTCCTGGGTCTGGAAGATCTGCTCGAGAAGGGATAGGCTACCCACTCCAGTATTCTTGGGCTTCCCTGGTGGCTCAGCTGATAAAGAATCCGCCTGTAATGCAGGAGAACTAGGTTCAATCCCTGAGTTGGGAATATCCCTGAGAAGGGAATGGCTACCCACTCCAGTATTCTGGCCTGGAGAATTCTATGGGCTGTATAGTCCATGGGGTTGCAAAGAGTCGGATACAACTGAATGATTTTCACTTTCACTCTGATTATCAGGTGACATATGATTTAATCACAAAAAATCAGAGCAGGCAGAGATTGGCCACAAAACAGCAGGCACAGTTCGCAGCATAGCAACACCACCCTTGACTGAGGGTCTGCTTTCTTGTTCTTCAAGAAGAAAGAACCCTACTTTTGAATATCAGTTTTCTCCAAGGCCTTGGGCTAAAGCTATTTCAATTAAAATTTCTCATGTGCTTTTTACCTTCTTAAGATCCAAAGGAAAAAAGGAAAACTTTATCTTTGTGTTAAATCTTTGTGTTACTTGAAAGAAAATTACTGCAAATAAAGTTAAAATATTTCCTTACAAAACCCTGATAACCACTTACACTGTCTTGTCATGAATTTTATTTTATTTTTTATTTTTTGTCATGAATTTTAATTAAAATATTTTAATATGTGCAAGAATAAATACAATAATTTTCAGTAATGGAATCTGTACTCAATAAGTAACATCTATTTCACATTTTAACTTTTCACAATTAAAGAGTGACATAAAAATTTAAGAAACCTCTTCTAAAACTACTTATATTTTAAGTTTAAAACTCTTATTAAATAACAGGATGAAACTTTTTAACCTATGTTACAGAGAAAGGGTACTTTATAATTTGATGTAAACAATGGGAACATTATTTTGTTAATATTATAAGTCAACTGTGCAAATTTTGATTTTATCATAAGGTGGAACATGTTGAATTCACGTGTTCTCCCTTGACATCATTTAAATTTATGCCAAGTTTGGAAAATTGTCATTAAGATTGCAATAGTATATTTTTATGTTTGCTTTAAAAACTCACCAAAAGAATGAGTTTTATATGACTATTTTTTTTTTGCCTTAAAACCTATTATTACAATTGACTAGTGAAAAATGCTACAATAAAAGAGATGCTTTTCTAGTTTGTTAATATTTCATTTAAAATGTTTCAGGAATGAATACTAAATTATAAGAAAAAGCTGTAAGGATGTATCACTGAAAAAGAAAGAAAACAATAGAAAAAAAAATCTTCTTATCTATACATAAATAATGGCTAAGCTGTTGTATCCTACCGTTCCTGATAAAAGGAGAGGTCATTTTTATACATATTTTCTGACAGAATGAGGACGTTCATTTTATCCCTGATTAGCTGAATAATGTCTGGTAGCATTTTCTCCATCGATGCAACATAGCAATGACAGTCTCATCTGCTGCTCATCCTGACCTTCTTCCCACCCACCCCTTACTACATTCCTTCCCTCAAACAGACTTAAGGAGATCAGTATGTTCCAAAGTCTAAATATAAAATGCAATTTTCTTCTGGCTTACAATATAAAATGAGACCATTTTCATTAACATTCCCACCTACATTATGCTTTTTAAAGTGTGCTTTTCTAAGAAAGTTATTAAATCTTATAAGAATTAATTCCTCACTAGGTAAAATTTTTGTTTAGATAAGATTTAGCTTTAATTGTATATTTGTATATATAAACTGGATCTATGTTGCTTTTTTATTTTAAATATATTTACTTAATTTAAAGTATAAATAGCAAAAATGGCTCTGAAGGATATTTGTAAGAGGAAAATATATGAAATTATATTAACTTAATGATAAGCTAAATAATCCATTCAAAACATATCTTTTAATTTTCTTTTTACATCATCGAAACAAAAAAAGGCAACCTTGAGAATCTTCAGTTCAGTTCAGTTCAGTCTGTCACTCAGTCGTGTCCGACTCTTTGCGACCCCATGAATTGCAGCATGCCAGGCCTCCCTGTCCATCACTAACTCCTGGAGTTCACTCAGACACATGTCCTTCGAGTCAGTGATGCTATCCAGGCATCTCATCCTTGGTCGTCCCCTTCTCCTCCTGCCCCCAATCCCTCCCAGCGATCAGAGTCTTTTCCAAAGGGTCAACTCTTCACATGAAGTGGCCAAAGTACTGGAGTTTCAGCTTCAGCATCATCCCCTCCAAAGAAATCCCAGAGCTTATCTCTTTCAGAATATACATAATAAAAGTAAACACATTGTTTTCACCAAAATGAAAAATGTTACTATCTTGAAATATAGTGGAATATAGCCTGCTTTCTTAATAACATCATGTAATAGCCATTTAGAACAAAGAGTCTTTCTGTATAGTCTGAACAGCTGCAAGAAATAGATGAAATGGTCACATTAGCAAGAGAAAGATAACCTAATACATTTCCCAATATATGTCTCATGGTTCATTAGTTGTATTGAGTGTTTCATGTATGGCATCACGGATTGTTTTTGTTCCGGGGGCGGGGGGGGTGGGGGGTTGGGGTGGCGGGT